>AP028918.1:6255000-6580000 GCA_036186465.1 Nesidiocoris tenuis
CTGTATTCTACAGCACACAGCGATCACCTACCGCTCTTGTTGTTGTTGTTTCTTGTTGTTGATTGCCTTTGACATTTGTCATGTTAGGCACAGATGTTGCTCTTCTTCTTTTGCGACCGACCTAGGAATCCCTGCATTTTTTGTTGTTGTTGTTTCTTGTTGTTGATGGCCTTTGACATTTGTCGTGTTATGCGCAGATGTCCCGCACCTCTTGTTTTGCGGCCAACCTAAGAATCCCTCCATTTTTTGTTGTTGTAGTATCTTATGGTGGCTGCATTTTTTGGAAATGTTTATGATTCTCAACAGATCGATTTCCCGCAATTTAAAAGAACTTCCGCAATGAAAAAATCGATTTCAATTACAACTATCGATGGAAATGATAAATATTGATGTAAACGATAAATATCGATGTTAATACCTCCTTTTTGTTGACTTTCATATTTCTGTTGGGGTGCATCTCTACTTCGGCACGGGAAACATGTAATAATGATAACAATAATAACTCCGGCGATGCGAACCTAGCGGCAGCTGCCGAACTACCGAGGAAGGTTTATTTCGGAGACGTAACACAAAAATGGAAGGCCTGAGGCTGCATTCTTGTCCGTTTCTCTTTCTCTACATATTTAACTGCCTTCATAATCAGTCATTGTCATACGGATTGTAGAAATGCCTTCACGCACTGACTAGCTGCACTAGGTCCATTGTACGGTGACGGTCAAAATGGTCGGCGTAACTTTATGACTTGTAGGCAGATAGTTGGAATTTTGTATTTAGGCATTCCTGCTTGCAGTTGTAGGAATGATCATCCAAAAAGAGCGGAAAATGTTATATTATGATAACCTCAAGGTGCCCATTGTTCATTACTGATATCCTTTGAAATAGCCAAAGAAATGTTCACCCCTCCCTCCCATCCCACAAAATTTCGATGGTGTACGTCCCAAAGAAATGTCGATAGCCCACAGTACCTCCGAAATGATGATTCTATTTATAGAATTTATAAACAACTCATCTATTCCTGTATAGACGGGACAGTTCAAATAAACGTTCGTTCGTCTACTTGAAATTCTCGAACTCAGATTGACGGGTAAAAATCGACTTCTATTTATCAAAACGTCGTCATCCCGAAAAGGCCGAGTTTCTATCGCCAACTCGACACGTCCGATCTGGACATGCGCAAACGTCGAAGGGAATACTTTCCAAATAATTACAACTCCCCTAATTCGTTCGGACTTTCCTGATCGGGTTTTTTTTTTGCTCATGCGAGGGAACCGATATAACGTGTAATTAAGACGTTAACCCGTAAAGAGGCATCGGTTCGGAGTTAATCAAGAATCAAGGGGCAAAAAAGCGGCGTTTCGAAATAGATTAATCAAGTTTCCAGATCGGAAACGACCCCCCGGCGCGGTGTTCGCACCGTAAATTGCTCTTTGCGCAGTATAATTCCGATATTAATTTGTATATCTGATTAGTGAAAGTGGCGTAGATTGATTGCTTGATTAGCCAAACAGGAGTCTGGTTTTCTTTTTCGAAAATTGATTGGCCTCCGGTCCTTCGGCTTCGGTGCGGAGCTAAACGGATACTATGGTGACGTCTCATTGAGTTCAATTTCTACTTGGGAGGCGTGATATATAATTTATGGCAGGCGAGAATCCACCCACCTCATGTTGAGGCTGTGAAAGTTGGAAATTTTTTTGGAGGGGAAATATTGAAATTTTTTTGTAAACTTGATGGTGTTTGAGTTTGGAAAATCCCATCATGCGAAAATGAGGAATTGGCGTCGATTTACGCCACGTTGTACGACACGTCATCAATTGTTGTATTAGTTGATCAAGGTGGCTGTATTCTACGTCACATCATGGCCGCCTCCCGCTCTTTTTCGAATTTGCGACCAACCTAAAAATCCCTGCATTTTCGGGGGCAGCTTTTGGTCGACGGAATATCAACCCTTAACATTTCGTAGTGAGTAAATACCTATGCATTTTTGTTAAAAAAACTTGAAAAAAATTTATTATAAATTCAATACTTGATAATGGAGAATTAGTGTGAATCCACAATGGCCAAATTTCGCTTTCTTCAACACTATGCTTATTATTTGCGAGCATCAACGCTACGTAACTTAAAACACCAACGTTTACTGTACCCTGTTTCCAGTATGGCATTCCGAGTTTCACCCAGTCATGAAACGGACGTTCGCTGTAATTGAAATGTGAAATATTTTGACGAGAAAATTGGATAAGAATGGTGTAGGCAGCGGCTCGTAACGGTCCGGCAATGGAAACCCTGGGGAGCTACAATTCTTGCCGTTGTCGACCGTTCACGTCACAACTGAACATTAATATCATCAAGCCATAACAAGATCTTGCTATCCTAGTATGTGCCTATGAACTACATACTATTGCATGACTTGGCTGCTGTTGACTCGCAAACGCCCACGATATTCGAGATGGGACTCGGCAGATTTGAGTTACGACCGAGCATAGTCTTCTTGCGAACGCCTGCAAACTGAGTTATTGCCCCTCCGCTGCCGAGTGAGAGGGCCTACGTTTGTTTCAGACGGTCGTCCCAGCCGGTCTCGACAAGATTGGTATATGACCGGTGGAATTTTTTCGAAAAAATTCTGCAGTTACGAAAAAAGGGTTGTATCGTTAAAGGTAACTAACCACAAAAAAACAATCGCTCTTCAGCATGTCTGGAAATTGCCAACAGGTAAGAAATAGGATGATACGTTATCAGTTGTTTTATCAGTTGATCAAGGCGAGCGTTAATATTTTGTCGTACATGGCCATCGGCTTAAGACACAAAAACTTAATTTAACAACAACAATAGTTTGGGCAATTCGCGTAGATTTATTCTTCCAAGTGGATCTCTCTTTGAGTTTGTGTCTCGACATAGCGCTCGAAGGTCGCCTTGATCAACTGATAAAACAATTGATAAGGTATCATCCTATTTACTGAAAATTTTTCAGTACTGGATCGTCAGGGCTGTGTGATACGTCATCAATTGTTCAGTTGATCAAGGTGGCCTTGAAGTGTTCTCTATCGCTGCACTGAAGTCCCAGCGGGTCTTGACAAGATTGGTATATAGGTGTTGAAATTTTTTCGGAAAAATTGTTAGGGTAGAATATTGCAGGTGGAAAAAAGTGATTTATCGATAACGCGCTGTATACCTACCTACCTACTTACCACGAAAAAAAACGATCACTCTTTTAGCGTGTTTGAAGATCACCAGCTTGATAAGATATAGGATGATAAGTTATCAGTGGTTTTATCAGTCGATCACGGCGAGCGTTGGTATTTTGTCGTACACGGCCATCGGCTCAAGACACAAAAACTGAATTCAACAACAACAACAATAGTTTGGTGAATTCGAATACTTCCATAAAACAAAATATTCATAAACTAATCTGACAAGTCAGAAGACAACGTCCGTCTGAACAAGGCATTTTACAGGTAATCTTATGGCAGTACCGGGCCACAGCTCCGTCCTACGAGCTTCACAAGACCTTCCGTGATTAATTTCCAGTCCTTTTCTTGTTACTGTGCGGATTGGAGATAAATCTATTCACAAATGAGCGTCATTAACATGTTTGCCCGGCAAGATGGGCCGGAGGAAGGTGTTTGTCATGGCAATTGTACGATCGCGAAACGGCCATCGACAGACGAAGACTAACGGCGAGTTGTTCGGGGTGGGCTTTTTTCACAAGACCCGGCGAATTAAACCGAGAAATTAATATGTGTTGTATTTTGATGACGATTGTATCACATGAACATCGCTTCTAGGGGGAGTGAGGATGAAATGGGTTATGCCAATATTTGTTCACAATAATAGCTAAGTTGAGTCAATTTTTTAAAAATTTTTTTACGAAAGTAGCCGCACCACTTTGGAACAGACGAAAAACTGCCCCATGCTGGGATTTACAGGGAAGCGGCCATGATGTGACATAGAATACAGCCAGCATACCTTGGTGCTACTCTTCCGGGTTGTTGTTGTTGTCGCATCTTCTTTCTGATGTTCGCTGATGTTGTTGCATCATTCCTCTTCAAGTTCTTCTTGATCATCTAACGTATTGTTCAGTCCGCGCCACCTAGGAGATTCAACAACAACAACAACAACAACATATCGTTCGCACTTGTTTGCAGTCACCTCGGTGCAGCAAACTAGAACTCTTCAAGGCCGTTGTTGCTGTAGATGCAATTTTTGTTGTTGTTGTTGTAGTTGTTGTTGCATCATTCCTCTTCAGGGTTGTCTTGATCAACTAATAATAACGTATCATACTGTCCGCGCCACCAAGGAGATTAACAACAAAAACAACAACAACAACAACAACCGTACAGCCCCGAACTTTGCTGGCTAGGTATTTCAAGACTCGGCAGACTCTACCGACATTTTGCTGATAGATTCATTAAATGAATGAAATGAGCAAATTTTGCTTGTGGTTATTGCTTGCAACACGGGCTACCATACATAAAATAAATAGTAAATAATCCTGGAATATTTCGATTTTTTTCGTCCGGTATTTTAGCACTTCCTTTACAACTCGTGCAAGTAAAAGTGATCCTCAAATTAAGTAAAAGTACTTTCTCGATCGAGTAAGTCCTCCATTAACCTTTAACTTTCGTCCATTATGTGCACCCGCTTCCAAAAACCGATACAGGCCAAATCGAATTGGCCCTCGTGACTATCAATTTCTCGTCGGAAAACTTTCCAAAAAAGTACGAAACGTCTCATTAGTTACCGTTGAGCCGACGAGAGAGTGCGATAATCGGCGCCAAACGCCTCGATATGAATCGTAGTAATTTTACGCCAGTGCGGCATAACGTAAAAATGATGATACGCCTCATCTGGATAAGCAGGGCCCCCATCAGTGTTTTCACTTATCCTGCAGACCTTTCCCTGTTCCAAGAACGAGATTTCCAAACGGGCAATCGGAGATCGGGTATCTATACTTGAGTCGTTTTTTGAATTATTGGTAGGTACATCTGGACATTCAACACTAACTAGTGCCAAAAGAATTTCGAAATAGGTAATGTATAATTTTAGAGCGAGGCAGACGTGGCACCAGAGATTTGGTGGGACCAGGAAGCTGGAGATTGCAAAGATAACAATTTTTGTCTTGAAGATCATGGGATTCCGATCAGACGTAGAGGATCAGTTGCTCAACCGACACGTTTTTGGAGTTTTCGATATCGAAGCCTTATAGAAAACTCAATTTCAAGGAACTTTTGTTATGAGCAATTTTTTGATCCGACGCTTCCTTATGGCTGAAAATCGAATTTGAAATTTTCAATGTAAAACAGTACCCAACTATTTCACTTGGAAAATTTCGATTTTCAGCCGTAAGAAAGCGTCGGATCAAAAAATTGCTTATAACAAAAGTTGCTTAAAATCGATTTTTCTATAAGGTTTCGATATCGAAAACTTCAAAAACGTGTCGGTTGAGGAAGTTGATTTTTTCTAGCCGCTCCCCCGGCTACCCTGAGCTTTGAACAGGGTCGGCTATGCGTTTATGTGCATTTACAGGTCAAGACTAAGAATTTGATATATAGGTTTATGGGGTTGCGATGAGCCATTCGGGAAAAAACGCGAGCACAGTCCGATTTTTTGTTGAAATTTTTTCATCGCCAACTTTGACCTCAATTTCCACCATGAAGGAGTTGAGTTCAAGATACTTTAATACGCGTAAAAAACATTCGAAATTTCTCGAGAATTCAGAATCCGTGGCCTCCCGACTTCAGATTAGCCACTATTTTCGAGAATAAGCGAAAAACGTACAAAATGTCAAAGTTTGACCTCGAATTTTTCGAAAACAAAAACGACGACTCCAACTAAGAAAAACCCAAAATGTAGGGAATTTATCCAGGAACAAAAACGCAATTTAGTATAATACAAAAAATGTCAACCTCTGAGCCGGAAAAATTTGTTACTGAAACTACCTCAAAATGACAATTTTTAGCGTTTTTTCCCCAAAAAAAATTTTAAAAATTCCAAAAATTGGAAATTATTTATTTTACTCAAATGCACGACACGGAAATAAAAATATCCACGAAAAATGATAACTTGGTGCACCATGTGTTAAAGAGGTTAAAGTACACGCTTGAGGGAAAATCATAAAGCGCACACAAACATGTTCCTTACAGGGCCGATTTGCATATCGTAGCGGTAAATAAAATAAAAATAAATCCACCAAAGATCCGAGACACGCAGGTTACCCCGCCGGTTGTTCATTCTTTTGTCATTTGACCCGCGAGATGGGAATTAAATACCAACGAAACGAGATTCCACCTAATTCACAGGGAACCTAACTGTTTTGACTAGCTATTATGCTAAACGATGTTGAAATAGTAGGTAGCCCGTCGGGCGATTCCATTCCTCATCCGGGTAAACCGTTACGCCAAAAAGCAAAAATTGGTAGTCCGGAAAAATCGGGAATAAATTTCCGCCCCGTCGGACGTATTATATTATCGGGCTGCTAGATTTCAAAGGCCCGAAAAAAGGATTCGCCATAAGAATCGGAATGAGAGAAAATGAGATATAGAGGTTGGTAGTTCGCAGCGGGAACCTCGCGGGTGCTGTGTTAGAATATCACAGTTGGTAAACATGAGCGGTCGTCAAACGATAAATATCAATTAGACGAAAAAATCCGACTTTTTCAGTTCCGCCGCCATTTTCCACGCTATAGAAGATGGTAATTCTCGACGGTTGCGCCGGTTTTAATTTCTGTTAAAATTTTTTTCATTTCTCACTTTTCCGTTTGTAATTTTTTTTTTGTCGAAAAAACAATGAAAAATTATCAAATTTTTCTCGGAAACGCATTTTTCTAACCCAGGCGAGAAATCCAAGAAAAACATTAAAAAAATGTTCCAAACCCATGAAATTATCTTTAAAATCTGACATTTTCGGAAAAAAATTGGAAAAAGAGTTAGTCAATGATAAAAAAGCTGTCATACTTAGGGTAGCCAGACGTACTATATATATAGTATTATACTATATATTGAGACATATATACTATGTAAAAATGTGGTCCTATATAGTATGCAAAATACTATATTTGGGGGGTGAAATCATTTTTTAAATTTTTTTTTCAGAAAGAATGGAATATATTAGGAATTGATAGTTAATTGACGCCTCTTTGACAATCGACACGCATCTTCGACAATCGATGCCTTTTTGACAATCGATATTGTGTTACCTAATCTCATCAGCTTACCTAATCTTGTCAACTCTCGAGCCTGCCTCTCCGTATCAATTTGCGCGTCTTGTTGTTAGGGACGTTACGATACCACCAAAGTATCGATACTCGTTCCGATACGATATTTTTCGTAGAGTATCGATACCCGATATTATCGGCAAAAAAGTATCGATATTGCGATAATATCGGATCAAAAATATCGATACTGCCGATATTATCGATACTTTTACACTTGGGGAAAAAATTCGTTAGGTATTACAAGGGAAATGAAGTATTAACATATTATTACATTAATTAGATATAAACGATCTTTGGCGTTATTCTTGCGAAAAAACTTCCACACGCCGCTGGTCGGAGGACCCATTAGGACGCTGCGGAGTAAAACAGAACATTGATAGGGAATCAAGATATTTCAACACAGAAAAAAATCCCTAGGCACTCGTAACTCGATTACTTACGTCCTTTTGAAAATAGCTGAGCGCGGAACAAGCAGCTGAATAGAACGATCGAAATGATTTCGTAAAAAAAAAGCAACGAGGCTCAGAGATCACTAATAAATATCAACACTCAGGGCAGCAGCACCACGGGCTCAGTGCAGCCAGTAAGTACGTGGGGGAGTTTTCCTTTCACCATGGGATTTTACCCCTCGAAATTCCGACCCAACGTCTTGAGCTAAGGGCAATTAGAGCTCTACGAACTTTCTCACTTCTTCTTATTCTCTTCTTCTGCATCACCATGTGCCGCAAACAGGCCGGAACCGGCTGGTTTAATGGTGGATACAAAATTGTTGATTTTTTCGAATTTCGCAGAGAATATCGGTTGGGATCGGTCACAAAATATCGATACTTTCGATATTATCGTGAGAAAGTATCGATACCACGATAATATCGTATGTAAAATATCGATACAAATATCGGTGGTATCGGAAGAAAAGTATCGATACTCCGATATATCGGAAGTATCGTAACGTCCCTACTTGTTGTCGTGATTTACTTAGTTTTGAGGTGATTTTTGTGTTGAACTTATTCAAAATCATCGTGATTATTAATAAAATAAATAAATATTATACTATATTTTTTCTATACATACTATATATTTTTCGTCTTTTTTACCAAAGTTACTATATTCCACTGAGACTTTTCTGGTAACCCTAGTCATACTATCCAAAATGTCTGATTAAAAAAAAATTTCCATGTTTTTGAGATTTGTGCTTTATTACTTTCATATTAAATATGAATCTTTAAATTTTAAAGAGTAAATGGAAGTATTGGAATCGTTGATAACTCAAAGTACTCCGATATATTTGAATTTTTAGCGTTTTCTATTTTGTTTTTTTTTCCGGCCACAAAAATGAACCGATTTGAGCGTTCTTGGTCTTAAAATCTTTGCTTTACCTTGCAGAATATTAGGATATTTTTCATGTTCCGATAATTTGGCGTATTTTTATTTTAGGGGAGTTTTAAAAATTGCATATTGAGTTTTCCTTATATTTTTGACCTAAAGACCACACATTTTCACATACGCCTTCCAGCTTCTCACGGACATAGTTGCACGAGCATTCCGTTTCGCAAGAGTTTGTCGAACGTAAACTGAAAAACTTTACGATTCCCTCACGTTGAATTACGGCTTCGAAAACACAAACTCCTGCAGGGTGGATATTAAATCTGCTGCTAATTGTCGGTCGAAAAGGGCCCCTCACTCATGATCATTAGTACGTATTTTTCCGAAATTTACTCGAGCAAATGCGCCATTAGCGGGGAATCGTGTCAGGCCAAGGGCCCCCTTCGGCTTCCAATATACTATTAAACATAATATACTGCTATGTACCATACGGGCTCTCAATGTATCCCCCGGTGGGATAAGGTCACGTATAAACTTCACCTTCCTTCACTTTCGACCGAGCGAGTGAAGGAGTTCGTAAACTTTTCAATTCTAATTTCTGTCCGTCCAGTTAACTGCAGGCGAACATGATGGCTGTTAGTTTATTAACTTATTACGTTTTAATAACCGTAAATCCCACAAATTCCCGAATTTCAAACTCGAAGTGCGATTTTTTCCAGGAAAGCTGGCGAAAAATCTGTTTCGACATTTTCTTTATAAGTAATTTTGAGTTTTTTCTGTTTTTTTATTTTTATTTTTGGGAGTTTTTTTTTCATATTTCGACAACGGTTGAAAATCAAAAGTTAACTGACCTCAAATTCTTATTTTTCGTAAAATTTCCTACATTTTCGGTCTCGTTTACAATTTTCGTCAGACGACTCCTTCTTGCCGAAAATCGGCCCCAAAGATGATCCGATACGGTAATTTTGAAAAAATCACGAAAATTGGCGCGCCGACCCATCATACCGTATTTGAAAAACCAGGGAATACCGAAGCTGGGCCAGAGAAAATACGGGGAGTCGATTGAAATTTGGTTCAATGTCGATAACCTCGCTTTGGGGTTGGGTATGTATGTACATTGGTCATGCAGTAAAAATTGATATTTTTGCTCTCATCGTTGGAATTGCTGAGTCAAAAATAGCTTAAAATGATATTTTAACATGTAAAAAAAACATTTTCTCCTCAATTCTCGCTGTATTTTCGTTTTCACCGGACATATACGCCGCGTAATACCTATATTTTCAAACCCCATCTTTAAGAATGAATTAGCGGGCCGTAATTTCCGAAAGCTGCCCAGGCGCGGAAGCCCAGAAACTAGAAACTCCCAGTCGGGCCTGATTGAAAGAGCTTGGAAATTAATTTTTCGACCGGTATTGAGACATAGTCGAGGCGAAATCAATTTTAATGTTCCCAATTATATAGCGACATAATCTCTAGTTTGCCTCGGTGCGCAGGATCGACATTTTTCAAAGAATCGAGTGCGCGGCCGCAATTTGAAAGCGAAAATTGCCAATGGGCGGCGGACACCTCGCCCTTGTTAACGAAGAAAGCCGTCACGCGAGGCCGTAAAATAAAAACGCCATTTCTAGAACGGGCGTTGTTTATAGTTCGGGTTTTCGGCGCAAAAATTGAGACATCTGGCCGAGGAGGCAAATAGCCGTAACTCCAGGGCGAAAGTCAACTGTCACTCTCTAGATCCGCCTAAAATCGAGGTTTTTAAAATCAAAAAAATTAATTGGAGTAAAAAATCATAGGTGCAAATTGATGTAGCGCTTTTTTAAAGAGATTTTACCATTTCTTTGAAAAATTAATTAGATGACATGACTAAAAGCTTTTAGACGAAAGGACTCAACTTGCAGCGTGAACGGCGCAAAACATTTGAGAGTTGCATCCAGCGGCTTGAGCCGTCAGGGGCGGGGCCAGCGGAGGCGATCGCGCGTGTGGTTGGCTGAGTGGCGCACGGCGGGGCGGCTCCGCGTTGGCGGTCTGAGTGCCGCACAACGGGGCTACTCCGCGGTCAGCGATAGCGTGCCTGAGTGCTGCATAACGGGGTTGCTCCGCGTCAGCAGTAACGTGCCTGAGTGCCGCACAACGGGGCTATTCCGCGGTCGGTGGTAGCGTGCCTGAGTGCCGCATAATGGGGCTGCTCCGCGTCAGCAGTAACGTGCCTGAGTGCCGCACAACGGGGCTACTCCGCGGTCAGCGGTAGCGTGCCTGAGTGCTGCATAATGGGGTAGCTCCGCGTCAGCAGTAACGTGCCTGAGTGCCGCACAACGGGGCTATTCCGCGGTCGGTGGTAGCGTGCCTGAGTGCCGCATAACGGGGCTGCTCCGCGGTCAGCGGTAGCGTGCCTGAGTGCCGCACAACGGGGCTATTCTGCGGTCGGTGGTAGCGTGCCTGAGTGCCGCATAACGGGGAGGCTCCGCGTCTGCAGTAGCATGCCTGAGTGCAGCACAACGTGGCTACTCCGCGGTCAGCGGTAGCGTGCCTGAGTGCTGCATAATGGGGTAGCTCCGCGTCAGCAGTAACGTGCCTGAGTGCCGCACAACGGGGCTATTCCGCGGTCGGCGGTAGCGTGCCTGAGTGCCGCATAACGGGGAGGCTCCGCGTCTGCAGTAGCGTGCCTGAGTGCCGCACAACGGGGCAGCTCCGCGTCGGCGGTCTGAGTGCCGCACGGCGGGGCGGCTCCGCGTTCGGCGGTTGCGAGCCGGGCCGCTCGATTCAAGTGGCACGCCACCACTCTGTTAGACCACGGAGCCGCCCTGCTGCGTGGCACTTAGCCCGCAGGGCGGACTCGACGGGAATGGAACGCGCGGCACTCAGACACGCGATAGCTGGACACGCCCAACAACGGCTCAAACCGCCGGCCTTAGAAGATTCGATTTTTGTATTTTATCGCCAGGTTCGAAGATTGATGTTGGGAAATTGGTTAATAAAATTCAGGCCTGCAAATGAATTGAATTTTATTCGGTTTCGAACGCAGTTTACATCAATACTTTTTCTTACAGTCGACTAACGCACGATACAACTTTCCAAAAGGACGTGGCGGATCAGAAAACAGGACAACTATCACAGTTGAGCGAAACGGACTACAATTTCTGAGAGAAGAATTCGCTATATAGTAATTTATAATTATTGTGGAGGATGGGGAGGTACCTACACATATACTCTAATACAATTTTAGAATATCATTTCTCGAATCTCGATCGATAAATTTCATAATACATCCATCGTTTTGTAATATTTTTAGGTTCTTGTGAGTAATTACTCTTTAAGGAATTCACAAGCGGTAAAAAATGATTACGCGTTGAAAACCCGAGATTTGTAGTCCACGTATCAAAAATTTCCAAGGATACCTCAGAATCCTCTAAATTGGGAAAATTGTGAGGGGCACCGAGCGACAGGCGCATGGGTTAAAATGCTATTTAACCCTTCCTAACGGCCGCAAAGGGTGGAAATGGAGCAAAATTTGGTTTTGGAAATTTAATTCCAAAATGCCCAATGGGGTGAGAAGCCGTGTGTAGCAGTCCCAGATCCGGATCAAAAAGTCTTGGCTAGGGCAGCAGAGCACAGGCGACTGGAGGTGTCAAAGTTTTTCAAGTTTTCCTTTGAAAGTAATAAAAATTTTCCCAATTTGAAAACGGATTTGTATCCATATGAACATTTCGCATAGGGTATCATGGCAGTTTTTCAGATTTTTTGAATTTTGGATTTAAAATTCCAAATTTTTTCAAATTAAAAATTTAGAACTCCCAAAGATTTTTTACTTAAAATTTTGATTTTGACAAAACTGTCTTATAACCGCAATATTGACAAATTTGCAAAAATCGGCTTTTATATTGGTTCAAAAATGGCGGTAGAAAGTGAAAAATAGGAATTTACCCAACGGCCTTTAGGAAGGGAGTTGCCTTCTGGAATTCATGCGCCCGCCGTAGTTGTAACAATTAGGTAGGTACCTATACTAGTTATTTATGAACTATCAATATATTTCACTGTACTTCACACGTACAACAATTCGCAAGCCGCAAAAATGTAGGCTTCCTTTAAACCTAGGCAGCGCATCAAAAATTGAAAAACGCATATTGGAAAATTTTCAGAATTTTTCAGCGGCGGTACGTAAACGGCAGTTTTACCAATGGTGCATTGAGTATTCTACGCATTTTGGTACGAGTTCGTGGATTCGGACAAACACCTAAGGGGCTTATGTTGATGTTGTTACGTTGTTCTTCTTGTAATGTTTTTGTTGTTGTTATGTTCTTCTTCTTCTTCTTTTGTACGATGCCGTCAGGAATATCCCATGTTAGGCATTGGGGTTTGTTGTTATGTTAGTGTTTTGTGACTTGTTGTAGTTATGTTGTTGTTGTTACGTATTTTTTGCTGTTGTAATGTTTTTGTTGTTGATGTTGTGGTTGTAGTAGGTATGTTGTTCTTATGTTGAAATGTAGTTATGTTGTTGTAGTTATGATGTTTTTGTTGTTTATGGTGTTGTTGTTGTTGTTGTTGTGTTGGTTTTGTTGTGACTGTTGCTGTTGTAGTTATGACAGTTGCTGTTGTAGTTGTTTTTGTTGTGACTGTTGCTGTTGAAGTTATGTTGTTGTTGTGACTGTTGTTGGGTTTATGTATCAACTGACTTCCGAGCCCCGTCGAAGAGGACATCAAACGTGGCGGCCTTCAATAGATCGAGAGAAAGGCTCGTATCCTCGGCTTGAATGAAACCGCAAAGTTTCGCATATCTAACATCAATATTACGTGAGCGTACAATCATATCGATGAATTTCCGAGCTAAAGATGCAATTTCGAATCGCAATAACTACTACCCGATGCTTCAGGGATGACGATTCACCTCAAAGGGACGGAAACAAATACACAGAAAAATGCGATTCGATCGATACAAATAGTACAAATAGAACCATCGACGTTTGCAATTGCTCAAGACCAAATTCATCTTATAGTTAACTTTTTTTGACGATTTGAAACGACACCGATTTTCAGAGATATCCAGTTCAAATACGTGCGATCATTTCCTCCGTCGATTGTCTCAGTGAGCTAGAAAATGACCTCAGGATGGCAACATTGGTAATTACAAAAAAACTGACGAACGAGTTGAACGGTTTTTGGAATTTGGGGTGGTAGAGCGGAAAAATGCTTTTTGGAGCATCTGAAAATTGTATATAATCCAAGAAATCAAATTTTTATCCGAGGGTTATTTTGATTTTTCGAATCAACCGTCGGAACCAACCTTACCCTACTCAACATGGAAGGCCATGTTACCTTTTTCGGAGCGGAGCCAGTGCGAAACCCAAGCTTTTCCATACGACTAAATCCGAATTTGAACCTGCCGATACGCAACCCAAGGAACCGGTCAACATTTACGATGAACAGTATGGAAAAACTCCGGCATTCTGGTCCCAGCGGAAATCCCAAATCGCCCCGAGTGGACCATAAATGGGATTTTGAGATCTTTTCCAAATTCCAATTCCATTGATCGAATAATAGGCCAATTTATACGAATAAAACCAATCTATTTTTAATTGGTGTCATTTCCTTACAAAATTCTACAAATTTACGCTATCGTGTCAATCGGACACTGTCCGTTACACTGTAATATTAGAGCTCTTAGGTTTTACAAACACGAAATTTTAGAATAGCGGAGGTCTTGTAAAACTTGCGTCGCAGCGCGCGCGAATTGAAAATGTTGGTATCCCTGATGCTCATGGCGCATTCGGGCCGTGGCAGACATAGCAGACATTAGCGTCAAAATTTGGAAAATAGCGGGCAATATCGGCGCCCAACTTCGAACGGCAATTTATCGGGTGAAAAAACGTCGAACTAACGAATATTGCGCAAGTTCAAAATGAAAATTTAGGTACGAACTAACCAACCTACGGAAAATGGTCATGATGCATGAATTGTACACTGCACTTGTACCACATGGATTGAGCGAGACGAGTTGGGCTGGATCAAGCAGGTCTGCTAAAAAAGTCATCAAGCTGCTCATGTTGAAAAAGTCATTAAGCAGGTCGGCAAGAAGTCATCAAACCGGTTGCTGGAAAAAGCCATCAAGCCATTCCTGCTCAAAAGTCATCAAGCACATCTGCTTAAAAAGAGTCATCAAGCTGCTACAGCTGGAAAGTCATCAATCTGGTCCGTTAAAAAGTAATCAAGCTGCTCATGTTGAAAAAGTCATTAAGCAGGTTGGCAAGAAGTCATCAAACCGGTTGCTGGAAAAAGCCATCAAGCCGTTCCTGCTCAAAAGTCATCAATCAGGTCCGTTAAAAAAAGTCATCAAGAAGGTCTGCTCAAAAGTCATCAAGCACATCTGCTTAAAAAGAGTCATCAAGCTGCTACAGCTGGGAAGTCATCAAGCTGCTACAGCTGAGAAATCATCAATCTGGTCCGTTAAAAAAGTCATCCAGCGGGTCTGCTAAAAAAGTCACCAAGCTGCTACAGCTAGGAAGTCATCAAGCTGCTTCAGCATAGAAAAGTCATCAAGCTGCTTCAGAATAGAAAAGTCATCAAGCTGCTACAGCTGAGAAATCATCAATCTGGTCCGTTAAAAAGTCACCCAGCGGGTCTGCTAAAAAAGTCACCAAGCTGCTACAGCTAGGAAGTCATCAAGCTGCCTCAGCTGAGAATTCATCAAGCGGGTCTGCTAAATAAGTCATCAAGCTGCTCATGTTGAAAGGTCCCAAAGCAGGTCGGCAAAACGTCATCAAACCGGTTGCTAAAAAAAGTCATCAAGCCGTTCCTGCTCAAAAGTCATCAAGCACATCTGCTTAAAAAGAGTCATCAAGCTGCTACAGCTGGGAAGTCATCAAGCTGCTACAGCTGAGAAGTCATCAAGCTGCTACAGCTAGGAAGTCATCAAGCTGCTTCAGCATAGAAAAGTCATCAAGCTGCTCATGTTGAAGAAGTGATTAAGCAGGTTGGCAAGAAGTCATCAAACCGGTTGCTAAAAAAAGCCATCAAGCAGATTTGCAGAAAAAAAATCCAAGTACTAAAAAGTCCAAAACCAAAGTGATTGGTGCTTGGACTGCAGGATTTTGGTGATGTCTCAAGCGCGTACGGAGTACAAGTGCGGAAGGTACAAGTGCGTGCACCAAACGATCGTAACACTAGGCCTCAAATATTGAGTACGACGGCAATTCGGGCAAATTCGACGGCGAAATTTTCGCCAGAATGGAAGTAAACTCGTCTGCAGGACGATTAAAGCTAATAGACAATTATGATTCTCTACGTTTCAACACTGATTAAAATGGTGGCGATTTTTCTCATATAGAAAATTATCCGGTCGATAGAAACGACGGGAATCGCCATTTCGAACATTCAATGTCTAAAAAAAGTAGAAAAAAACTAGTAAAAAAAAAGTAAAGCGACAAAAACGCAGGAACTGGAAACACAAAGTCGAAATTTTCATTACGAACGAATTTCAGATGGCCAAAATGTTGGCACGAGTAGCGAACTATCAGTCTTAACATAAATATCCTACATTAGCGAGATGAATTTTTACCTCCGGTAAAAAAAAAAACAACAGTGGAAAACAACAAAAAATTTAAAATTGGGTCATTTTTGACTAAAAAGCATCTTGAAGATGTTGGAAACGTAAAATTACGCCGATACGTAAAGCGTTCACATCTAGATTGTTCTTCTCTACTCTAGGTCTGAAAGATTTGTTAAATGTTTTTGTTGTTGGAAATTCGCTTAAGAATGAACACATTTACACATATCAAACACAGCTTTACGTGTTATCATTGTCAACGTTACTAGCTAATTAGGTATTTCTCTAGTCTAATAGGACAAACACTACTTTTTCTCTAGTCGAATAGAAATATCGATATATTCCGTAGTAGCGGCGTGTCATCACTCGCTCACACCGTCTCCTTGTCGGCAGAATCTCTCTCGTCCGTCGGGGCACTGTAAATTTTGAAAAAAAAAATCATTTTTTATCGATAGAAAATTTCGAAAGGCTCGAGGAAAGCGATTTAGCTCTAGATCGGACACTAGTTATGGAAGAGGCCCATAGGGCGAAAGTGCAAGAGCCAATGGCGGAAGGTAGGTAAAATGACAGAGTGATAGGTATAAAGTAATAAACTGGGTGAAACCAGGCCGAAAATACCACGCATACCGCATTTTTGTATTTAATTCGCCAGGATGCAATACTTTACGATATTATTATTGACAATTTTTTACTTTTTTTGAGATCGAGGACCGGAGTAAGTTGACATGACTAAATAGAGAAAAAAGTTGTAGAACTGTCAAAACATTAGGACACCTAGCAAGCCGACACGTCATTAGGGATCCTGAGGAAGGCCGTGCGGGCGAAAGCGCCCGCGATAAAGGTACGAAACTGATACTACTAGACTAATACTACAAACATGGTTGATTTTGAGGGTATCGACCCACGTTTCACTCGAGAAATCTCAAAAATTAATGTTTCATCGTATTTTTTTAACAGTGCCAACCCCTTTTTACTTATTAAAATTTAAAATTCTTTTCGAAATCAGGGAGAATTGCAAATTCTACCCTAGTATTAAAAAACTGATCAGATTTGCGAGGTTTTCTGAAATTTGAATGTCTTTAGTGCGTCTATTGGAAATGCAGTTAACGCACGAGTATATTGAATAAAATATTATTTTCAATTTCTAATCTTCCGACAGCAATTGCAGCCGTTAGGAGTGGATTTTTGATCATGTCTATACACCTAGCTTATAGGAAATTTAACGCTGAATCCAGAAATGCCCTTAAAAGTTGAGAAAAGTTGTTCGCGAGCTGAGAAATGGGCATTTTTAACGAAAGAAACGTGTTTTTTTTTTTTTTGGAAAAACTTTTAAAAAATCGTATCTTGGCAACGGGTTAAGATACAGAAGTGCGGTTGGCGGCGATGTGTTTTACTAACGGGTAATTTTCCAACTAATTTTTCTTCACACTCATCAACCGACCCTGTATTGATGGACACGGATTTATGAAGCGACAAAGGGGCACGAAGGAGCCACTGCGCATGCGAATATCCAAATACGTGGGGACAAAAGTGAACTAAAATGTAAAATGGAAGATGTAAAAACTCGTAAAATGGAAGCACTTTAATTGTCAAAAAGTGAAAATCGGATCAAACGTTCAAAAAAATGTTTAACAGGTAGGCACAATTTTTTTTCAATCTAAGGTAGATTAGCCGGCCAATTTTGAATCGAATTTTGGAGCGCTAGGAATACAAGTCTAAATTTTACAATGGTCACCATTCTATGGAAATTCGTATTGGAACCATGGTAAAATGGATCCATATTATGGTAGTCCATGGTTACTTAGAAAACTGTCAAAAAAAAACTTTCTGTTTGTGAGTTGGAAAGTTAGCTGCAAAAACGCAACAGAACGCAAAAAATATAAGGAGAAATGAATACGCGAGAGCGCAGGTTTAGTTGATAAAATTGACTCTTTTATCCCGAAAAATGTTAGAAATCAATAAATCCAGAACGGAGGATAACGCAGCGGCAGCTGGCGGATCTGCAAGATGCCTATTGGGCGAAAGCGCTCGAGCCAATGCGCGTCAAGAATTGAAAATAACGCACAAACAGGTAGAAAAACATGGAGGGGACTGCGCATGCGGATGTTGGAATCTCTCATATCAGATAAGAGCAGCCCGATATCAGAAGAATTTTGTTAGGTTATTCATGCCATTGACATTGGGAATAGGCCCGATAATCAAGGGATGTCGTGGACTTGCCCCGCCCTCAAGGGCTTATCCAAATTCCACCAATTACAATTCCTTGGATGGGACGTGTATTCATACCAAGGGGTAAATTTTCGTTACGGGGCATCTACGCATGGCAACGGCGCAGGTCATGCAGTCTAAGGGTTGCAGGCAGACATGATATTTTTAGTTACATACATATCATTAGAAGCTCGGCGTAATTGTGATTTTTCCCTAGAATAATGGCAGAATGGGTAGTCTATTCCAAAATGGCTGCGACCAAAGGGCAAACGAGGTACCTGCGTGGCAGACAGAAATACGTCGCCCGAATGAACTTTCGACCATTTTCAAAACTCAAAATTTGCATCAATGGTAGGCAATCAATTCCTGCGTAATTTTTGTCACACGGTAGGAAAAACCCGGCAAAAATTCGTTTTTTGGTTCATTTTTCTAAAGAAATGAACCTTTGTAATCGGTCAGGAAAAAAAAATTTATAACACCCCCTGAAAATTTGTTGGTTTACGTTTCAAGGGGTGTAGAATCCGAATCTGCAATAAAATTTTTTTGTCCGTCCGCCGTACGCCGTCCGCCGTCCGGGGTTTTTAAGGGGGAAGGAGTTATCGAAAAATTTTGAAATTTTTACCAAAAATCAAGTTCCGTATCTAGTTGGTCCTAACGTCTCGGCAGAACTCTACCTTAATTTTAAGGCCAGTAAAACAGCTGTTGAAGTGGTAAAAAATTCGTCTTTTTAAGGAAATTTGCAACATAGGCATGTGAGGTATCATTTTCTATAGATTTTTCTATGCTGAATCGAATGAGACCATCGCCACGCCAGTAGCTTCAACCGTTTAGGAGTTATTGCAGTTTTAGTGAAGCAGTTTTGAGTTTTTTTAAATTTCCCCAATTCTTAATAACTCGAAAACTACTCGAGCCACAAAATTCGTTTTCCACTCGTTGGAATCCCCACAAAAACTTCTGTCCTCCCGATATCTTCAATTTAAAGAATTTGGTCACATTATACAAATCAGCAAAACAAAAATTGGAAAAAGTTGAGAATTTGGCCTCGGCTCTTAGATACGGTTGATTGATCTACTTACGACTACGAGCCTATTACACCAACAAGGTGACGCACTCATACTTCGACCAGTTGCGCTTGGCAACATGAGAGCGAGTCAGGCAGTCAGTCAGTCTGAGGCATGAGGCATTTTTAATTTCATTATTCAGAGAATTTAATAATTATTATTATTCAGTTAATTATGAAGGTGATCAAGAATAGATTAAATGGTAAATTTAACGGAATTGAACGATCAGCTGCGTTGAAAAAATGGATAGGTAAGTAAGTATTTATCAAGCGAAGAGGATGATTATTTTTTGCCTGGTTGAAAAAACGTTTTTCTAAATAACCCATCTAAAATACAAATTGATACTGAAATTATAGAATAATAACAGCTAAATTCTGTGTTTAAGGAGTACCGATATATCGTAAGGTTTGTCTTTGCAATCGAAAAATGAACCCCTGTGCAAAATTTGCAGAGTTCTTCGGACATAGCAAAAACTAATCTGCACATGCCACTGATCTACTTAGCAGCGTTTTTTTCTTGAATAACGTAGAAAAAAAAAACGCGCGTTGATTGCAAGTGATAATAAGAACTGCAGTTCTCTAGCTTTTCGAAATACGTTTCAAGTTAAAGAGAAATTAATTCTCGCATGATTTTTGTCACTTTTCCTCACGGAAAAATTGGTTTAAAAGCCCGGGAAAAAATTCTAAGCAATTTTTTTCTCGGATAACGTGGAAAAAAACGCGCGTTGATTACAAGTGATAATAAAAACCGCTGTTCTAGCTTTTTCAAAATACGTTTCAAGTTTAAGGGAAATAATTTCATCTAGTAATCCGCATAAAATATCCCGAGGGATACAATGGAGGGGACGGGGAGTATAAATCCGCCGACTCCGGATTAAGTCGAAGATGGAACGGATGACGTTGCCGGGCGGCACCGCAAGGTCAAGCGGCGGACTTGGCAATTTTGAGCCGGAGCCAAGTGCAGATTGTCCTGGCGTCCGGCCAGAAGTTCGAACTGCCATCGTCTCGATTCCACGATACCTGGCCATTTTCTACTTGTTAGAGAATCGAAATTTGAAGAATGCGAGTTTTCGGCATTGCATCGGTGTTTTCGAGAAAAAAAATCAATTCCGAGCTTGAAAAAATTGATTGACTACGGAATTTCTCAGCATTTCCTCATTCGAATTACTTAAAAATCAAAAAAGGGCGGTTTAACCTGCGAAAGAAATTTTCCCAATTTTCGGGCAATGGGGGGGACAACACTGGAAGAGGAAATGGTTATTGTTATCGAGAAAAACAATAATCGAAAATAATATTCTTACGCCGCTGTCCGGTCCCTGTTGGCTTTTTCCTGCTCGACGAGACGCATGGCTTCCATGTACGACGGCGGGGGCGGATCCGCGACGGTGGCGCTGTCTATGGGGACGCCCTGGGAAACGATCATGTCGTATGTTGGCGGCAGCGTCAGCGTGCTGGCCGTCATGTACACCTCATTGCCGGGGGGTCCGCCTCGATTTTGACTCTGCGCCGCCAACTCTTGGAAACTCTGAGATGCGAAGGGGGAAACAAAATTTCTAAAATATCGAAAACTCAATTTGGGTAGCTGCAATTTTATCAAACGCGAGTCAGTGTTGCCAACTTTTGGATGAACGTACAGAAGAGGAAACAGTTACGTCTCAACTGAGCGCTTAAAAAGGCTCGAGTATCAATGTAAACATAACCTCAAAGCAAAATGTTCACATTTTTTAGGTGACTTTTTAGGTTAGTGACTAGTTGTTTGTTAGACCTAGTTAGTACCTGTACCTTTTGATGTTTTTATGCTAGTAACATGGAAGATTAGGAAAGAAGGAGCCTTAGAAAATCAAAATCTGCTCAAAATGACCATAAAAATGTCAGAAAAAGCAGATTTTTAGCTTTTTTTTTTCAATCCTTCTAACTTATCGCTCAATTCTGACCTTTTATGGCTCAATTTATGGCTTGTCCACTTTTGCTCGATCAAGGTGGCATCCAGTTACTTAAACGTCAGGCCCATTGAGCATGCGAAACTGTTAACTATTTACAAAAAAACGGCCCGACTTCATGTTCGATAGATATATTTCATTCGTACAAAAATAAGTCTACAATATCAATTTTCTACGCTACGATTTCAGACTAAAATAATAAACAAAGGATACCTACCAAAACCTCAGCGAGCTGAAATGAAAAAAGGAAAAAATCAAAAGAAGCATTTCAAACGATAAAATAAATATTGACACACCGAACCTCAGCTCTCTACCGCGTTTATTTAAAATTGTCTTTCATTATAATGATTTCAATATTGTACTACAATAATTGCAGTACTTACGAATAAATAAATGGCTTTTATTATATTATATTTTATGAATTCACGTTGAAATATTTCCGAAAAAAAAACACAAAAATTTAATTATTAAGTTCTAAAATTTTTCGCGACAAAGAAAGCTGAGGGTAAAATTAGAGCAGCAAAATAATATTGAACACAAATCATAACAATGCGTGCATGAGAATAAATCGGCCAGAGCCAATGATAAATTATAAATAATATTCAAAATTTTTTTTAAGAGCGAAGATGAAGTAAAAGCAGATTTTATTCCTTCATGAGACTTCCTATTCGGTGTTTCACGTATGAATAAAAATTGAAATTTATGTACATTATGAATTCAATGAAACTGCAAATTTGCAATGCATGTCAAAAAAGGCGAAACTGACCTGATAATGGATTTCAAGGGTAATAAGTAATTGCAAGGTTAAAACAAATAAAAAAAGCTAAAAACTGCGAATAAACCACAATTTAATACACTGGCTTTCACTGTAATTATGTACGTAGTCAGATCAGCAATCCCATGATTTTTGAGAATTGTTTTTCGATACAGATTTATTAAAATTCGATGAGGCTAGTGCAGTAAAATTTATGTATTTCAACGTTATTCACTCCCTCGCTTTTGACAAAAAGAGAGGAAAAGCGAGAAATTGTTAAGGTTTTTATTGTTTTATTATTGGTGCTATTCTTTCAGAAAGAAAAACAACCATAACCTCAATAAAAAAAAATTTAAAAAATAAAATAAAAATAAATAAATTAAAAATAATAAATAAGTAAAATAAAAATAAATAAATGAAATAAAAAAAATAATAATAATAGATAATATAAAATAAAACATAAATAAATAAAATAAATAAAAATAATAACAAATAAATACAATAAAAAATAAATAAAAATTAAAAAAATACAAATAATAACAAATAAAAATAAAAAACAGGGAAAATAATTACGAATTTTGTTTTTTGGCGAAGCGGCGGACTGAAAATAATATTTTCATATTATGTTTCCAAACGTAATCATTCTCAAGTAGGAGAAATGAGAGGAAAAATTTAGGAAAAACGGAAGTTCAGCACTGACCGGGAATCGAACCCGGCATCTCCGGATTTCTAGTCCAAGCCCTTAACCCCGGCGACGTTAGTGAGGCACATTAGTTCTCACATGTTATAACCATTGAATTCGACATACGCGTCCGTCAATCGCCGAATATTAAATACTATCTTAAAATTTAAAATTATAGTTTCTTCTCTGACGATGGCTTGAGCTCATACTGCCGCAAAAACGAAGAAGAAAAAATTCTGTTAGCATTTCAATTTTTATTTATTTTTTAGGAATTTTATTTCTCGTCCTGGAGGCTTAGACTTATCCAGTATCAGGCCAGGTACCGATAGAAGCATTGCGGCAACTCACTCTGAGCAGGGCCCTCTGCCTTTGCAGCAGTTTGATGATGCTTTTTCTCCGCAAATAGAGTACGCTCCTTATGGCGACCATGGTCCCGCAGCAAATGCAAATCGGCCCTACGAGCCACATGTGGCCCAAATGTGAGAAAACTATGTGCTCCGTGGCCCCGAGGGCCGACACCGTTATCGTCGTCCCTAGGGTCAGCAGGACGATCGACAGCAAGAAATAGGAGTACGACGTGCAATCGCAGGCGCCCAAAATCGACGGCTCGGGGTACGACTCGACGACCTGACGTACCCTGAGGTGAAGCAAACTGCTGTCGTCGACGGTCGAAGTCATTGCGACGGAAATCGTTAATACCTGGACAACAACTGGGATTGGAAGTTATAGCACGAACGCGACTGCGCAAAGAGAGGCGAACATTTCGAACGGGAAATCGGACGACGCAGAAACGATGCACAATTTCGAAAAGAACGTCCGAGGATGTAAAGAAACAAGAGATTGACGGAGATTCGGAGACGGGGTTGAAATATTCGGAGACATACGATGAAATAGTTAGAGCATCGTCCACCAGAGCGGACGAGTGTAGCGCTCTTATCAGATAACAGCGAAATCTGTCAGGTCCGGCTACGTTGTGCATGAAATTTTATTTAGTACAGCTTTTTCGAACCGTTTTAGTACCATAATTACCATAATAAATTATTACTTGACGGCAAAAAAATTAAACTTGAAGTTGACATTAAGTTAGAAGTTGAAGTATAAGTAAAACTGAATGAAAAACTGATGCGTGAAGTTGAACTGAAGTTAGAGAGTTGCTAAGAGTTGAAGTCAGAGCTCAAACTCACAATGAAACAAAAACTCAAACTCATAATCGAAATCGAAGTCAAACTCACAATGAAACAGAAACTCAAACTCATAATCGAAATCGAAGTCAATCTCACAATGAAACAGAAACTCAAACTCATAATCGAAATCGAAGTCAAACTCACAATTAAACAAAAACTCAAACTCAGAATCGAAATCGAAGTCAAACTCACAATGAAACCAAAACTCCAACTCATAATCGAAATCGAAGTCAAACTCACAATAAAACAAAAACTCAAACTCATAATCGAAATCGAAGTCAATCTAACAATGAAACAGAAACTCAAACTCAGAATCGAAATCGAAGTCAAACTCACAATGAAACCAAAACTCCAACTCATAATCGAAATCGAAGTCAATCTCACAATGAAATTGAAACTCGAACTCTGATTGACTTCGATCTCGATTATCAATTTGAGTTTCGGTTTCATTGTGAGATTGACTTCGATTTCGATTGTGAGTTCGAGTTTCTGTTTCATTGCGAGTTTGACTTCGATTTCGATTATGAGTTTGAGTTTCTGTTTCATTGCGAGTTTGACTTCGATTTCGATTATGAGTTTGAGTTTTTGTTTCATTGTGAGTTTGACTTCGATTTCGATTATGAGTTTGAGTATTCGTTTCATTGTGAGATTAACTTCGATTTCGATTAAGAGTTCGAGTTTCAATTTCATTGCAAGTTTGACTTCGATTTCGATTATGAGTTTTTTGAGTATTCGTTTCATTGTGAGATTGACTTCGATTTCGATTATGAGTTCGAGTTTCTGTTTCATTGTGAGCTCGACTTCGATTTCGATTATGAGTTTGAGTATTCGTTTCATTGTGAGATTGACTTCGATTTCGATTATGAGTTTGAGTTTCTGTTTCATTGCGAGTTTGACTTCGATTTCGATTATGAGTTTGAGTATTCGTTTCATTGTGAGATTAACTTCGATTTCGATTATGAGTTCGAGTTTCACATTCATTGTGAGCTCGACTTCGATTTCGATTATGAGTTTGAGTATTCGTTTCATTGTGAGATTGACTTCGATTTCTATTATGAGTTTGAGTTTTTATTTCATTGTGAGTTTGACTTCGATTTCGATTATGAGTTTGAGTTTCCCTTTCATTGCGAGTTTGACTTCGATTTCGATTATGAGTTATAGTTTCTGTTTCATTGTGAGTTTCTCTTCGATTTCGATTGTGAGTTCGAGTTTTTGTTTCATTGTGAGATTGACTTCAATTTCGATTACGAGTTTGAGTTTTTGTTTCCTCGTAAGTTCACAGTAACAGACACAGTCGTGACAGTTTGGTAATGAAAAACATATTATTTTCGTAGTACTTATGTGGATGAATTCCAAAAAAATTTAATTTTTTTGGGGGGGGGGGGGGCGCATGGCATGGGTTTACGCCGTAACAGACTGAAAAGTCCTCGTTTATTTTTATTTAATTTTTTTTTGGTTTAGACTTTAAAAATTTTTTATACCTACTCGTACATCGACGTATCTGGAATCGGCACTGTTGGTTTTCTAGCGTTTTTTGGTGTGATGAGCTGGTTTTTGAGTTTATCGCCATAAAAGTGGTTTGGTCTTCAGTTGAAAACTCTACTTTCTGACATGTGTTTCCGTGTTTTTTGTCTTTAACATACTAAAATTCAAGGGGTTTGAAAAATGTTTCTTTTTTTTTGGCTCGCATCTCGAGAACTATTGAAAATCGAACGTTGGGATGCAGCGGATTCTCAATTATTTGAAATTAATAAAAATTTCCCGTATAATAAGCGTCTTGTAATCAACCGCCATACCCAAAATGATTATAGTCAATAATATTGACAATTATATTATGATACCGACAATCTCAGCTCTGAGCTTTGATGACTCATTTTCCCCGACTGCTGGTGACTCACGCTGCAGTGTGAAAACAGTTCCCATTCCGGGGAAAAAACTTGAATGTAGCGGGATAAAAATTGGCCATTATCTCCGCATTTTAATGGTGTAGGAGTTCACGAATAGTTCCCCACCTGTCCTATTCATTATACTTAGTCGTTTGCTCAGCTTTCAGTACTTTTCAACCTCAAAAATCGCAGGATTCTTTTTCAGAACGGCCACACTGGCATGGCAAGGGATATTTCGACGAATCTGCGAGGGTGCATACTGGTGATAACTCTTCAACAGAGTTAACTCGTCGATTGTACCTAGTATCGATTATGAATGGCGATAAATGTGCAGTAGGATCGCCTTTTTTCAAATTGTGGTCTGGATACGCGTTTTTGCCCCGGACCTAATGATTTTGTTGACAACTGAAGATTACAGGGGAAGAATGGCTTTTGTCCACTTTTTATGAAAAATTAGATTAGAGCGGTATCTGTTGCCCATTCAGTGGAACTAGCAAGAGACAGGGAAAACAATTTTTTCCCATTTAATGGTTCCTTACAATGATGTAGCAGTCAATCATCCCCAAAAAGAAGCTTTACACCACGAGTCTTACTACGAAAGCAGCCAATTACAAAAATTTCTAGTTTTTCAAGAAATTTTTTGGGAAACCGGCATCTCAGCAATTCTGCACAGATCTTTCTAAAGAAGAACCCAAAAAGAAAGCAAAAAACAAGAAAAAGAAGAAAGAGCATGGCTAGGGATGTTCAAGTGAGGAGTCGTCCTTGGTACTGAGCTATTTAGTAGAAAGGGTCATATTATGATAGCAATTGAGGAATTAAGAGGTATATTTGGTACAGTTTCCTTATCGTTACAAAAATGGCTGTCATAATAATTTTTCTGAATTTTTGGTTTTCAAGATTATTTTTGGAGTGAGTTTGATTTTTTGCAATTGATACGACTCCCAGGAGGTTGAAAATGATTAAACTACCCGTCATTTTTACCATGGGTTGGCGAGAAGGTACTCCCCTGGGGCCCCAGGCCTGTGTCCACTGGTGCGAAGTTCTACAGCCCCTTCTGAGGCGGCCTCTAGCGGCGTTCATTCGAACTACCCCTACAACCGACACTCTTCCTCATGATAGTAAATGAACCAAATGCATTGTATGTTGTACCATACCCCATATCCGTCATTCTGAGGCGTCCATGGTCTCCCTGAGGCGTCCATGGTATCATGGATGGTATGGATCATGGTCCTGAGGGGCCTATGATCGTCTCTCTGGCTCCAGATTGGAAATCGCTTGAAGCATAATCGATTGCAATCGCTTTCTGACACTATCGATAGTTCATCCCATTGTTTTCAAGTCGAGCTGTCAGAAGAAAGGACGGAAAAAGTCTCTGGGAAATCGAATTATTCGCGAATAAACAGTTGGAAAACCTTAAAATTCCGATATTCTCGTTCCTCCTTCAATTCTGAATTTCGAAGTTGCGGATCGTTTTTCAAAATTCGTCGCCTCGAAACCGTTCGATAAGGTGAGTCATTAGAAATGTCATTGAAGGATGATGTAAACCCCCAGTACTCGGGTTCGCGTTATTAGCGAATTAATCCGTCAACATTTTCGTCACGCAGGCAATCAAATGAGCCGAAATTCGAATTCGGTATCCTGAACTCTAGATGCAGCTCTGTACGACGTCATCCGGAAATTCGGGGCCAAATGCATCGCAGCGGAGTTCTGGCAATCGTCCTATCAGTTTTCCTGGGTAAATAAAAACAAATTCGAAGCGACAACTGCCTAATTACTTACATTGCTGGAAAATGTTGGTAATCGTGCAGTGTTGACCTCGAATCAGTAAAATGCCCGACCCTGGTAGTGTTTTACTAGCCAATGGTCAGTTTTCGAAATCGTGTTGCTGTCTTACGCGTACTTCGCTAACCGCAACACTTATGCATAATGCAACTATTTCTGGCAAATTCTGAACATTTTTTTGCTCGACAGTGATCGATTGGTAATTGGAAAATTTGGGGGATACTTCGAAATCCCTGACATTTTTGAGGTACTTGATATGTCTGAAATATGTGGGATATTTGCATTGCCTGAAACTTCTGGATTATTTAGATTTTCCAGGGATATTTGAAATTTCTGGAATATCTACTTCAATGTCATGATATTCTGCGATATTTTCGGGATATTCGAGTTTCCCCCGATGTTTCTGGGATGTTGGAATTTCCTAAAATTTCTGGGATAAGTATTGGAATTTTTAGAAATTTCCGAGATTTTTGGAACACCTACTCGAATGTCCTAAAATATTTGGAAATCGTCGGGATATTTGATTTTTTCCAGACATTGAGCAATGTCACAGCACTGAGACAGTAGAATTTTCTCGGATGTTTGAATTTTTTGAAATTACTGGAATATTTGAAATTTCTGGGACGTTTGAATTTTCTGTAACTTATGGAGTACCTATTCGAATTTTCTGCAATTTCTGAGATATTTGAAAATTCTAGATTATCTTTTCGAATGTCCTGAAATTCCGGAAAAATGTTGAGATATTTGATTTCATCCTGACATTTCTGGGATATTAGAATTGTCTGAAATTTCTGGGATAGTTGTTTTTTCTGAAATTTCTGGGATATCTACTTGGATTTCCTAAAATTCTGGGACATTTTTGAATTCCCCGAAATTTTCGGGATTTTTGTTTTTTCCCCGACATTTCTGGGATATTAGAATTTCCTGAAACTTCCGGGAAATTAGTTTTTTCACAAATTCTTGAAATACTCGAATTTTCTGAAAATTCTGGAATATTTGAGTTTTCAGAGATACTGGAAACGTCTGGGAAACCTACTTGAATGCCCTAAAATTTCTGGCACATTGTTGAATTTCCAAAAAAAAAAAAAATGAGGGAATTTTGATTTTTCCCTGACATTTCTGGGATGTATCCTAGAATTCTAATATATTCGAATTTCCTGAAACTCCTGGGACATTAACTCTTTCTGAAATTCTTGGAATACTCGAATTTTCTAAAGCTTCTAGAATATTGGAATTTCCCGAAATGTCTGGTGCAATTTTGAATTTCCCGAAATTTCCGAGGCATTTTAGAATCTTCCGAAATTTTCGGAACGCTATTTTCTGACATTTCCAGGATAGGTATCAGAATGTCCTTGAATATGGTTTTATTGTTTTTTTTTTTGGCTTGTTTTCATACCATTCTGGTTGCTTTCCGTTCAGGCACGCTTGGTAGCGCTTTCGGCGCTGTCGTCACCATAACGCAGGATGGGCCGGGCGTCCTCAATTCCACGATTTACTTCACCGCTCAACTTTACGACGACGAAGGCCACAAGCAGAATTCGGACACCATACACAAATTCACCTGGGCCGACAACGCTATGCCGCAGCACACGTATACAGTAAGCGAGGAATCTGATTTTGAATAGCGTACAAATTTTTCATGTGACGCTATTTATACTGCAAATATTCGAAAATATCCCCAGTACAAATTTCTCTTTCCAGGAGCAAGGAGAGTTCAGCAAATCGCTGTGGAACGTAACCTATTCGTCTCCTACGTATTCGCCGGGCGAGTACGAGATTGAAGTACGCGTCAAGAAATGGGTCGGATTCTTCTTTTGGGACATCGCGAGCAGCAGGTTCAAAATCAACGTCACGGGTACGTGTCCTTCGAATCGTCAACATATGCAGCTGAAAATTCGTGAAAAAAATTCTTTTTTAAACATGATCATTTTTAGCTCTGTTGAACGGAGAAATGGAACTCGTCCAGAACCAAACAGTCCTGGGCGGCAATTACGTATCCGATCGGCAGGAGGTCGTTCATCGGATCAGACTGAGCGACCCGGATCGGCGGCTTCTCGGGACGAACGACACGACGACGACGGCCTTCTGGTTCGTCGGCTGCCAATATTACGGCATGACGCAGGACTTGTCGTTCGCTTACAACTACACCAAGGACGACTTGGATCAGGTATCGGCGAAATCTTCAGATAATGAAAAAATCACTTTCAACCCTTCACTTTTCACTTTTACTCCCACAACTTCTCATTCTACGCAGGTAAACCTTCAACATTTTTGCTCGACAATTTCCAACTTTTCACTTTCAAATCTTCTCTCTTTACTTTTCACTATTCACTATCAACTTTTCATTCTTCACTGTTTTCATCGCTCAATCTTAACTCTTCACTTTTCACTTTTACTCCCACAACTTCTCATTCTACGCAGGTAAACCTTCAATATTTTCGCTCCTCAATTTCCAACTTTTCACTTTTAAATTTTCTCTCTTTACTTTTCACTATTCACTATCAACTTTTCATTCTTCACTGTTTTCATCGCTCAATCTTAACTCTTCACTCTTCACTTTTCACTTTTACTCCCACAACTTCTCATTCTACGCAGGTGCTTCTCTTCAATATTTTCACTCCTCAATTTCCAACTTTTCACTTTTAAATCTTCTCTCTTTACTTTTCACTATCAACTTTTCATTCTTCACTGTTTTCATCGCTCAATCTTAACTCTTGACTTTTCACCTTCAACTCCTCAAATTTTCACTCCCAACTCTTTGCTTTTAACTCTTCATTCTGCCGGTCGGCTTTATTATTTTTACTTCTCAATTTCAACTTTTCACTCTTGACTTTTCACTTACAACTGTTCACTGTTCACTCTTCAATGTCAACTCTTCACTGTCAACATCACATTCTACTCACTTCGGCTCTTCACTATTTTCACTTCCAACTTTTCATCCCGCATGCTTAACTCTTCACTATAGGTACTCAATCTCAACTTTTCACTTTTAGCTCTTCACTTTTCACTCTTCACTTTCAACTCCAGACTTCAGATTCGACACTCTTGAAGCTCTTCGCTCTTTTCACTACCTACCTGCTCAATATCAACTTTTCGCTCTTGAATTCTGGCTCTTGACTCTTTACTTTTCACTATGCTCTCATAACTTTTCATTCTCCACTCACAACTTATCGCTCTCATCTCTTCACTTTTCACTCTCAGCTTCTCATTCTGTGCACCTAACTTTTCACTACTCAATCTCAACTTTTCACTCTCAACTGTTCACTTTTCACTCAACTTCTCTCATTTTACGCCCTAAACTCTTCACTATTCAATCTCTACTTTTCACTCTTGGCTTTTAACTTTTCACTCTCAACTTCTCATTCTATGCACTAAACTCTTCACTATTTTCACTACTCCGCCTCATCTTTTCACTCTTGACTCTTAACTTTTCACCCTCAACTGTTCACTTTTCACCCTTAACATTTCGTTATAGGTACGTACTAAACTCTTAACAATTTCCACTACTCAATCTCAACTTTTCACTCTTGACTGTTCACTTTTCACTCTCAACTGTTCACTTTCACTCAACTTCTCTCATTTTACGCCCTAAACTCTTCACTATTCAATCTCTACTTTTCACTCTCGGCTTTTAACTTTTCACTCTCAACTTCAATGCACTAAACTCTTCACTATTTTCACTACTCTACCTCATCTTTTCACTCTTGAATTAACTTTTCACCCTCAGCTGTTCACTTTTCACTCTCAACTTCTCGTTCTACTTACTAAACTCTTGAAAATGTTCACTACTCTATCTCAACTTTTCATTCTCGACTATTCACTTTTCACTCTCGACTGTTCACTTTTCACTCTTAACTTCTTGTTCTACGCATTAAACTCATCACTATGTTCACTACTCAATCTCAACTTTTCACTCTTGACTCTTCACTGTTAACTTTTCACCAGGTGCGCATGATAAGAGCTCTCGTCGTCGCCGGTCGCGAGTCCGACGCCAACAGCACGCTGGACGACAACTTCGCCGACGCTATCGGCGACGATAATGCGACGTCGATCGTCGACGAGTCGTCGACACCTCCGGATCCGGATAAGAATTGCGAGGATTTCCCGATCGTTCCCAAGGATCCGAATAAGTACTACGGCTATTTCAAACGTAGAATCATACCTACGGGTAAGAAAATTTTAAATATTTTCCGTACTGAGTTTTGGTAGTATTTTTATTGTGCAATGACGTAGTACATATTGGTAAAGCACGTTTGCAAATTTAGGCAAAGAAAGTCTGAAAACAAGTTTTCTACAGTTTTGGTACACCTGCGCCGTTTTGGCGTTTCGTCCAAGGCGATATTGAATTTTCTCCACAATTGCCAACAGCTCCCGTCCACGTCGACAACATTCAGGGGCAAACTTGGCTGAAAACGGGGGAAATGCTCTACCTGAACGTGACGTGTTCGGGGTCGTCGCCGTTCTACCATTGCGTGCGCTTCTTCTCCGGCGAGTACAACGTGACGGGCAACGAGACGTGTACGCAGGCCAGGTCGACGCCGAATTGCCGCATCGCCTTTTCCCGTCTGATGAACAAAGGCACCAAGTACACCGTGCTGTTCATCATAGGCAACCGGGTGTCCAGGACGGTGACGCCGGTCGGCGTCACTCGCTACAGCGGTGAGTTGAACTTTTCGGGGAATTTTCGGCGATTTGTTAGGGATTTAGAAATTTTTCGTCGCTTTTTCGACTCTGAGTTTTTGAACGATTTCGAAAAATTCGCATTTCCAGAGAAGCACCATCCGCAGCTTTCGGTTGTCATTGTGCCGATCAGCTGTTCCGCTGTCGCTATCGTCCTCATCATTTTCGGCGTCGCGTACTACATCCAAAGTCGGAACAGGTAATTTCAACGAATATAAATGAATTCGCGATTTTTTCGCATTTGCAATATTTTGAAACTATTCGTCCTGTTTCAGATACGAAATCGAAGTGGCGGACTTTGATTTTTCGAGAAATTCCGACATGGAGTATAAAACGTTCAAAGAGCGGCTCCGCGAGGCGTTCAGCTCCGCCTTCTCGGGCGTAAGAGAGGACGAATATTCGGACGAGGGCCCGTCGTCGGGGCTTTTCGGCGGAGGGACGTCCAATGTCTGGTCGCCGACAAGAAAGTACGGCAGCATGCAATGAGAACAGACAGAGACATGTGGTGGGCCAACTTGACTGCCGATCTAACCTCTAATATGACAGTGTTGCCAGAAAAATTGAAAATTTACTAATAATAAGGCCAGAATTGGATAATATTGCGCAAATTGTTGAAATTACAGTATTCGAATTTCGAGAGATTTTTCAAATATTTTCGGAAGTTTAATATTTTCTTCCCGTATTGGCAACACTGGATCGCATGCGAACTATTTTCTTCTGATTTTCAATAACTCGATATTATTTTCCTCGGATTGTATAATTCTGTTCTCTTGCTGTCGAAAATGATTTAACAAAAAACCTCGGAAATAGCTTTTGTCAATTTCAGGAGCGAATTTCTCGGAAACGGTTTAAAATTTCCAGAAAACGTAGATGATCAAAGTTGTAGGCAATTTTATAAGCTTAAATTCGGTTTATCATCTATAACCGTTAAATATTGGCCGTTCTCCAGTTACGAGCCAAAAACCAAAATTGGATTTTTCTCGTTCGATTTTAAAGCGACAGCATTCTCCCCATGGGCACCCGGTCAAAAAAATCTGTGGGGTGTCTTCGAGGAGAATGTCGTCGTCTCACTTTTGCCCTCAATGGCTCGAGCGCTTTCGACCGTTCGGCCCTCCTCTTTTTTTGAGCAGCGTTTCATGAGGAAAAATCGGAAGAAACAGTTTCGATTGGGAAATCGTTCTGTTTTATTTCTACCTCAATGTTATTACCTAACTTTTTTTTATCGTTTAATATCTCGTTATTACTGTGTGGTTAAAAATTGAAAATTTGGCTGTGGCTGTCACGATTTTAATAAGTCAAACCAAATTGCATGCGGAAGGGTTGGGAAATTTATTGTTTCGACGGACTCACGATCAAATTCATGTTGCAATGCGGTATGGCTAACAATGGTGGTGGTATTGATATTTTTGCATGTCAAATGGTTCCTTCAATGTTTCTAAAACGCGGAAAAGGTAATTATTAAAAAATCAATCTTCAAGAAAAATTCGAAATTAAAAAAAAAAAATTTTTTTTAAATTTGAATCATTTTTTTTGCTCATAATTTTTCAAAATGGCTCATCGAATTCGTTTTTCAGAAATCAATTCTCGTCCGGCCTCCTCGACGACGCTTCCGATTCAGATCAGTGATCGGCGAATCGGCCCTGAAACTACGACACGTTTCGTGTGAGATGCGGGGCCTCGTAATTTCGGTTATTTATCGCTCCACTGGGCAATCGTACCAAAAACGGAAATTTTCCGTCGACATTCGAATTTTATGAATTTACGCGTTTGTCGAACAAAAATGGATTTTTTGCAAAATTTCGCCATTTTTATGAAACAAGGTTTTTCAAAAAAAATTTCATTTTTGGAAAAGTTGATTTTTTAGATGGGTTCTAAGAGTTTTTGTTTACTTGCAAAATGTTTGCAAGACAGTCTAAAAAAATTGGTAAAATTTAATATTTTCAAAATAAGTAGGTAATCAAGGTTTAATACACTCACAAAAAATAACTTTTTTCAACCACCCATTGGATTTTTTTAAAATCCGAATGGCCAGGTTACAATTACCTAAAATTGACATCGGGTTGAACATTTTTCGCATCAGAATTTCGACGTTTTCCAGAATTTTGGTTCGGTTTTGAACTCGATCCAAATTTCATCAGGTCTGTACATTTTTGATTTTGGAATTCCATGCACGTTGTGGCCTGTCTGACTTGGGCTATCCAAAAATCGTGGACTGTTTCAAATTTAAGTATCGGCCCAAATTCCACTCTCCGGCAGGACTCGAACCTGGCACTTTCTGCTCGGAGAGCGAAATTTTTGCGGCCTACCAGTTAATATAGTTGGGGCTATAGGTACCCAAAAAGAAGAAACTTCAATTTTATTTTGAAATTACGAACTTGCACGTCTACTGGCAGGAAAAATGTTATGTTTGCGTTTTGTGCCGTTCTCGCCGAATTGTGGCGAATCGTGTTGTATTTGTGATGTCCCGCTGAATGTATTGTGCTGTCGGAAAATTCCAGGTTGTTGAGATTTGTGAAATTATAAGTAACGGGAGCACTAAAATTTTGGGTTAGCGAAGTGATATAGGTTAGAAAAATTAGTCTTATCAATGTAGGTAGAGGGTGTCGGGAAAATTTCATCAAAATTCCCCTCGAATTACCAAAAAGTTTTTTTTTAATTAAAAAGTCATCATTTAATTTTTCTAAATTCTCCCTTATTTTTCCGTTATCTTCAAACTCGAAATTTCATTTAGAAAATTAAATATGAGAATTTTTCTGTGTCCTCTTCCCATGGACGACCAATGGAGCGATAAAATTGGACACGATTTCCACTAGAAATTTCCTATCGTAACCATTCGTATCCTATATGCATTTAGTCATCTTTCGAATGCAATTTTGATAAACTAGCTATTATGTAAACCTGAATTTTTGAAAATAATCTAATCGTCGATTTTATAGGATTTTCATCCGTTTCAAAATTCAGTGTTCAAGGTTTAAGAATAAGAATTTCAAAATTTTTCTCCATTTTTGAAAATTATTTGCATCAAGATCGGGGCAAAAACTTTTACGATTCAAATTGTGAACAATTTTCCGATTTTTGTCATACAAAAATTCCAAGTTCAATTTTAATTTTCTATGGTAAAAATTTCGATTAATTTACATCGGGACAAATAAGAGAAAAAAAACTCTTGATAATTTCGCTAAAAAAATTTTGTGATACTTTTCAAATAGAAAATGAGTATTTTAATCGGCCGATTTGTGTCGTTTTCAAAAATGGTGTCTAAAGTTGAAAATATAGAATATCTGCAAGTCGATATGTTCGGTTCCTCCGACTTGAGCGGTTTATTTTGTTATTGTTATCGCTAAGTAGATTTTTAGATTTCGGCTCGGGCAAATCAGTTCCGAAAGTTTAGTAGATGTTAAGTTTTAGAAGCAAAAAACCTCGAAATTTTAGTCGTTTTAGTTTTAAAAAACGCAAAGGGGCAAAAAACTGCGAGAAATCTTGGACGTTTTTTTGTTTTTAGCCTATAACGTAAAAACTATGCGTCCCACTGAAAAAATTATACATAGCAAAAAGAAAGCTGATTAAATTTCCTAAAAGAGACGTTTTTCAGATCGTTTTTATCCTCATTTGTTCGAGACTTACAGACTTTTGAAAAATACGAATTTCTAGAATTCGTCTTTTTTCCCACTTAACTGACCAAATTTGGCCTCAAGTTTGTTAACAAACCATTTTTTCGAGCATGATTCCTCTAGTAAATTTAATCAGCTTCCTTTTTGCTCCGAATAATTTTTTTCGTGGGACCCTTAGTTTTTACGTTATAGGCAAAAACGCCCAAGATTTTCTTTATTTTTTAAGGATGCATCGTTTTCAGTTTATTGTCGAAAAACTTTGAAATGCTATTTTTTCGAGTTTTTGTGCTTGTAAAACAGCATAAAGCTGTTACAGATTTGCTCCCATTTGTGGTAAACGAAAGACTAGTTTGCTGAGTTTATTTTTTTCGCAATTTTTTTTTTTATTATTCTCGAGATTACGGTTCTAGGTGTTTATTATTTTCGGCGGTTATCTGCTTTCAGGGCACCGCAATTTGACGGCACTCGATGAATTTTTGAGGCTCCTGACGCTGAATTATTAGTTTTTCCTAGCAACGTTTACTTCCGAAGTTGTTTTTTGTCCGTTATTTTCGTTGATAGACGCCGAACATTTGAATTCCCCCGGCTAAAGTTGGCTTTTTTTTAGGTGAAAAATTCCAAAGAATATTTTTTTATTAGCGATATAGCGTAAGGTGTCTGAAATTTTCCTCCGTTTCGCTGCTGTGATGATTGTTTCGAATGATATTCGAATTATTATTGGCGACCTATTTTCTGTATTGACTGTATACTCCTTGAAATAAAATGTTTCGCCTATCGTGTCTTTTTTTCAACACTGACCAAACGATCTCTCTTTCGTAATTTTTTAATTTTTTTTAAGATCCGTCTTGCCCTAACTTCAGGAAGATTTAATTGGTTTCCAACTTAATTTTTTTCAACAAAAAGGTGCTAATCTTATAGGAAATTTAACGCTGAACACGCCCATATACGGTTTGATGGGTCTAAAATGCTTCCTTCGAGCGTTTTTTTGACGGAAAACTGCCGCAAAACGTAGTTTTTCATCGATTTTGGAAATGTTTGTTCGCTATTCTGACGATTCTGCAAAACCCGCAGTCCTTTGCGAAACCAACAAAATTTTCCCATATGCTTGGTACATTTTGGCGTCAAATGCGACCAACCGCACCTCGGTAGGTGCAATAGCCGAATTTTGGCGACTGTTTGAAGTTGTAACCCAAAATCAAAACCTTTGAACGATCGCCACAAATCGACTACCTACTGAAGTATACAGGAAAATTGTCTTCGTAATTAGGTTTTGACAAAACTAGTTTTCAAAAATAGGTGAACAAAATGATTTTTCAAAAATATGAACAAAATTGACTTTTTTGACGAAAAATTTGACAAAATGTTCAAAACATAATAAGTAATTTTTGCCAAAAAACTATTTTTAAAACTTAATTGTGTCGTATTTTGTCAAATTTTTAAAACATATGACAAAAATTCGACAAAAATGACAAAATTAAGTCTTAAAAATAGTTTTTTTGACAAAAAATACATCTTTTTCAATCCTCGCGCGCTAAAAATGTTTGACAAAATTGAAATTTTTTCACAAAAATTTTGCAAAATTTTCAAAAACTACCTTTGACGAAAATTCGACAAAATATGACAAAATTGGTTTTCAAAAAGATTTTTTTTGTACTGAACATACATCTTTTTTCAAAACGAAAGCGTCAAAATTCTTATAATAAATTCTAAAATTAAAAAAAAAAGTTATCTGGCCAATTTGACAAAATGAAGTTTCGAAAATAGTTTTTTGACAAAAAATACATCTTTTTCAATTCTCAAGCCCCAAAAAAGTTTGACAAAATTGAAATTTTTTCACAAAAATTTGACAAACTTTTCAAAAAATACCTTTGACGAAAATTCGACAAAATCTATCAAAATATGTCAAAATCGATTTTCAAAAATATTTTTTCCACTAAACCTACATTTTTTTTCAATACGAAAGCGTCAAAATTCTTTTTTGAAAACTAATTTTGTCAAATTCAAGTCATCTGATGACTCTTTCGTATTATCTGAGGACGTTTCGCACTTTCTGCGCCAGATTCAACGGCGAGGTCCGTGTCACGGCGCATCCGGCAATGAGCTCATATGTTCCCAGAACATGATAATGCTCTTCATGTTTATCGATTCGCCCGTGTGTGTGATAAGTGCGCGCCATTACGTCAGAGGCGCCTCGTCTCGCATTTCGGTTTCGGGGTCGACACCCGCCGCTTCTGTTTCTGTCGTAACTGGCGGATCTGGACCACACGTCCCCCGCGACGATCGAGATGGCATCGCGTTACACGACAAGTCACGACGGTGTCGTGCGCATTTCGTTCTGATTCCGTCGAAAGGGAAAATTAATAAAATTAATATTAAAAAATAATAAGACGGAAAAAACATTAAAAAAGGTACCATATACCCTATATGTACCAAACAGGAAAAAAACACGCAAGTTTGCCTATATAGTACTTAGGCAGAAGCTAAGCTGCCCAAAATTGTTTTTGTTGAATTTTTAGAATTTTTTTGGGGGGAGTTAAACAATTTTTTTAACGTTTTAAACAAATTGATTTATGAAATGCCAAAAAGTAGTCTTTAAGACCGCCGAAATTCAATCGTTTTTGACATCGGGAGGCGAAAGTGTGCAGAAACACTCGTGGAATCTAACGAGCCCAAAAAAGTCAAATTTATGTACCATTGATGCCCCTAAAAAGGTGAAATAGGATGTATTCGATGTAGGTACCTATTAGATAAAAGAATAAACGTAATTACCTAAAAAAATCCCACGATTTTCATATATTGTACCTACACAAAAACTAAGCTGCCCAAAAAAATTTTTTTTTAATTTTTAGAATTTTTTAGGAAGCGTTAAAACACTCTTTTGTGAAATGACAAGAATTAGTTTAAAAACCAATGTTTGACCACTAAAATTCAGTCAATTATGACATTCAGGGAGCAAAAAATGTGCAAAAACACAAAACATTGAAATTGTTGTAGTAGGTACCTTTGATATAGCTAAAAAGGCGAAAAAGGATGTACCTATTTGAGAAAAGATGAAATGTATGCATCTAACAAAAAACCAGCAATTTTCCTATACCCTATATCCTACTAAAAATGTAAGCAAACATTTTTTTTATTTTTAGAATTTTTTAGGAGGAGTTAACATTTTTTTTATGAAATCCCAAAAAGTGGTTTTAAAAACAATGTTTGACCACTTGAATTAAATCGATTTTGACATCCAGGGAGTGAAAAACGTGCAGAAACACGCAAGGAATCCAACAAGCCCAAAAAATTCATAATCGGTACACTGAAATTGGCAAAAACGTGAAAAAAATATCGCAATCAAGAAATTCGAACCTAACAAATTTTTCCTTGAAAATTTCCGGAAAAAACTCACTATCCTATGTTTTCTCATATCCCGGGTAGGAAAAATTCAAATTCACCTCTGGTTTATCAAATGTACCGATATTAGTAAACAGTAGGAAAATTGACAATCTCGTCAGTCGCATTTTCTTCCGCAGAGGGAAATGACATAATCCAGAAACGAAAACTGTCATTACTCACGTCACTGGGCATGACAACTGTCCAGTGTCAGCGACTAGTGACAGTTAATCGTAAAACTTTGTTATTGATGGTGTCTCCAAAAACAGCTGGCGAAATTCTCTGTAAATTAACACTTTTTCAGGGACAAAAAAGTCGAAAATTTTTCTCCGTTTCGCTCGAAATTCAGATGTAAGAAAATTTAGGAACGGATTTTTCCAATCTCCAAAAATATCGGTATTGAAAAAGACACTTGAAAAGTGACAAATTATGGATAGGAGTGAAAAACAATTTTTCACGATTTCATCGATTTTATCGTGAAAATTGGCGTTTCGAAAATGCTGGTAAAATCCTATGTAATAACATTTTCACGGGGACAAAAAAATGTTCTCCGTTACGCTCAAAATTCGAAATTCAGATGTAAAGAAATTTGACAACTGAAAAAAATTTTTTTCATTAGTTTTAAAGGCTTTCAAAAATAGGGATGTAATAAGAAAAGACACTTAAAAAGCGATGTATTCTGGGTAGGGGTGTTAAAACAAACTTTTCCTGAACCTCCTTCTACATTTTCAATTTTTGAACAATAACGATAACCTATTTTCTTATAAAAATTGCCATAAAAAAGTGCCAATTTATCGAAAAATGTTCTCAGTTTTGCCCGAAATTCAAAGTTCACATTTAAAAAAATTTGCAAACTGAAGAAATTTTTTTATTATTTTCAAAAACCTCCAAAAATAGCGAGGTAATTAAAAAAGACACTTAAAAAGCGATGTATTCTGGATAGGGGTGTAAAAACAAAATTTTCCTGAACCTCCTTCTCCGTATTTAATTTCTGAACGTAACAATAACCTATTTTCTCGTTTTGACAAAACTTTTTTCTCAAAATCGCTCGAAAAAATGGATGTTGAAATTCGTTCCCGATGATTTTGCGGTTTCCTCGAAGGTCGTATCCGACTCGTCGACCAACTGCCCCAGTCCCCATTCGGAGCGACTCCCCCGGGAAGACCAACCCCCGCGTAGAAGGGTGGCCACCCCCCTGAGGCGTCCAGGGGGAGCAGATCTACTGATATGTTGGAAGGGATCGCCCCGGTTCTCAACTTTCGGAATGCTCTTCAGTCTTCGTTCGCCCTTCCGTCTTCGACTTCTTCAACTCGAGTGCCGAGTGAGTTTTTTGTTTGTTTCCGTATTTTTCGATTTTTTTTTTCTCCGCGCACGAAATCCATTTTTAGAAGGTGCATAAGTACTGAACCGATTTCCCGTGAATACAGCAATAATTTGCTTATAAGCAATATAAATGAGTTCTTACACAAAATTTTCCGTAGGTACTTAATTTAATTTTTTTTTTCATTTTTAGAAGGTGCATAAGTACTGAACCGATTTTACGTGAATATTAATACAGCAATAATTTGCTTATAAGCAATATAAATGAGTTGTAGACCAAAAATGGAATAGGAAACCGCCAGCAGTGATTTTTTCCAAGACACAATTTTTTAAAATCATTTTCCTTAAAAAATTCACGTTTTGTTTTGTAAAAACGCCATTTTCTCCTCTTTGAAACAACTTTTTTCGACTTTTGAGGACATCTCTGGATTAAGCGTTAAATTTCCTATTAGCCTAGTGCACAATCATAATGAAATAACTGTTCGTAAATATCGCAATCTTCGTTCAAACGTAAAAATAAAAATAAAAATTTTAATTTAAAAAAATTCGAACGTTAATTGCATTTTGAGAAAACGTACTCGAGAGTGTTAAATTTCGGGGAAGCTTGAAAATTGAATCCGATTTCCGATGATTCGGTCGACTTGGCGGTTATCTTCCGATTTTATGGTAAAATCGAATTTCAAGGCGGGAAACAATGCACATCCGAAAATACTAATAATTTCTAAAGCATGGGTTTTTGTCATGTATCGAGTGAAGCAAAAAATGTCAAATCTCGTGTAATATCGTCCTCTTTGATATTGCTAGTCCTTATCTGTAGCTTGAGCGCTTTCGACCAGACGGCCTTCTTCAGGAGTGTATATAGTGTTCACATTTAAGATTGCCTTCCTTGAAGAGGTCGATTCTTCAACTCATTTGCTACATTTGTTATCAATTTATAATAAAGTATCTACCCTATAAATAGTATATTTCATTTTCAACTCAAAACGTTCGGACATTGCCGAAAAACCCGCGATTGCACCGGGAAAACCGATTGGAAAACCACGTTTTCCCCATTTAAACGCCAATTTCTCCGCTAAAAAGCAGAATTGGTTAAAAAATGAATATACCGTTGGGAAGCTGACATTTTGGGCCAGGTTTTCCCGGAACTTGCGCGGAGGTTTGCAATTTTTTTCTTGTCTAAAACGAACGTGAAAAAAGAGGTAATTTTTAAAAAGTCAGCATTCCCCGTCTTTGGACTAATTTTTTACATAGTTAACTTAATTCTAGAAAGCGGCAAATACCTTAAGAATGTTGGAAATTTAATGCCTTTTCCAATGGTATATTCATTTTTGTGATTACTTTAATATTTAAGGGACTTGAGGCCATTTTAGTGAAACTAAGTCGAAAAAGCTGAAAAACAACTTCAAATCGAAAAAATCGTACTTTTTCTGGGTCTCGCAGAAAAGTTTACGGAATGAAAATTGTAGCAAATGAGCTGAAAATACGGCTGCCGAAAGACTGGCGTCAATTTTTGTGGTTTTTGGTTTACTTTCGGTTCATTTTCGATTTTTCTCTCAGTCAACCAAACTGAGGGAAGGAAAGTCATGTTGTTTGCACACCTGTTGTTTGAAATACAGGCGGGTACTCGAGTTCAGAAGGTACTTATGGCAGGTTCCGTTTAGATAACAACACAATGGAGGAAGTCGTTTGTCGGTTGAGTAGTTTCTGGTCGCTTTACATAATGCATTTGAACTGCAAGCCGACGTCACTTGCGGCCGAGGAATAAAATCGGTCAAACCGCCAGGTTCACAAAAGGTCAGGTTAGGCCGTTTCAGGTCAACTTGGTCAACTTTTTTCAAAATGCAGAGATTGAGTTTTCTTAAGATTTTTATCGGGTTTTTTATGTAATATATAAAATAAAATGAAAAATATTATTTTTTAACATCAATTTACCCAAATTGTCGTTGTTTACATTGAAAAATATCCAACATTAAAATTGAATATCCGTGGACGTAAGTAATTAATTAAAAAATTTCACCTCAAAAATTTTTTCCTTAAAAATGTGAAATTTTCCAAAAAAAAGGTTTTTGTTAATATTTTTTTTTTTGAAAAATCGGAAACAGTTTTGCAGACACTTTCTGCCGAAAAAAAAACAGTCGCCGATCGTGTTAAGTCGAGGGAGGTGAGTGTGTTGATGACATAATGTACCAGTTGAGCAAGTCCGATTCCGTATGATCTTCGGAGGGTCCTCCTGCCTCGTTGACCCACATTCGAAATAACGCCGAAGAAAATACGATAAACGACCTTTCCCGATTTTATGGCGGTCAAAATGCGACGCGATTTCGAAAGAAAAATTGCAAAATTAATTTTTCGATTTTCAAACTCAAAATTTTATATGAACTTGTTTTTTTTTTTTTTTTTTTTTTTTTTGAGGCAGGTAAAAATTTGTTCCTTTATTTTCATTTAATTACTTAGCAGTCATTTTAATTTCATTTAATCTAATTTTAATAATGATAATTTTATTTAATTTATTTTTAATTTTAATTTAATAATTTTAATACCTAATAATTTTATCCTCTCTCAATGAACGAACTGAAATGAAATTACTATAACGAATTATTTTTTGTTTCAGGAGTCCAAATAGTTCGGCGGTGTACTGTTATGTTCTTCAATTAATAAAGGTGAGCATTTTCACTATTTCGCCAATTATGCAAAACCCGGGTCTTTTCACAACAGCCATTTTTCACAATCGGTGCGCAGATAACACATAGTGCTTCCGAACTTTGGAACGTGAAATTTCGAACCAAATCCGCAAAGTAGTAGAAATGGTAGAAAAAGATCGAAATTACATAGGTACATTATTTCTGGAAATAACGAACCAAATATAAAAAATATGAATAGTATAGGTACATAAAATATAATGAAATAATATAATATGGAAATATAATAAATAATAATATAAATACATTAAATAATATAATAATAAAATATAAATATAATAAAAATATATAATATAAAATATAAAAAATGAGGGAATGAAGAAGAAATCTTTTTTTTAACATTATAGCTACTCTATTTTAAATTATAGATTTAGGCGAGAGAGTGAGAAAAATAAAAGGACATGGATACTGGGTGAGGGAGTGAAAAAACAAACTATTATGGATACTGGTGAGGGAGTGAAAAAAAAAACATGTATGTATACTGGTGAGGGAGTGAAAAAAAAACTATGGATACTGGTGAGGGAGTGAAAAAACAAACTATTATGGATACTGGTGAGGGAGTGAAAAAAAAACTATTTTGGATACTGGTGAGGGAATGAAGAAACAAATTACTGTGGATACTGGTGAGGGAGTGTAAAACAAACTACTATGGATACTGGTGAGAGAGTGAAAAAACAAACTATGGATACTGGCGAGGGAGTGAAAAACAAACTATTATGGAAAATGGTGAGGGAGTGAAAAACATAACTATATGGATTTTGGCGAAGCATTGAAAAAACAAATGTGTTCTGATTTTGGTGAGGGAGTGAAAAAAATCATGTCTTTTCAATGAGCACGTACCTTTCAGGCTAAAAAGTGCACGATTTGCACATTTTCGGCTATAAACCCACCAGCTTTCCAAAAAATCCGTTTTTGAAAGGCCATCAATAACAATAGGTATAACTTTCGACCTTGAGGATGGTAATTGACTCGAATTTGTCAACTTTCTCACCCATAGAAAGGGTAACTATCGGTTTCACATTTCGTTCATTCGTTATGACTCGTTACGCATTTTAAACGGTCCGAACTTCTCGAACCCATTAATTATCCATTCGACGCTCATAAATACGAACGTGACGTACCTCAAATGAAAGCGAATCGGTTTTGAGACAGTTTCCCTTGTCTACAAGTAATAGTAATTGAAACCAGTAATACGAGGTCTGAGGAAAAGATTTTTAGAAGCCTAAAAAGATTAAAAAACCTAACTCAAATTCGAATTTTCGACCCCACTCCAGAGATGGGCATAGTTAACTAGAGTTTTCGTTGAACTAAATTTTCAACTACTCTCATTTACCTCTCAATATCTTATTATTTCAATCTAAGGTAACAAGAATACGACATCTCTATTTCCGATGTGTTTTTGAATTTCCCCATTATAGGCTCTCACTTTCACTGTTTCTCTCATTAGCCCGGGCAAAGGAAGTCATTTGCGTTCTTACGGCTTTTCCTTTCGATTTTCAAGGTCTTTCCCTTATTGGATCATGCGGTCATTCGACTGTTTGCCAACATTTTCCAGTGAAAAATTACGGCCGTGAAAATGCGAAGGGTTCGTTTAAGAATTTTTAAAATCCGAAAACGCATTAGGTAATAAAATCTTTCAAGGAATATAGGCCCCTGAAGAGGCCCTATAGGGCGAAAGCGCTCGGGAAATGAATCCAATGTGTACGGTCTCAAGATCATCAGTTCAATTCGATAAGCGTAAACATAAATTTTTCTAAATTCGATCCGAAATATTGAGGGTTTTAAAGCCACATGTATCACCGAAAATTGAGGCGTTTTTGGTACAAAGGGCCAAAGTGCCAAAACTGAAAAATGCGTTTTATCAAGTTTTGGGGGTCTAAGTGCCATCCGCCAACGTTTAAAAATGAGCGGGACGGTGAAATCTTATCAGAAGTTTCAAAAATCGTCGCTAGATGGCAGTGGTTCTGACCTTAAACGTACGGAATGAAGATTTAAATTGTTGTTAAATTGTTAAATTTAAAAAAAATGTTGAATTTTTGTGATACAATATGTGGCTTTGAATCCCTCGATGCAGGAAAATTCCAACGTCAAAAAATGCGCAAAAAAAAACTCAATTTTCCCACTCATTCCGTCCTCGACCTTTTGAATTTCGAAAAATGCCAACATTAAATACTCAGCGGGACAATTTGTCATAGCCTTAAACGTCGGTTAAGCAATGACAACAATGCGTCAAGGATGAATTATGAAAGTAATAATTTCTCCGGTTCGATCGAAACGTCGCTAATCGTTTTCAATCTGCAAATTGCCGGTTCGATTATCTTACCCGGCAGGCATTAGTTAATCTCAAAAAACGAGGTTGTTGCACTTTTCCGAAAACATTTCCAGTAATTCCTCATTGATACGGGCCGTTAGCCTCAGTTATTTACGGTGGGATCAGGAACCAGGAGCCTCCTGTCCGGATTTTGGTTGCGACCCAACGGAAGCAACCCAAGGAACCGGTCCAAACCCGGATGAGCGGTATGATGAGGCTCCTGATCCCACCGTAACGCTCACTATCGCTCCCTCAGACGCTCACTATCGCTCAATTGGAAGGTCAGTATCGCTCCCTTGGGCAGTCACTTCGCTCCCTCAGACGCTCACTATCGCTCAATTGGACGGTCACTATCGCTCAATTGGACGGTCACTATCGCTCCCTCGGGCGGTCACTATAGATTTCTCAGACGCTCACTATCGCTCCCTCAGACGCTCACTATCGGTCCCTCAGACACTCACTATCGCTCAATTGGACGGTCACTATCGCTCCCTCGGACGCTCACTATCGCTCAATTGGACGGTCACTATCGCTCCCTCGGACGCTCACTATCGCTCAATCGGACGGTCACTATCGCTCCCTCAGACGCTCACTATCGCTCAATCGGACGGTCAATATCGCTCCCTCAGACCTCACAATCGCTCCATCAGACGCTCACTATCGCTCAATTGGACAGTCACTATCGCTCAATTAGACGGTCACTATTGCTTCCATGGACGCTCACTATCGCTCAATCGGACGGTCACTATCGCTCCCTCAGACGCTCAGTATCGCTCAATCGGACGGTCAATATCGCTCCCTCAGACGCTCAGTATCGCTCAATCGGACGGTCAATATCGCTCCCTCAGACGCTCACAATCGCTCCATCAGACGCTCACTATCGCTCAATTGGACGGTCACTATCGCTCAATTAGACGGTCACTATTGCTTCCTCGGACGCTCACTATCGCTCAATCGGGCGGTCACTATCGCCCCCCGGGACGCTCACTATCGCTCAATTGGACGCTCACTATCGGTCCCTCAGACGCTCACTATCGCTCAATCGGACGGTCACTATCGCTCCCTCAGACGCTCACCATCGCTCCCTCAGACGCTCACAATAGCTCAATTGGACGGTCACTATCGCTCCTTCGGGCGGTCACTATCGCTCCCTCGGACGGTCACTATCGCTCCTTCGGGCGGTCACTATCGCTCCCTCGGACGGTCACTATCGCTCCCAAGAACGCCGATTCCGTTCCGAATCTCGATTTTAGGACGATTAAAATACTTCCATTTACTTTGTAAACATGGAAGTAAAAATTAAGGATAATTCTGCGCGTTCTACTAGAAGTATCATGAGAAGTGTCGGCTCTGGGGATATGCCACTAGCGTTGCCAAGGTGCAGACGTCAAAAACCCCTGAGGCAACGTCAAAAAACCCCCAAATGAGAAAACAGATCCTCGAACTGTCTACTGTTTAATAGGTACCTCTAATTAGAAACCGTTTTGATGAGTCTAATTGATTCAACAAGTGAAACAATCGAAATGGGCATGAATCTAGTGTGAATGGTTTTCGAAGGAAATCGTGGGAAGAGAAACCAATACCGATGCAGTTTATGGACTGAGAGGCATTCGTTTAACATTTCACCATTGGAATCCCTTCTTTTTGGTAATAGGTTTTTTAAATGAGAATGGTGAAAATTTTGAATAAGTATGGTAGATAAGATGGGTATGACTATTTGATGAATACGTTAGAAAAGATGGATTTATGAATGTAATGAATGTGATGGATAAATGATTATGATGGATTGAAGAATATTATGAATATCATGGATACAATGGATATGATGGATGGATTTATTTGGGTATCAGGTATTCTAAAAAGGGACTTATTATTAACGATTGGGGCGCTTACAGTTAAATGTTTGACTCCTTAAACTTACCTCCTCGTTATTTCAAATGTTACCAACATGGTTTTATCAAATTATATAAACATGAGATTTTAGGTCGACTGATTTAAAAAACTGCCTCGTCAGATCACCATTGTGGATTACCTTGTGGTTATTGTGTGAGATAGTTCCACTTGCTTCATTATCTAATGAATTGGCAACAGTCGGCAAACTATCAGGAATGATGCAACGATTGCTAGATATGCAACTTATTTGTAAAACGGCTTAATCATCTAAGGGACGTCCATTTTTAGCTAAAAAGTCTTCGGCCTCCTCGTAAAATTCGGAATAGGACAACTCTTTATTGATTGATGCGTACATTAACCAGCATTACCAGGCAGTTTTTGGAGTGAGTCGTTAATATAGATAAAGACGCATGCGTCAAGTTGAGCATTTTGTCTGCGGTTCGATGCAGAATGTTTTCCGATTGGATAAGAGCGTGTTGGGTAAGCAACGCGTTTTCCGAACCATCTGCCTGAGAAATTTTGAAATTATTTGAGAAAATTTTTTCGAATTTTGGTCGTGGGATTTCTCTTCTGGATCAGTTCTTCCATGTGGCATAAGAGATCGCCACCCTGAATATCTCTGTAACAAGGTTACCTTAGATTGTGATCTCCCGCCTTCGGACACGTCCTTTGTTACGTCAACGACCTTAGCACGTACGTCGAGTTTACGAGGCAAGAGTAACAACATGGAACATTCACTATAATCTTTCCCTGATCCTGCCCAGGCGGACGTTTAGAAGCTCAGATTTGTCATACATAATTATCATATTCATCAAATCCACCTCATTTATCACAGGTATTCATCATATCCATCAGCTTCATCATAATTATTCATCATAATATTCATATTCATCATAGGTATTCATCGCATTCATCATAGGTACCTATGCATCATACTCATAGGTAGGGATCGGATCCGTATGTGGTCACATATTTTTTTCTATTTTTTTCACATATTCTTTTATCATGTACTGATGTTTTTCAAGTAGGCGTGTTCATATTGACATTTTCTGAACCGTTTAAGCCCACTTTCATTTCACATATTTTGACATATTCCACTATAAATCCATATTTTTCAAATATTTGGTCCACAAAAACACATATTTGCTAATTTTGGGTAGTTTTCCCAAGGTTCACAACTAGAATGAATGAAATTTTAAAAAAAATTTAGCAAATTTAGCAAATTTTTTTTTTTAATTGGACAACTCTTCTTATGCGTTTTGCTTCAGACGGCGTACGGGAAAAAATTATTGCAGATTTTTATCTAGACACTCTGAAACGTAAAGGAAAAATTTTCAGGGGGCGATGAAAAAAAAAACCCGACCGATTACATAGGTACATTATTTCTGGAAATAATTTAACAAAATCTTGTTGTTCATTTGGGCTTAAACATTTTTTTGAAAATATTTAAACCTTTTTACATATTTTCCACATATTTTTTGCAAATATTTCAACCTTTTTACATATTTTCCACATATTTTATGAAAATTAATACTTATATATGTCACATATTTGGCATTTTCAAATACATAAAAATCCGATCCCTACTCATAGGTATTCATCATACTCATAGGAATTTATCACATTCATCATACTATTCATATTAATCATAGGTATTCATCTTATTCATCAAATTCATCATAGTTATTCATTGTAATCATAATTATTATCATTATAATAAATTACTTCATTATTTATTATATTATTGTTAATATAATAATATTATTATTAGTAATTATATTATTATTGTATTTATAATATTAATTAATTACATTTATTATTAATGATTATTAATTATATTAATTAATTTATAATAATTATATACCTACTAGGTATTCATTATATATATATAGAATACCAAATTCATTATAATATAATGAATACCTAGTAGGTATATAATTATTATAAATTAATTAATATAATTAATAATCATTAATAATAAATGTAATTAATTAATAATATAATTACATATCCATATTATGGATATTATCCGTCATACTATTCATATTCATCGTAGGTACTCATATTCATCAGAGATATTCAACGTATTCATCATAACCATAGGTACCCATCAAATCCATCATATTAATATGATAATAATTACCTATCATAATTATGATAATTATTATCATTATCCAAGTTTTTCTTAACTAAATAGATTTGACTTTAAATTCGCTCTCTATGCTGGCCCCAAGTCCTTGGCCACGAGACCTATCCCACAATATCCCGTTTTGAGACTTCCCCGCAGAAATATCGACAAAAAGGAAGTTCGATATGAGCTGAAAAGTACCACCGGGTTGGCCACCTAGGCCTAAATGGCCCATGTGTTGCACCTTCGGCCCAAGGTCGACGAGCTTTCTACTCGTTTAGCGACGCGTCGGCCGGGCGTCCGAGTTTATTGGCCAATCCGATAACTTCGGCCTTTGAGGGGGGGGGGGCTCGGTTTATCCATAATTGCATAACTGACGATCTGCGCCGATGCACCAACTAATCATGTTCGAATCGATGCAAATTTTGCAACAGCCCAAATCGCTCGAGATTGAGTTCCGCCGAATAAGGTACTTGGTATTGATTTCCCAAGTCAGTCCAAAGTGCCCATAGGCAAAAAAAAGAATTGACCAAATTCTGCGCATAATTATGTTACCCTGTTTTTTTACCTTACTTAAACAGTTGATTCTTCTCCAGGTGAGTGCAGTGGTCGCCTACTGGTATGTGGCAGGGATCGCTCCATTACTAAGGTAACATTACTCCACTTCAAAACTCAATCAATAATAAAACCAGTGGCGCATAGATAACACGCAATACTTCCATATTTTAAAACGTAAAATTGTGACACAATTTGATCATATTTTGACTGCTTTTAAGGGTGTTTAGGTCAAAAATATCGAAAAATTCACTATTAAAATTTTAAAATTCGCCCGAAATAAAAATACAATATATTATTGAAATATAAAAAAAATCTACGTATTCTGCAAGATAAAACGAAGATTTTAAGACCAAGAACGCTCAAATCGGTTCATTTTTGTGGCCGGAAAAAAATAAAATAGAAAACACTAGTAGAATACACTGTATGCAAATACATCGGAAGTACTGTGCGTTATCCAAATTTCGATTGAACAGGGTTTTAGGTCTTGCCGAGACAAACATTTCAGTTCAAGAAATTTGAAAAAAGTTTGAGAAATGAGGGAGTTATGGCCATTTTTACTTCCATATTTACAGAGTAAATGGAAGTATTGTGATCGTCCTAAAATCGAGAATCGGAACGGAGCTTCAGAAAAAACTTTTTCCTATACACATTTACTCAGAATCACTTCCTGAACAAGTGTCTGTGTGTCCGAGTGTCCGTTAGTCCGTCTGTGGTCATTTACAAAAATGACCATAACTCCCTCAATTCTCAACCTTTTTTCAAATTTCTTGAACTGAAATGTGCGTCTCGGTAAGACCTAACACCCTGTTCAATCGAAATTTGGATAACGCACAGTACTTCCGATATATTTGCATTTTTAGTGTTTTCTATTTTATTTTTTCTGGCTACAAAAATGAACCGATTTGAGCGTTCTTGGTCTTAAAATCATTGTTTTTCCTTGCAGAATATGTGGATATTTTTTATGTTCCGAACAACTGGCGTTTTTTGATTTTGGGCGGATTTTGAAATTTGAATAGTGAATTTTTTGATATTTTTGACCTAAACACCCTTAAAAGCAGTCAAAATATGATCAAATTGCGTCATAATTTTACGTTCCAAAATATGGAAGTATTGTGTGTTATCTACGCACCACTGGTTGTATCTAATAATTGGCATTTTTTTTAATGAATCGTACTTACCTATTCCCACGACTTAATTGAACGCTCGAACATCAGGAGAAACCCGAGTCGCAATAAATCGCGAAGACTTTTCGAGAAACACTTCAGAAATGTCAAGAAAAACTGGACAGGACCCGAGATAATAAAAAACGCGAAATTCTAGTTTATGGGAATGTAACGGGTCGATAAAGTGCCAAAATGTGGGGATCCTTCACTACAATACCTACCTATTTACCTATTTTTCGTTCGTAAGCCACGCATCTCTTCGATTTCAAATGAAAAACTCTTACCTTTGGACCAAACGCAGACAAGTTCGGACATACCTGTAACGAAAAAATGGAAAATCCGTTGAAGCTCCATTTGCTTCAGGGAAGCAGAAATAATAGAAATAGTGTGATATAAATCATAAATTTAACAAAAATGATAAAATTTATCATTTTATGGTAACTTACGTTTGGCCGCGTCGCTCCTCGTTGGCCGATGTCCTCCGGCTGCATACTACGAGGTGTTGCACTTCTCGAACCACAGAATGTTTCCACAGCACAGCACTTTTTTTTTTTGTCAAAATGAAACTTGATTTTAGGAGAAAAAATCCAGAAAACAGTTCAATTTACGAATTTAAGGGATTTTTGAATTTTTCTAACTAGGTTTTACTCAAAGCTTTTGCGTCGAATTGCTTTCTATGGTGAAAATTTAAAGCAAAGAAATACCTACCGACTCAATTGTCAAAGGCTCCAGTCAGGAATTGAAACTTTTTGAACTTTGAAGTTTGATCAGATGAACACCAAACCGAAATTTTCAAACCTAACGTTATCACCTACTAATATTGATCAAATGTTTGGAATTGCACTCCCTTGAGAATAAACACGGCACTTGATCACACCTGCAACAAACAAGAAGAAGCATTGCGGTTAGACGTCAAATTTTGAATAAAATCGAGAGAATACTACCAATACTATCGATAGGTCAACGAAAGTCCGAGAAATTTACCAAAACTATCTTTATTTACCTTTATTTATGTATTTATATTTTATTTATATTTATACTATTTATCTTTATTAATATTATTTATATTTATTAACGAATTGACCAATCTGTCTTTATTCAGCTTTATTTATATTATAGGTACATTTATATTATTCATCTTTATTAACAACAAAAGTCCAAGAAATTTACCAAAACTATCTTTTCTTACCAAGAAATAAACCAGTCGGAGTAGAAAGAAATTTTCGGATAATGAGAAATAATCGTGAGAGTACCGACGGAAAATTTTAAAATTATTTGAAACTTGGGCGATTACAAAGATTTGTTATTGAATAACAAACACAAACTATCGATATATAGATTAGCGAGGGCACAATTCAATTTACACGGCCCCGCTCCACTGGCGAAATCCGGGAGCGCGGCGCTGCGTCTACGCGGCGATGCGCCGCCGACTATTTTTTCCGTAGACGCAGCGCTATGCACCCTCATGAGCGTGCCACACGCTGGATCCAGTCCGCTCGAGGCGGCGAGGCAATGACCGCAGTGTACCAAAGTACATATTAAGCTATGAGACTAGAGCGACATGCCCTAACTAGCTCCGACCCTCTCTCCGATAAAATCGGAAAAATTCGGGATAAATTCGGTTAACGGGCGAAAACAATGGCATTTTTCTCAACTTATTATCGATATTAAGCCCGCACTATGCCGAACTCACTCGCTTTCACGCAGAAATGACCGAAATAATCGGTAATTGAATTATCGAAAACCTTCACTCAAACCAGTGGTACACACAATACTTCCATATTATGATTCGCAAATTTTCGACACGATTGTATCACATTTTTACTACTTTGGAGGCTTTATGCAGTCTAAACCGAAGATTTTAAGACTAGGAACGCTGAAATCGGTTCAATTTTGTGGTCAGGAAAAAAATAAAATTGAAAACGCTAAAAGTGCTAATTTATCGGAAGTACTGCGAGTAATTCAAATTTCGATTCAACAGGGTGGTAGGTCTTACTGAGAAAAATCTCTTAGTTCAAGAAATTCGAAGAAGGAAATCAGAAAAGGGACAATTAGAAACGAAGTTTTTCTATGTAAAATATTTTTCAAAGTGTTTTTTCCTATCCTAGGGGGGCAAAAAGGAAAATTTACTTACGCGAGCGCGACGCGACCGACCCGGAGGGAAGACGGCGGAAGACTGAGGCCGCGAACAGGCGATTCGCTCGTAGCGCCTACGGCTTGCTGAGCCGTGCCGGGCGGCTGGTCCGAACTTCCGCCATGCTGGTCCGGGCGGCTAGTAATATCGTTGATCGAAGGGCTCGGATCGCCCGGCTCGGCACCGCCCGGCTCGGGTTCCGGCAGCGCGGCGCGTCTCCATGGCGGGAGAGTCGGCTCTCGACCAATGTTCAAACGAAATTGTGTTTTCCTGCGTTGTCTTTTAAGGCGTGCAAATTGTATTTTAGATACTAGTTAAAATTGTCTTTTAACAAAAAAAAGTCGCTGCGTGGGCGAAAAAATAAAAATACAAACAAATTGAACCAGAAGTCCGTTTTCGATGCTGTAAGGCATTTTGTCAATTGTGGGGTTAAATTCAGGTTAATTGAAAATTTCAAAACCGTTTTTACATCCATATTTACAGGGTAAATGCTAGTATTTTGATCGTCGTAAAATCGGATTGGAACTTAAAAGAAAATTTTCTCATACACTTTTACTGAGAATACTTCGCGAACGGTGGTATTTTACAACCGCTGGTGCGTAAATAACACACAATTCTTCCATATGTTGAAACGTAAAATTGAGACACAATTTGATCATATTTTGACTGCTTTTGAGGGTGTTTAGGACAAAAATATCAAAAAAATTACTATTTAAATTTTAAAATTTGCCCAAAAGTTTGATCTCGAAATTGACTTTGATATCGAAGTTGATTTAGATCTCGAAGTTGACTTCGATCTCGAATTTGAGTTTGATCTCGAAGTTTATTTTGATCTTGAAGTTGATTTTGATCTCGAAGTTGACTTTGATCTCGAAATTGACTTTGATCTCAATGTTGACTTTGATCTCGAAGTTGAGTTTGATCTCGAAGTTGAGTTTGATCTCGAAATTGACTTTGATCTCAATGTTGACTTTGATCTCGAAGTTGAGTTTGATCTCGAAGTTGAGTTTGATCTCGAAATTGACTTTGATCTCGAAGTTGAGTTTGATCTCGAAGTTGACTTTGATCTCGATGTTGAGTTTGATCGAATTTGATCGAAGTTTGCTCAATTTCGGGGGTCACGGCACTGAACTGATTGCGATAGCAGGATGTTGCAGAAGATTAGCAGCGATCACCTTCAATCGATTTTCGGTACTATCGATTTTTTAAAACATTATCGACCTCGCCAATCGATCGGTCTTGAAAAGACAAATCCAACGGTATGATAAACTCAATTTGGCCAAAAATTGCGTTAGCACCTGTTGCTTCTTTAGCGACGATTTGTTCAAGGGTAATCCGCAGGGGTTGGTACCATTTCCGTTTTCGATAACCTCTCCTTAGGTGGGAAATGCGTCAACTATCAACGATTTGCGTTAGTGAGAAGGTGACCCTTGGACGGGCCCGACCCTGGGTCTCGTTGCTATGTTCAACAGCCCTGGCTGTCTCTAGCGGCACATGTTCCCACTACCCCTAGAACCAACATTCTTCCTCACGCTGCTCGTGAGAACAAAAACCATGTTTCGGTACAGCCTAATGTTTTCGACCATTGCTGAGCCGCCGGCTCCGAAAATTCGCAATTCTCGGAGTGCTTTTTGCGTAAAAGTGTTTTTTGGCGCTTTTGAAAAAGTTACAAGAGTCGGAAAAAGCCCCGGACAATCCGACTTGGGTTTTTTCGATTGTCTCTTTCATCGGATCGACCGAATAAGGATTGCGCAATCTCAATCGAATCGGCTCTTGCGGCGCGGTTTCCGAAGAAGCTCTTCCGCAGGTGACAAAAGGCTCACGTGATGTAACGTGTGTGCACCTTCTAAAAAGGCGATTATGTATTCGACACGGGATTTTACCATCCTCCTGTCGGATGACGAGACAGTTCGTCAACCTGACCTTGAATCGAGGCCGATGATGGAGGTGTAGTCAAAAAATTAAAAGCAAAAAAAGATTTTTTTCTTAAATAACAATTGACATTTTTGACTGTTCAAGGCGGAAAACAACATTTAAAAAAAATGAAGCAAAAAAAAAATTTTTTTTAATGATTTTTTTTTTATATTAGATAAAAGCAAAAAAAAGATTTATTAAAATAACAATAATTGTTAGTCAAAAAAAAGTCGAAGCAAAAAAAAAAGATTTTTTAAAAATAATAATAATTGTTATTAACGATAATTGTTAGTCGAAAATGTCAATTATTGACATTTATTGACATTTTCGACTGTTCAAAGCAGAAAACAACGTTTTTTCAAACGGCAATTGACATTTTTGACTGCTACGACCTGTTTTGAATAAACTCGCTGTACACAACTAAGATGCTGATAAAATCCTTATGCTGATGATGCATTTGCAATGAACTATTCGCATGGGCAATATTCCAAATCACCATTGCCCAACAAAGCTGTTGATTTATTTCGCCTTGCCCAACGACATTGGGGCTTATGCAATTTTCACCACTCTCGCTCTTAATTGGTCGTGAATGATAGTCGAAAAACGGGTATCCAGAAAACGTTAATGTGGCGGGGACTATTGCAGTCAGAAAATCGAGCCTTCTCATCAAATGTAATGATATCTGGCGCAACTGTCTCTTACCTTCGAGGCGCAGGTCCTTTCCGATATCAGTCAGCGATCGATCCTCCGCTAGTTAGCACTGTTTTCAGTAGGTAAGTTGTCAAAAAAAATTTGTAACTTTTACCAAGCATAACTTTCTGAACAAGAGTTAGTAGACCTGTGAGACTGTGCCAATTAAACTTTTTTTTAATTAAATTTTTTTTCAATTTAAAAAAGTTTTTTATACATTTTTAAAAAATTGGCAATATTATTGTTTATTTTAATCCTGATTTTTTTTCTAACTTCTTTAACAGTAGGATTTGCTTGGCAAGGACCCTTCATCTTATTTGATCAACTGATGGTATTTTATTTAATTTTATATTATAATAAATTTTAGACGATTTATCGTGAATTTAAACCTTCGACATTCATTCAGCGTTTATAATACCAAAAAAAGCACAAAAAATCACGTTTTTGTGCACTCAAAAGTCGAATTAGCCTGCAATAAAGGAGATACATTTTAAAAATGATTGTAAGTTGATATCCTGGGCCAGTTTTACCAGGAATGTACTTGGGATTTTTCTATTTTTCTAGTCTTGAACAACATTTGAAAAAAGACGATTTTTAAAAACTGAAAAAATTCTAGATTTTGGCAAATTTTTTATTTATTTTTAGCCAAATGTCACAAAGCTGCGAATACGGTGAGTTCATAGGAAATTTAACGCTCTTTCCAACGGTATAGTCATTTTTTCGAATAATTCAAAATTTAAGTGACTTACGGTCATTTTAGTGAGAGAAAATTGAAAACACGAACGAAAAAACTTTGAAGGGGAAAAAATAAACTTTTTCTTGGACTCACAAATAATTTTTCGGAATAAAAATTGTAGATAATTAGTTAAATGATCGAAAATTTCAAGAAAATCTCAATTGTCTATATCAAGTTCTAATAAAAAAAGCCGGCTCAATTTTGAGTAATAGAAGAGGTAGGTAGGTATTGCGTGATATCAGGACCGGTGTACATTAAAAATGTAATTTTTTTAGGTACCGCGTAGGTAGGTTACTGGCCAGATCTTGGTCCACTTTCAGGTCATTCTTTTCCATTGGCATTCACCAAGCGGTCATGTGGGTTGGGACAAGCTGCTCGATATTACAACACGAACGCGAAGTCCTTGGCCTAAGCTTTGCTTTTACTGACCTGAACATTTTTCCGTGGAAAAAACCAAAATTAAGATAAGAGCTCAAATTAATTGGGATTTTATTCCAACAGCGGCTCACCTCGAGCTTTATTCTTGGATTTTTCTAGTTTTTTGATTCACTAGCTTTGGAGCGACTTACTTGGTCCCAACTGCCTACCGACTCCAAATTTTTTTTTTAAATTAAATTTTGATATTCTATTCCTTCTGAAACGTGAAACATCAATTTTCCTAGAAATTTGACATTTTTCTGCATTTTTTCAAATTTTGAACGAATTTTTTAAAAATTGATTTTTTGAAATTTTCCGAAATTCCAGTGAGAGATGAGGGTCTCGGTGCGAATCAAAGGTTCTGCCCTGCTCTGCGTGCTCCTTGTTCACGTTGCCCTGGGCAGCCCGGTAGTTCGCCGCGATGTCCGCCTACTCCTTGCAGACAGTCCGGTCGTCGATTCAGCTATAGCAGATCCTAAGGTATTTCATTGAAAAATTATATTGTTATTAATAACTATTTCATTATCTGTAGGGTCAAGTGGGGTAATTATGAACAAATTGCAACAATTTTACAAACTGACAGCTCTCAGAAGTACCTAGTCCATGTAAAAACCTGGAAACCTCTCTAAAACAATCGGTTTACATCCCTAATACACTGTGAGACAGTTTTTGAATTTTTTTGACTGCTGTATGGTCTTTTAAAACCACTGTTCATAATTACCCCTTATGTTCATAATTATCCCATAGGGTATGGGGTAATTATGAACAGCGATTTTGACGTTTAAAAGAGGTGTTCAAAAGGTTACATTTGATTCATTTCACACTGTTACATGTGACAGTTAGCACGAACGTGTTACACTAGGCGTATGAGATGTAAAAGACGATGTTCATAATTACCCCATAGCATAGTTCACAATTACCCCAAGATCCAAATAAATCAAGTCAATATACTTACAAACTCCCAAAATATCATAATTCAAACGAAAATCACCTAGTTTGTACCATTTCATTGCTAAAAATGGACGAGAAGTGCAAAAAAACTCTCAGAAAAAAATGTTCATAATTACCCCATACCCAAAAAAGTATGGGGTAATTATGAACACCCTCTGTAAGTCACTGAGAACGAGATATGGCAAAACTTGAGTGAAATCCTGTTGAAGAAACAATTAACGCATGTAAAAACATTGAAAACAATAACTTCACACAATTTTTTCAGCCAGAAGAGTGAAGAACCTCAAACACTAAAAAACTGTTTCACAAACTTTTTAATAAGGTTTTTGATAAACACGTAAATGGCGTCATCGGCGTTGCCAAATTGGAGAAAAAAAAGTCGTATCCTATCAATGAGAGAATGAACATTCGATTGCTACATCTTTTTGATTTTTCCATTGCTCACAGGAGCGCAAACATACTTTGTTCTTAATTACCCCATGTTCATAATTACCCCACTTGACCCTATATCATGCAGGAGTAGCCAGTAAAATGGGGTTACGCTGTGTCGACTGATTTTGAGTTCTATTTTTTATGCAAATAATTTATTTTTATTTTTTTTTAATTTTTTTTTTCAATTTATTTTATTTTTTATTTTATTTTTTAATTTTTTTTTTATTTTTAATTTTAATTTTTTTTCAAATTTTTTATTTTTTTTTAATTTTGATTTTTTTTAATTTTTGGGCATTTTTATTTTTAGTTGAGCTTAACGGACGTTAACACGTTCGGTGCCGACGTTCACGAAGCCGGCGGCGTCGTTCGGAAAAAGCGGACGATACTCAAAGCGAAAGCCGCCGTCCTAGGGGTGGCCGCCAAAGCCGTGGGCGCCGGCGTCCACGCGGTCGGCGCCGGCGTCAAATCGGTGGCCTTGGCCGGGGCCAAAACCGTCGGCAAAGCCGCGTTCAAAGTCGCCACGACGGTCGGCGTCAAAGTCGCCAAAGCCGCCATCACGATCGGCATTGCCAAATTGCTGCTGAGCCTTGTCTTCGGGGTGAGTATTCATGGTTTTGGTGTGAAGCATTCATGGTTTTGGTGTGAAGCATTCATGGTTTTGGTGTGAAGCATTCATGGTTTTGGTGTGAAGCATTCATGGTTTTGGTGTGAAGCATTCATGGTTTTGGTGTGAAGCATTCATGGTTTTGGTGTGAAGCATTGATGGTTTTGGTGCGAAAATTCTTGGTTTTGGTGTAAAGCATTCATGGCTTTGGTGTGAAGAATTTATGGTTTTGGTGTGAAGCGTTCTCGGTTTCGGTGCGAATCTACATGGTTTTTGTATGAAGCATTCATGGTTTTGGTGTGAAGCATTTATGGTTTTGGTGTCAAGTACTGCCAGTTCTTGGACGACTTGTTGAGGTGGCGTTCGAGGGGTGAAATTCACTCCGAAGGATCGAGAAGATGAAAAAAATCAATTTTGACCGGTAGGGATGCTGCATTTTTAAGGCTCGATGGTTTTCTTAGGAACTCCTTTTTTCTTGGTGGCGTCCTGCATGCTTTTGGGCATCGAGTACCCTAAAAAATATCATATCAAAACTTTCTCAACCTTATGTCGGAAAATTGAATTTCTCTTCAAAAATAGTCACTCCCTACGACCGAAATGTGTCCCCGGAAATTCGGGGATTTTTAGGGTGGTCGCAAATTCGAAAAAGAGCGGGAGGCGGCCATTTTGAAGTAGAATAATCTAATCCCCGCGTAGGGCAAGGGCGCTCATTAAATATTTGTCGTTTTTCGGCCTCAAAAATAGATAAAAGGATCATGATTCTTGGATTGATCGATAGGTAATGATGAGTAGATTCTTTCGGTACCAAAATCTCAAAATCGATATTTTGGGACATATCGATATTTTGGGACTTTGTGCTTTAAGGTATCGATATAGTATGTATATCGTACAGGCTTTGCAGGCTATTTGAAAATTCGTTTTACAGACATTCGCAGATAAAAATCTTGCTATTAAGTAATCTAAACATTTTTTACGGGCAATTACTGAGTTTAAAGTTCCTTTAAACTTCCCCATTTTCAACTTTGATATCGTGAAATCAATTGGGGTAATTACTTCGGGAACATTTTGCATACGGACTGACCTACTGACTGACTGACTGCCTTCACCGGTTCCCTCATGACTGACTTTTGACTTACCTCGACTTGTCTCGGTCTGCGGACCAAACCAGTCGGCCGACCGGCGCACGCGCTTGCGCAACGCACAACAACAAACCTCTCGAGTCCACTAACCCTTTCTATTGGGATGGAATTCGTACTGAAAGAATGATAACGCAATCTGGGAATGGTATTTTTTTTCTCGAAGCAATAATATTTTACTGTGATTGCACGGGGTATTTGCAGTTTGTACGTATCACAATGTTGTAACATACTGGCAACACTGATTTTATCTAGTTGGAAGAATGAGTCGCATGGCATTCCAGGAATCCCATCAGGGTTAACAGCTTTTTTAGGTTTCCCGAAATTATCTTAAAAAATATCAAAACTTTCACATCTGTTTTTTTCTTGGTTCGGGAAAACTTGTTATCTACGCTTTGAAGAATCTCCTTTGACCATATTTCAAAAAATCGGTCTTCTACAGGTCTAGAAAGTATGTATACTTTCTGTATACAGGGTTGTGTATACAGGGGGGTTGTTAATTCAATTTTTGACTTTTGGACATTTTCTGTCGAAATCAGCTTCCAAACCCGTTCGGGATCAGGTCAAGTGTGTTGAAAACATTGCATGCAGAACAGGGGCTGGTTATCAGACCGAAAAGCTATCTGAAGACCTTGAAGTGCGTGGAGGCAACCTTCCAAAAATTTTATGACAGAATTAACGATTCGTAGGCTAAATTCATAGACAGCTGAACGAGATAAATGTCAAATCACATAAAATGCCCATAGGTATCTAATTTTTGAAATAGATTACCAAAATTAACATTGGTATAAATCGTACAAAAATATAACAAATTGTATCCAATTAGAAAATTCCTTATTATTTACATGAATTGTACGAAAATATAACAAATTGTCAACGGCGCATAAATAGTTTTTCTGCTTATGAATCCGCCGCTCACGTTCTCGGTACGACCGTCTGCTCTACTGGGATCTGGGTTTGATCAGCTGATTAATGAGGGTAGTGCCAACCCGCGTAGCTGTATACCCAAAAATGGTTCATAGTGTGGGTATTTACACTCCAATTAAGTTGGAGGCGGTCCCTAGCAACGTACGGCCCGATATCCCGAGAACCAACACTCCTCCTCACGAACTTGCTCAAGAACCAAACGTATGGTGTGTTGTTCCATAATAATATATCGTTTCGAGCGCTTTTGCCCCTACGGCCCTCCTCAGGAGCCATTTTTTATGAAAAAGTGAAGCTTGCACCGCTCTCTTGACCTCAAGCCGTACAAAATATTTTCCATTTTTCCAAAAAAAATGGAACAATTTCTGAATAAGTCGCATTTTCAAAGAAAAAGCCCACCAACGCGAAAAACCCGTCAAATTTTTCACCTGCATGCCTGGTACTTAGTATAATGCACGTCTTCATTAATTTCTTAAAATATGAATTGAAGCATGGTTTGTTTTTGTAACCAAATTTCTTTTTTACACTCCCTGGCTTACGGAGACCCGAAGTAGGTTTCAGCATACTTCTCTTTTATGCCTCATAATGTAAATAAATGTACATTTACCCACCAATCGCACTTTTCGGCTTCCGCACCCACACTTTTGTTTTCTCCCGTTCGGGGCAATTTCAGAAAATCACCAAACTCATTGATTTAAAGACTCGACTCCTCGGAGGCAGCGGCAAGGGTCTGCTGAGCAGCAGCAGTTTGAGCGGCTTGAGCAGCAGCAGCGGCGGCAGCAGCAGCAATTTGGGAAGTCTGAGCAACAGCAGCGGCAGCAGCGGAAGCAGCAGCGGGCCGGCCGATGCTGGCGCATCCTACGACGGATCTGACAGTTCAGATGGCGCTGCCGGCGATTCTGGCATCGGGGTGAGTTAATTTGAGAATAAAATACGTTTCGAGATTTTTGAGATTTTTTTACTGCTGATACGAGCACGATAAGTAATGCGTCGTTGATAAGGAAAATTTCGTAATTTTCCTTAAATCCCCAAATTTTAGACAGAATTTCAAAAGTTTTTGGTTTTTTGAAAATTTGGCGCTGCGAAATTTTATTTAGTTCTCCCGTTTTCTGAGGCATTGTGTTCATCAGTCGACTGACCGAGGTGTGGTTGGGCCCCGGCCCAAATTTTGACTGTTTGTACAAAATTTCGATCAACCTGTACAATGACATAGTCGCATGCACATTTTACGTTGATGTACAAACCACGCTTGATAGGGCACCGTACAAATAGGTATGTACAATGTAAGTCAATGTCGCACTCATATAAAGAAAATGTCACAAGATAATGGACATCAGACGCATAGTAGTACTTGAATGAGGGTTTGACCCCAGTTATTGCGCCAACTAAATGCAAAAATATCCCTACATATAGGGATAAAGGGAAATTTTTTAAGGATAGAAAGTTAATAACTTTTAATACTCTATCTTGTTGATTATAACAATTTTAATATACAGTTGTGCTCAAAAATCCCTGGCACATAAGTCAAAATTTCCCTTTTTTAGGCAGTTATATGTTGGAATGTGGTTGGGTTGCATACAATTTGTTCAACATCGATAACTTGATGAGCAATATTCTCAAAGTTACTCACTTTCCTCGCTGCCGTATCACCTTGCGGAGGTTTCCTATTGGTTATAAGTTATAACTTATAACTAGGGATCGGATCCGTATGTGTTCACATATTTTTTTCTAGGCAATGTACTGATGTTTTTCAAGTAGGCGTGTTCATATTGACATTTTCTGAACCGTTTAAGCCCACTTTCATTTCACATATTTTGACATATTCCACTATAAATCCATATTTTTCAAATATTTGGTCCACAAAAACACATATTTGCTAATTTTGGGTAGTTTTCCCGAGGTTCACAACTAGAATGAATAAAATTTAAAAAAAAATTTTGCTAATTTTGCTAATTTTTTTTTTTTTTTAATTGGACTCTTTTTATGCGTTTTGCTTCAGACGGCGTACGGCGTACGGGAAAAAATTATTGCAGATTTTTATCTAGACACTCTGAAACGTAAAGGAAAAATTTTCAGGGGGCGATGAAAAAAACCCGACCGATTACATAGGTACATTATTTCTGGAAATAATTTAACAAAATCTTGATGTTCATTTGGGTTTAAACATTTTTTTGAAAATATTTAAACCGTTTTACTTATTTTCCACATATTTTTTGAAAATATTTAAACCTTTTTATATATTTTCCACATATTTTTTGCAAATATTTCAACCTTTTTACATATTTTCCACATATTTTATGAAAATTAATACATATATATGTCACATATTTGGCATTTTTAAATACATAAAAATCCGATCCCTACTTATAACTATTTCTCAACCTTTTCCAACCGATTCGTGAATGTTCGAGGATGAAATTGTTTTAAGATCATCTTCAGGCCACGGGTTTTTGCGGTTTTTGCGAAACCAACTGCAAACGATCCGTTCTCCTTTGCTATATAATTTTCGTCACAGTTTACCGACACTACCACTTATCCAATAGAGCTCCTTGTATGGGAAAGGTTAGGTATTTTTGTAAGCAGGAAAGTGTCTGTTTATGGTGCATTCATTCCAAAATAAATTCCCAAAGCACCTCAAAGTGATCGAAATTTTCAATTGACCAGATTCTATCTTAGCAAATCTAACACGCTTCAAAGAATTTGCATTTCTCAATTTTTAATAATTTTCCCAAGTTTATCCATTGGAAACCGCCGATTTTGTCAACCAATTTTACGGTCGATTCGGCCCAACCACACCCCGCAAATCATGCGAATCGATCAATCCCACAAAACCGAATACCATGACTGAACACGACAAATCGGAGATTCTCACACTACGGACGGTTTTCAAATCCAAAATTTTTCTAAATTTGGGATTTTCTTCTTTTGCTATAAAAATCCGACTATTGCGCCATTTTACGCCCCATTACCCCCACCGCGCCCGAAGCAAAGGCCTAGACAATGACAAAAAGCCATGACAGCAAAAAAGAGCCATGGCAATGACAAAAAGCCACGACATTGAAAAAGGCCATGGCAATGGCAAAAATCCACGGCAACAACAATAACCCACAGAAATGACAAAAAGTCATGGCAATGACGAAAAGAAACGACAACAAAAAAGGCCATGGCAATGACAAAAATCCACGGTAACGACAGAAAGCCACGGCAATGACAAAAAGCCAAGACAACGAAAAAAGGCCACAGCGAAGACAAAAAGCCACAGAAATGACAAAAATCCACGGTAATGATAAAGAGACACCACAGCAAAAAATACCATAGCAATGAAAAAAATCCACGGTAATTACAGAAAGCCATGGCAATGACAAAAAGCCATGCCAATGACAAAAAGGCACGACATGGAAAGAGGCATGACAATGACAAAAAGGCACGTCAACGAAAAACGCCATGGTAATGACGAAAACCCACGGCAAATCCAAAGCAATGACAAATAGCCACAACAATGACAAATAGCCACAACAATGACCAAAAGCCATGACAATGACCAAAAGGCACAACAGCGAAAACCACCATGGTAACGACAAAAAGCCACGGCAATGACAAAAAGCCAAGACGACGAAAACCATAATCTGTTTTTACTTCTGTTTGCATGCTTGGGAAACTGGTGGTAACGCACTCTGTTTGTTTTGTCTGTGTTTGTGTTTTTGCAGCCATACAAACGGTGAAGCCCGGGTGTGACGAGGCTCGAACACTCGCTCAAACTCTCTCTCTTTCGCCGCCATTCTTTCATCTGTTCTTCTCCTTCTTTTCATCTATTCCTTCACTGGCCATAAAAAACAATCCAATTCAGAAATTTCGAAGACTGATTAGAGAACTTGTGATTTCCATTTCGCCATTTAACACTCACCGTCCTTGTTTTTTGTTTTCGTGCATGTTACCAACATGGAAAAGTTACCATTCGTGTATATTATCCATTAGTGATTGTAAAAAAGGCGCACTATATGTAAACGCTATATGTAGGCGCATAGATGTAAATAAGTTCACGAATAAAAATATTTTCGGAGGCCAGTTTCATGTATGAATACCCCCCCCCCCCGCTCGAGAATATATTGCATGATGATAACAGCTTTGAGTGAACCTGCGGCTTTGGTGACTAACGAAACTTAACAATTTAAATAATTAATTTGTACAAAATTGTGACGGTTTTCATGGTTCTTTCTGTTGACGGTTCAATGGTCGTAATGTCGAGTGGAGAACACATGCCATAGAAAATGAGTGTACAGGGTGTCCCAAAAGAGGGTGTAAAATGGAGAAAAAAAATTTGCGAGACAGGACCAAAATGGAGCAAAACGCATATAAACCGCATGTTGTTTCAACCCAATGCCAAAATAAGATGCTCTTTAAGTATTCATAGAAATTTTCTAATTTTTCCGCTCTAAAACCACTTTTTTTTTCAATTTTTGAGCAAAGATATGGATTCAGCGTTAAATTTTCTATAACCTAATTACGTACGTTCATTATCAAAAATTAACCCCTTGAAATTTTTCAAATTCGATTTAGCTACTAATGTCTTTTTTCTAATGCCGGATGCTCCTTACGCTTTTAGGTCTCAGTAACAAAATACATACCATACATACCATACATACCATACATACCATACATACCATACATACCATACATACCATACATACCATACATACCATACATACCATACATACCATACATACCATACATACCATACATACCATACATACCATACATACCATACATACCATACATACCATACATACCATACATACCATACATACCATACATACCATACATACCATACATACCATACATACCATACATACCATACATACCATACATACCATACATACCATACATACCATACATACCATACATACCATACATACCATACATACCATACATACCATACATACCATACATACCATACATACCATACATACCATACATACCATACATACCATACATACCATACATACCATACATACCATACATACCATACATACCATACATACCATACATACCATACATACCATACATACCATACATACCATACATACCATACATACCATACATACCATACATACCATACATACCATACATACCATACATACCATACATACCATACATACCATACATACCATACATACCATACATACCATACATACCATACATACCATACATACCATACATACCATACATACCATACATACCATACATACCATACATACCATACATACCATACATACCATACATACCATACATACCATACATACCATACATACCATACATACCATACATACCATACATACCATACATACCATACATACCATACATACCATACATACCATACATACCATACATACCATACATACCATACATACCATACATACCATACATACCATACATACCATACATACCATACATACCATACATACCATACATACCATACATACCATACATACCATACATACCATACATACCATACATACCATACATACCATACATACCACTTACATGAAACCAATATACGATAAATACAAAAAAAAAATCTCACTCATGAATTGTTCAACTCCCCAATGAAAAATAATTTTTCATTTGGGAAAATCATTAGAATCAGCTTGCTTTTTGCTACAGCTTTAAAGGCCCGCGGTTCAACAGGAAGGAATTTCCATTACAAGGACTACCTGTTTTGAAAATAACGTCAAAACTGACGTAGGTAAATGAGGAATTCATGAGAGCAATCATGGTGTCACATGTCAAATCGTCTTGATTTGACTCGAAATCGAGCTGCAGACTTTATGCCGCGGGATCTTCCTGTTTCTATTGTTCGCGCTCTGCAAAGCGAGACGGATAACCTCAAAGGTGAGAGATTCTTGCAGAACCTCCCACGCTTGCAGGTCATCAACTACCTGACTGACCTACCTAGTTAACCCGAGATGTTTGTTATGCAATGAGCTCAATAATGCAACATCGCGAAAAATGATAATCGCCGGTAAAAGACCTTCCATCATTGATACATGGAAGTTATGTGAACTATATCTGTTTATTTAGAGGCCTTGAGCCATTTCTGCTGAGTAGGCTAAGAAAGTCTATATTAGCGATCCGCTGCCTGCGAGCAGCAGTCTTTCTCTCGTAGAGCTCATCAGAGTCGGTCTAGCTTTCGTACGTAATAATTCTTTGTGAATTTTTCTGGAATTAATAAACAACGTTTTTTAAAAACGAAATTTCCGTTCATCCGAACTTAACTGGCGCAGTCCCGTGAGCACGTACCGCGAATATAGAAAGTAATCGACCATTCGCGATCGGTATCGTGTAAACCTACTCCCAGACCGTACGACTTCAAGAAGCTGACCGGAGACTCCTCACAGTACCGCGGTAATGAATTACCCCCTGTGAGTACGAACAATTTTTCTTCTTCGAAATTCTTCAATTTCGCAATTCAAATTTGGCCCAACCCGTGGCAAATTTGACGATCTTCCTCGGAGAGAACAACCCGAAGTTCCTCGAGTCTCAGAAGGACCACCTGTTCCCTGAGAAACCAACATTTATTTTCTCAATCGAGAATAATTATTATTTTCGAGTCGACCAGAGAACACCGTGAGAGCATATCACCTTCTCTGTCGCTCCATCCGCATTCGCAGCCGAGCTTTCTTTGCTCACACAGCGGAATCTTCTTATCTCCTTCACCGTCCGACCGGACCTCAGCAGAGAACGTCGAGAACGTCGTTCGATACTTCCCTTATCTTCTAATTTACTCTTGTAAAACCGTAGTCTTAAGACCGACTCATTTCAGCTTCAACTTTTCCTTTTCAGCTTATTGATATTATATTTCTTATCCGATTAATTTGATTAACATTTTTGTTTTCAGCAATTTTATCTCTTAAATCTTGCATTTTTTTGTATAAAATTCTGACTAACAAATTTTGAATTCACTAGGTACCCGATAAATTTAAAGGCTTCAAAATTCCCAAATCTTTGAAAAAGTACGTTCACACCCATCTAGGGAGGTTTACGAATTTAGAATCCATTCCAGAAAATCTTCATTCTGAACTTGAAAACCACCCCTCTTTAGAGATGGCCAATGCTAACGTACAAGCCCAAGACATGTCCAATAGGGAGATAATCGAAAGCCAACAAAACCAAATTCAACAACTCCATGCAATGGTTAGGGATTTGCTTGTAAGAGAAGTAGTCCACCATCAGGAAGGACCAATTGGAAACCAAAGACCAACGCTAACGCGCGGGGATTTGGATTCTATTCCCCAATTTGACGGCACCCCCGAAGCCCTTCACGAATTCCTAGAAATTACTCAGAAACTATACCAAATTTTCTTCATCCCTGACGATCCGGAAAATTATCAAAATTTCAAACTAATCTCGGGCATTAAATCAAAAATCCTCCCACCGGCTAGATACGATATCTCTTCTCAAAATCTAACCACTTATGAACAAATTAGGGACGCCCTACTAGAAACTTATACGGACCGACGTGACGACGTCACTTTACTGATTGAACTAACCAAACAAAAGCAATTAGAATCGGAATCGCCATTCACATTCCATACCAGGGTAGTTAAAATTCTCAATACATTATCGGCCTATCTAAAAAATCACAACAGAGAAAAAGCGGAGATACTAATAACAGAATACCAGAAAGTAGGATTGAGGATCTTTCTATTAGGTCTAAGAGAGCCTATGGGCAACTCAATAAGAACAAGGGATCCCCCTAACTTGGGTGTCGCCTTGTCAATTTTAACGAACGAATTTCAACTCCAGAGCAACCCTAGAACGGCTCCACAGCCTCTCAAAAAACCTCCACTTCAACTCCAAAATTTCAAAAACCCACAGTATACCAACTTTAAACCAAATAATAACTTTAGGCCAAACCCCAATTGGAAACCGAATCCGACCCCGAACCTGCAAAAGAATCAGACAAACCAATTTTCGAGACAACCTCAAAACCAGGGACCATCTTCGTTCCAAAATCATCCGAAACCTTCCTTCTCGGTCCAAAAGCCCATTCAACCGCCTAGGCCTGCTAGTACACAGGCAGTTCCTATGTCGTGGCGTACCTCGAATCCGAATTTCCATAATATGGAAACCGGACAGGAAACTGGAAACGAATTAGAAAATCCCGGGGACAACGAAACGGAAAACCAAATCGAATACGACCAAAATTACGCATCCGATCAGGAGCATTTTTTAGGCGATACCGGCCTTCCCCAGGAATTCCCAGATTCGAACTGATGAATCTTGAAAAAAGAACCATCAGCGAGTTACCCTACGTCCTAATTCCAAAATCCAACCTCAAAATTCTTATTGACACAGGTAGCACCAAAAGTTACTGTAATCCAACCATAGCCGAAAATTTCTTCCAAAACAAAATTCGTAAAGAACCTTTTATTGTCAAAACTGCTCATGGATCATCCAGAGGAAATTTTACCACTCTTGTACCCTGCGGTGAACTTTTCAAAGCGAGATCCTTGAACTTAAAATTTAATATCTTCGAATTTCACAATAAATTTGACCTGCTACTCGGATTAGACAATTTGAAAATCTTAAAAGCATCAATCGACCTCGATAACCACCTTCTCAGAACCCCAAGAGTAGACATCCCTCTCCATTACCTGAGCTCTCAATTCGCCGATGTGAACCTGATCGATGCTCGTTGCATTCAACAAATAAAAATTAGGGTTAAAAATATCGAAAACGGTAACGCAATTTTGCCGTACACCAGAATCGGTAAACTCGAAATTCCAGAATGCTTAATCCAAGTTAAAGACCACGAAACATTTGTCAGAATTCTAAACCCAGCCAATACTGTCGGAAAATTTGCTCAAATTCAACCAGTCACTGCCGAAACGTTAGACCTAACCGACGCAGAGAATTTCGAATCCTTAAATAACTATTGCTCCGATAACTTTGATTTTAAATTTGACCCATCAAAATTGAGATTAGATCACATGAATGAGGAAGAGAAATCCGCAATCCTGGATCTAATTTCTAAATACCCCGATGTATTCCACATGGAAAACGAACCTCTCTCTTTCACCAATAACGTAAAGCATCAAATCAGAACAACCGATGAAATCCCAATTTTCACTCGAAATTACCGCTTTCCCGAAATTTATCGAAAAGAAGTCGATCGCCAAATCGAAGAAATGCTTGACCACGGAATTGTTAGACACAGTGAAAGCCCTTGGAACGCTCCAATTTGGATCGTGCCCAAAAAAGCTGACGCTAGTGGAAAACCCAAATTTCGGATCGTGATTGACTATAGGAAATTGAACGAGAAAACCATTCAAGACAAATACCCTCTCCCTCAAATTTCGGAACTATTAGACAAATTAGGTCGTTGCCAATATTTCAGTATTATCGATTTGAAATCGGGGTTCCATCAAATCGAAATGCACCCTGATAGTATTAGTAAAACCGCCTTCAGCACCCCAAATTATCACCTCGAGTTCACTCGGATGCCTTTCGGATTGAAAAATTCCCCCTCGACATTCCAACGAATGATGGACAACATCATGCGAGGAATTTCGAATGAATTTGCATGCGTCTATCTGGACGATGTAATTGTTTATTCAACTTCTCTAGCCGAACACATCATCCGACTAGAGGAGGTGTTCAGACGATTACGTAAAGCCAATCTCAAAATTCAACTAGACAAAACGGAATTTCTCCGGAGAGAAATAGCTTACCTTGGCCACATAATTACCCCAAACGGAGTTCGACCAAACCCCGAAAAAATCCAGGCGATCACAAAATACCCCATTCCCAGAACAACTAAAGAAATAAAATCTTTCTTAGGACTTCTGGGATACTACCGCAAATTTATAAAAGATTTCGCCAAAGTAACCAAACCCTTGACCAGGTGTTTGAAAAAAGGTAGCAAAATTAACATCTCCGACCCGGAATATGCCGAATGTTTCGAAACGTGCAAAAACCTCCTCACAAACGACCCGATCCTCCAATATCCCGATTTCTCGAAACAATTTCACTTAACAACAGACGCTAGCAACGTCGCGATCGGATGTGTTTTAAGTCAAATTACCAACGGAGCTGACCTTCCGGTCGCATTTGCTTCAAGGACACTTTGTGACAGTGAACGACGCCTTTCCACAATTGAGCGGGAATTGCTAGCCGTCGTTTACGGAGTTGAGCATTTCAGACCCTACCTGTTCGGAAGAAAATTCAAAATTTTCTCAGATCATAGACCCCTCCAATGGCTATTTTCTATCAAGGAACCCGGTTCAAAACTTTTCAAATGGCGTACCAAACTTTCAGCCTACGATTTCGACATTGAATATAAAAAAGGTTCATTAAATTCCAACGCCGACGCATTGTCTAGAATCGAACTACTAAATAACAAAGACGACGTTCATGATCCCCTTGAAAAAGAATTAGACGATGCCCTAGACGATTTCTTTGCCACTTGCACTCCTAACACCCTTGAAAAAATTACCGATCAATTAGAGTCAGACGAAAATAGCTCTGTAATTGTCAACCTCGATCCCGACGAAGAACTAGATTCAAATGAAAAAATGTCCACTGTAGAGGGTACTGTCCATTCGAATGTAATAGGCCATGCCATAGTAGCCATTCCAATTCGAGACGAACCAATTAACAATTGCAACAACCAAATTATTATTGAAACCGTCAAAATGCCTGCCGAAAAACCTGTAAAAATCGAAAAAATATTTGGCAATAAAACCAGGATCACCGTCCAATTTTGTGCCTCGAAATTAGAGCAAGAAGTAGTAAAATTTGTCAAGGAATTCATTGTACCAAAAATTAAATACGGATTATTTTTCACTACCGACATTTACGAAGAATTCACCAAAATAATGACCCAACATTTCGCTTTTTCGGAAATATCAATGACTAAATATACGAGAAAACTAGAAGAGGTATTCGATACAACCGAGAGAAAAAACCTAATTAAAAAATATCACGAAGGAACCACCAACCACAGAGGCATCGCGGAAACCTTTGAACATGTTAGGCGAACTCACTACTGGCCAAACATGAAAGAAACAATCCAACGTTGCATCAATAATTGTGAAATTTGCCTCAAATGCAAATACGATCGAAAACCATTCAAAGTCAAGTATAATGTGACACCTACAGCGTCACGCCCTCTCGAAACTATCCACATCGACACTATCACCCTTGACGGATCCAAAGTTTTAACAATTATTGACTCATTTTCCCGATATGCCCAAGCCTATCCAGTAAAATCAGCCAACGCAATAGAAATAGTAGAAGCCCTTATGAATTTCTTTAATCATCATGGCATCCCGAAAAATTTAGTAGCAGATAATGGCCCAGAATTTCAAAATTCCTTATTGAGAGAATTTGCAGCCCTCCACAAAATCAACATTCACTACACCTCCTCACAACACCCCGATTCACAAGGTTTGATCGAAAGATTCCACTCCACATTGATTGAACACATTAGAGTACTGAAAGAGAGAGAAGAATTCAAAAAGGATAGCATCAAAAAGAAAATATCTCACGCAATTCTGGCCTATAATAACTCAATTCACACCGCTTCCAAATTAACTCCATTCGAACTTCTTTACGGACACATCAACGACGACACACTTCTTGACTTAGACGTTGACACAATACTTGCAAACAACTATTTAGCTCTCCACAAAAAAAAAATGAAAATTCTTTACTCCCAAATTAAAGAAAAACTTCACGTTGCAAAGGAAAAAGTCATAGAAGAAAAGAATAAAGACCGCGAAGACCTGCCTGCAATACCGCCGGAAGTTTACGTAAAAACAGTCCAGAAACAGTCCAAAACTAAACCCAAGTATAATAAAGAAATTATAAAAACCGTTGATCACGAATTGAAAACCGCTCAGATAATACCTCGACATCATAACACCAGAGAAAAGATTCATTTGTCAAATATTCGTCGACCCAAAAAATTCTCGGAATCAGTAATCAACGCCTGGGACGATACTTTGGATCGTTCCGAAGTACTTACAAAAAAATTCGGCCTTAACATCACTAGAGAAGACCTTCTTACCCTCAGAGAATCCAATTGGCTAAACGATAAAATCATTAACTTTTACATGGAACTTATAGATCAAAGAAGCAGGCAAAACCACAAACTTCCGACCACCTTTTCCTTCAACACCTTCTTGTACGTTTCCCTAAAAGCTGGAGGATATACAAGAGTCAAAAATTACACTAGGAAAACTGACCTCTTCGAAAAGGACATAATTTTCATCCCAATCTTCAAAGCCGCCCATTGGAGACTAATAACGATCTATATCAAACTGCAAAAGATTGAGTACTTAGACTCATTAGGAAACGACGGTACTGACATACTTGAAGACATCAAAAATTATTTGACAGAAGAACATAATCACAAAAAAGGTACACCACTAGGCACTACTAACTGGAAATTCACACAACGCACTGACATACCACTTCAACAAAACAACGACGACTGTGGAGTATTCGTATGCCAATACGCAAAATCACTAGGTTCCTCAGAAGAAATACAAATCAAACACTCTCAAATTCCCGAGGTTAGAAAATTAATGTGTGAAGAAATACTAGCGAACGAATTACTATAAATTCAACCCCCATCTGTTCCAAGGAATTTATCTGCTTGAACCGGATTCCAATATTGTCCAATACCAAAACCAAACTTTGATAACACCTCCTTTAGCCCTGTTGTGACTTATCAAACTAACAAACAATTAAATTTCAACCAAAAACCATCGACTTCAATAAAACTAAAATCGATTAACCAACTGTCGGTACCCGCCTATACAAATTCACCTTCCACTAACGTATAGTTCGAATCACCTAGTGTTTGGACGATTGTATTGTACCTATTGTTAATATCCACTATTGTCTACATAATCTTTCATTATAGGAAATATAGGGCAACTCTTTTGGTCAATCCTCCTGCCAGGAGCTAAGTGAAGTATTTGTTTAAATACTCACAAACTTATGATTTTATGTAATACTTTACGTCTCCCTTAACATTGTAAATTAGTCTTGAACCTTTGTTTTGTCATTACTATTTTTGTCATAGTGTAACATCATATTGTAATGTCATCATTATTAGTGTTGTTACATTTTCATTTACAAAATTTGTCAGCCATAATTTTAATCTCAGGGGGGACGAGTTATGTGAACTATATCTGTTTATTTAGAGGCCTTGAGCCATTTCTGCTGAGTAGGCTAAGAAAGTCTATATTAGCGATCCGCTGCCTGCGAGCAGCAGTCTTTCTCTCGTAGAGCTCATCAGAGTCGGTCTAGCTTTCGTACGTAATAATTCTTTGTGAATTTTTCTGGAATTAATAAACAACGTTTTTTAAAAACGAAATTTCCGTTCATCCGAACTTAACTTGGATATTTCCACAAAACAGGAAAATACTATAAATGAAATTTCAACAAAGTTTCAAGATCTCAAATTAGCGGTGAAGTAAAAAAAACGAGTGAGAGTAACCTGAAAATGAAACTCAAAATCAAACGGAAACGCGACGCAAACTCAAACTCTAAGGTCGGAAAATTGTGAACTCAAACTCTCACGCTGAAAGTAAACTCGAATTGACACCAAAATTCATGGGTCGAAAGAAAAGCGAACTCAAACTCAACCTGATACTTGAAATGAAACTCAAACTTGAACACAAAGTTGGTATTCGAACTGAAACTCAAAGTTGATGTTGAAACTGAAACTCAAACTTGACCACAAAGTTGGTGTTCGAACTGAAACTCAAAGTTGATGTACAAAATGAAACTCGAACTTAAACTTCAAAGTTGAACTCAAAAGTTGATGTTCAAAATGAAAATCAATCTTGCACACAAAGTTGATGTTCAAAATGAAACTCAAAGTTGATGTTCAAACTGAAACTCAATCTCAAAGTTGATGTTCAAACTGAAACTCAATCTCAAAGTTAATGTTCAAACTGAAATACAAAGTTGATGTTCGAACTGAAACTCAAACTTGACCACTAAATTGGTGTTCGAACTGAACTCAAAGTTGATGTACAAAATGAAACTCGAACTTAAACTTCAAAGTTGAACTTTCAAGTTAAACTCAAAAGTTGATGTTCAAAATGAAAATCAAACTTGCACACAAAGTTGATGTTCAAACTGAAACTCGAAGTTAAACCCAAAGTTCATCCCAACCCAGCTCGAGTTTCATTTTAAGTGTAAGTTAGAGTTTCAGTTTGAACATCAAATTTGAGTTTTAGTTTCAGTTTAAGTTCGTGTATCAGTTTGAATTTCCATCAGAGTTTCAGTTTGAGTTTGTGGATCAATATCAGTTTGGGTTTCAACTTTAATATCAGTTTGGGTTATAGTTTCAGTTCGACATTAAGTTTAGGTACTAGGTACCTTTTTTTTGACGATCGAGTTTGAATTTTACTTTCAGTTTGAGATTGAATTTATGTTGACCTTTCTTTCGATCTTTGAGTTTTAGTATTGGATTACCAGAATCGGTTTGAGTTGGCATTTGAGTTTGTGAATCAGCATCAATATCAGTTTTAATTTGGGTATCAACTTGAGTTTGACTTTGAGTTAACCTTTCTTCCAACCATTGAATTTGAAGTTTGAGCATCAGTTTGAGGTTTAGTTTCAGTTTGATTTTGAGTATATTTTTTCGACCATTGATTTTGAGCTTCAGTTGGAGTTTTAGTTTCAGTTTGAGATTGAGTTTAAGTTTATTTTTGTTCAAGTTTAAGTTTAAGTTTGAGTTTGAGTTTAAGTTTAGGTTTAAGTTTAAGTTTGAGTTCAAGTTTACTTTTAAGTTCAGTTTGAGTGTAAGTTTATTTTTTTCGATCTTTGAGTTTCGATACTTAATTATCAGTATCAGTTTAAGATCGTGTATCAGTTTTTTGTGTCAGCTTGCCTTCACCTTTCTTACCAATCTTCACGGTAATCGATAGGTAATCAATTACCGGAAGGGCCGATCTGGTAACTGCCCTAATTGTATCCTCTCGCTCGGCTCGTGACTGAGTACCTCTCACTCGCAGTCCGTCCGACTGACTGACGTGCCAACAGTTATCCTCGAGATATTACGTGACAGTGAGAGCGACTCCCCCCCGGAGCCCCCCCGGCCACAAGTTGACGTCCTTGCGACCTGCGCTCCCCGCGCCCCAGTTCGAACCGGCTGGTCAGTGGCGTCATACAAAAACATCCGAAAACGGGAACCTGGAGAATTTATTACGGAATTTTTCAAAAAATGGAAAATCTAGAACGTTACGATTTCAAAAAAAGACCGCACGAAAAAAAATTCCGGGTTGGCGGAAGATGTTGCAATTTTTGAAAATTTTAAAAATGTGAAATTTAATGTTTTATTGAATACTTTGAAAAATCTGCTAATTTTCTTGCTCAGGAGTTTATTATTCACACGGCTAGTTTGATTTTTAATCACTCCGTTGAACACTAGTCAATATTATTTTTATAGGTAGGTAATTAAGTACAAATTCTTGACATTGGATTGCATTCCTAATTTCCTACAGTTACCGGTCGAATTGCCGTAATGCTGATTTGATATTCATTGAATACAAACTTGTTATTTAATTGTTAATAAACTGCCCGATTGGGGGTAATTGTCATTTAATTGTTAATTAACTGACCTATTGGCTTGGCTAAACAATAGAGGCTGTCCAGGGTAGATTTTCCTGGAAATTTAAAAAAAACTCCAGCCGTTTGGGAGTGTTCACGAGGGACGGGGGACAGCGGACGGCGGACGAGAGACGGCCTATGGAGGACGGCGTATGGAGGACGGCGGTCGGGGGACGGCGTATGGAGGACGGCGGACCGGGGATGGCGGACGGGGGACGGCGGACGGCAGTTGGGGAACGGGGGACGATGAACGGGGGTAGGCGGACAGGGGACGGCGGACAAGGGTCGGCGGACAAAGGACGGCGGACAGGGGACGGCGGTCGGGGGACGGGGTATAGAGGACGGCGGACTGGGGACGGCGGGCGAGGACGACAGATGAGGGACGGAGGACGGGGGACGGAGGACGGACGGATTTTTTTTACTGCAGATTCGGATTCTACATCCTTTGAATCGTAAACCACAAAGTTTCAGGGTAGGTTAGAAAAAAAATTTCTTGGGCGATTGCTATGGTTTATTATTGGATAATAAACCAAAATAAAGAAAAGAAATCCTGGGAAAGTGCCGATTGGCGGAAAAAATTATTGTAATTTTTGAAAATTTCAAAAAAAATGTGAAAGTATATTTAATATAAAATTTAATTTTTTATCGGATATTTTTATGAAAACAAAAATTTACTGTAAAATGTGGGTAATGTGTGCCATACCTAATGTGAACTCACAATACTTAGGTACCGATAAAATTCATAGGCGCCAGATATCAATTTCTACGGATTTTTCAATGCTGAATCGAATGAAGCCAAGTCGATAATCGTTCATTAGTTGCAGTCACCTTCTACTGTATAGCCATTGCCAACTGAATTGCAACTGTTTGACATGCTGCCAATAGATAGTCATCTGGATAATCGCGATCAATTGTTAAAACGGGTACGTCTACCGTCTGATGCGAAACCCGTTTTCGACTTTCATCATCCAACCTGATTGTTCGACTATAGAAACATGAGCCGAAAGTCGAAACTCAAAATCGAAATGTCAACTCTTTTATACGGATAGATTAAGCAACGGGCTCGCCTTCCTAATCAATGGAGTGTCTGTGGGCGATATGATCTCATGGACTGGTAATGTAGGCCTATTACAGGTAATATGAGGCTTCATATTGCTGGTGATGTAATAAACCTTACCATAATCAGTGTGTGAGAGAGTGGTAGCCTATCGTACTTTTTCTTCATTCGTCCGAGCGCTTTCTCCCCGCTGGGCCTCTTCAGGGATAGGAATTTTTCAACGGCTTGATAAATTTGTCTGACAATTTTTTCGTGTAATTTCATAATATACCTAGCCTCAATACTAGGGCGTGATAACCCGAAGTATTTTGTATTTTTTAGGCTATAAAAACAATATTGTAATCAGAAAATTAGTGATGAGCCTCTTGATGAACGATGAACAGGATTGTATTTTGTTCTCGAGTTTTTTCGAACAGGAATTATAATTTGAATTTTTGTTTCATTACCTATTAAACTAACGTAATAATTACGATCAATTATTGATCAAAAAATGAAAAATCGTGCTCCTCCCGAAACTTGGTTATTTTACGTGAATTGAATAGTGAATTTTTTGATATTTTTGACCTAAACACCCTCAAATGCAGTCAAAATATGATCAAATCGTGTCGCATTTTTACGTTTCAAAATATGGGAGTATTTTGTGATATCAGCACTGTTTTTTTTTTTTTTTTTTTTTTGTTATTTGGCCCCCAGCAACTCGATGGCGGGCAGTTCGCCTAATATTCAAATCCGCCCCGATTGCATATAAAGTCGCATTGGCCGATCGAACCAGACCGTTTGGTAAAGGAGAACGTAAATATAAGTCGCTTTCACTTCCACTTCCTGAGATCACGTGTCTAGCCCTGCAGTTCTCATTACTCGAGTTTACCTCGGATACAACGTAACTAGAAGAATTAATGAGCTGAAAAATGATACCGATACTGGAGCGAAAGGTGACCGAGTACCGAAGGGTCCAGGAAGGAGTTTACGGAGGCCGTGGCGAATAGAAAATGGAGTTATCAGTCGGCTGCACTTGGACACAATTGAAGAGAATTTTTAAGTGTACCTAGGTCTTGCTAGTAGGTGTCCTAAAATGGGATAACGTGAAAATATATTCCTAACATTAGAAATCCTCTCGAGGGCGGCAGGGCACGCCCGGGACAACTTCGGTTATCGGGCGAAAAGCCAACGCCTGGAACAGCGGCTTACTTTACTTCTTTTTACTTTACATTATCCTATTGGTATAATAATTAGTATAAATTATACTATTAAGTATAGTTACTATAGCACTTACTAAGTACTTAAAACCAAATTTGTAAACTCAAACATGGTATAGGCTGACGTTTTTCGTATTTTCAAGGACGACCTGCCGGAAATAGATCCGCAAAAAGTATCGCTCCAAATTCCCAGCGAAATCGTCAGCGGCGGATTCAACGTCGTCAATCGAGCGGCCCCGGTCGTCGGTGAAGTTATACAGGTTTGTCGTCGGATTATTTCAAAAGAGAGACTTGAAATGTGAAATTTGGAAGCGAAACGGAAAGCTTTTCCGATTTTATCTACATAATAATTTTGTTTTAGTTGCGATTTCACTCTCATTTTTATATCCTAACCATTGAAATTGCAATTAATTATATCTTGGGAGTTGCTGTGAACATAAATTCACGAAAATTATAATAGAAATTCCTAGTCAGGAATATCGGAGTGGGAGTCGGAGCGTATAATGAAACAAGCAAGTGAAAGTCAGAGCGTAGAATGAAACACCCGAGTGAAAGTCGGAGCGTCAAATGAAACACTAAAGTGAAAGTCGGAGCTTAGAATGAAACACTCGAGTGAAAGTTGGACCGTGCAATAAGACACCCGAGTGAAAGTCAGAGCGTCAAATGAAACACCCGAGTGAAAGTCTGAGCGTCAAATGAAACACCCGAGTGAAAGTCTGAGCGTCAAATGAAACACTAAAGTGAAAGTCGGAGCGTGACATTGAAACACCTGAGGGAAAGTTGGAGCGTTACATTGAAACAATCGAGTGAAAGTCAGAGTGTGACAATGAAACACCCGATGGAAAGTTGGAGCGTGCAATTAAACAACTGAGTGAAAGTCAGAGCTTAGAATGAAACCAACAAGTGAAAGCCGTACGGTAGAATCGCGAGTGAAAGTCGGAGAGTGCGATAAGACATTCGAGTGAAAGTCGGATCGTGCAAATGAGACACCCGAGTAAAAGTCATAGCGTACAATGAAACACGCCTTTCACTCGCATGTTTCATTCTAAGCTTCTAAGTGTTTCATTTTCACGCTCCAACTTTAACTCGCGCGTTTCATTGTCACGCTCCGACTTTCACTCGCGTGTTTCATTCTACGCTCCGAACACCCGAGTGAAGGTCGGAGCTTTGCAATGAGACGCCCGAGTGAAAGTCGCAGCTAACAGAGGAGCACGCAAGTGAAAGTCGAAGCGTGACAATGAAACACTCAAGAGCAGGTGGAGCGTACTTATAATTGTTATAATACAACAATTATATAAAAATTATTAGTGTATTACTACATACCCAACCTACTTGCATACCTTCTATTATATCAATTATTACATTATTATTGCAATTTTTTCAGCGGACTGCCGAGCGGTTGGTCGGTATTGGGGCCTCGCTGAAACCGCTATTCGCCTCTTCGCTAGGTTTCGGGCAGGGAGCGAACTACAAACGCGAAACCGGCCAAGACGACGATGTCAAATTCGGCGAAGGCGTCGACCCCGCGGACGAGGCGTCGGAAGACAGCGACGTCAAGGCCGACGCCCCCAGCCAATTCAAGCGGAGCCCGACGGAAAGCGAAAAACAAGAAGAAGAAGAGTCTAAAGATGAAGTCGAAGAAGAAATCGAAGAGGAAAAAATCGACGATTCGAACAGACAAGCCAAGTCGGCGGAAGAGGAGAAGAAAGCTCTCGCTTCTTCGCTAGCTAAACAAGTCATCGAGAAAATACTCGAAAATCGTGCCCAAGAGGCCGATTCGGCGAAAGCGCCGGAAAATCAAAATTTTGAAAATGGAGAAAGTGGGAAAAACTTGAAAAATTTGGGAAACACTCAAAATTTTGGAAATTTGGAAAATGTGGAATCCTACTCGGCACCGAACAAACGGGATGTAGATATTAACCCATATTACATCCAGCAATACAGAAATTACAATCCGCACGTGAAACGACAAGCGCCTCAATATATTCCGTACTCGAACAATTTCGAAAATTACTACAGCGTCCAACCGTACCGAACGCAATACAATCAATACACGGGAATGTATCCATACGCTTACAGCGGGTAGATCGTCGGCAATTTGGAAAATTAAATAATATGGAATGCTCAAAAAAATTGCCATTTGATGGTGTCAAATTGTAATTAGAATTAAAATAGGAATGGCAAGGGGTACGAAATTCAGAAAGGTAGAAAAAGTTGTTCAAATTTCAAACTAAAATTTTCCATGTGCCAAAGGCGCTTTTTCCTCGATGAATTTTTTTTGCTAGGTTTAAAATTTTTTCAAATCGATTTTTGATTACTTGCAGTACCTACTTTTGAGTTGAGAATTTCGATTTTTCGCCTAATTTATTTTTATATTAAAATTAATCCTCCGTCTGTAGCACATTTCTAAGGTTAACACTCATAAATACGGTATCATGAAATAATTTCATGATTTCATGTTATGAATAATTTCATAATATTTCAGCATATTATGCTGAATTTTGTTCACTGCCAAGTACCCGTTTAGTTCCTAGCTTCCTTCTTAAAACGGGCTCGATAGGAGTTTATTTTGAAATTAATAAAAGTGCCTGAAAATTGAAAAAATCTAAATAATAGCCCGAATATTGACTAATGTGAATAGAGATTTTTAAAATTAAATTATTGTAAAGGCTTCTGGTGAAGCGCTGTTGTACATATTTGTATATTACCGCGCCTGGAATGTGTTACCTGTAAAATAAAAATATCGTTCAATACTTCGGTTTTTTATCGGAATACCGAATTTCGAAAGCAATTTGTATATTTTTTCATTCGAGGACGAATTTTGACATGCGTGAGGATCAGCAGGGGCTCTGAGGTGTTCGTCTTGGCAGTTTGGTCGCAGACGTCGGCTGTAAAGGGAATTTAGGTAATTCAATAAATACCGGATGGTTGGTATTAAAAAATTTTTTTTTCTAAAAACTAATTTCTTTGAAAATCGGTCGCACCAGTTGCAAAATGTACAAAATTAGGTAAATTTTCCAAAGAATTTACACAAAACGTTTTTCAGCGGAATTTAAATTTTTTTGTACCATTTTATTAATGTTAGATTTCCTAATGTTGCGAGAAAAAACCCTTTACCCTTTGAGGCCTTTCATAGAGACTTCCTCGCAAGCCGGATTCATAGCGATTTCTTTCAGAGGCCTGAATCGAACGATAAAAAATTATTGAAACCGAGTTGAGCGATTTATTGATCATTTCATCACTTAGGTACCCAACATTCTTTGTTTCAAGTATTGTGTATTATCTGCGCACTTGTTAGCTATCAAAATTGATTTATCTACGCAAAAAATCGAAAAATTAAAATTAGGTACTCCTACTTTGCGCTGCTGAGCAAGAGCGCATGCTCGAAATAAAAATACAGTTCGCCCAACGCGCATGCGCAGGTGCTCTAAAACCGCCTGGTCTCAAAATTTTATGTTTGTAACGAACCATTGTAGCCGGTTGCACGTTTGCCCTTGGCGCTGGCACGTGGAGGGGTCTCTGAAAACAATTTGACTCCATTAACCCTGCTTTAGAATAAAAAAGAAAAAAAAAAGAAAAAAATTTGTCAATTCGTCCAGTCGATAAGTGTACATGATGTAAGTATAGGTTAAGACACTCGTACAGACGTTAGAAACATCTAAAACCCTACGACAAGTATGCCAATCAAGTTTTGTGGGGTCCGAAAATACCCCAACCATTTTTTGGGGGGTGCCAGGGCCCCAACCACATTATTGGGGTCCCCCAGTGCCCCAATCACGTTTTGTGGGGTTCTAAGGGACCCCATCAACTTTTTTGGGCTCTTCCAGACCCCAACCACTCTTTTGGGTTCTGCAAGGGTTCCAACCACGTTATTGGGGTTCCCCAGTGCCCCAATCACGTTTTGTGGGGTCCGAAAGGACCCCAACACTTTTTTGGGGTTTTCCAAGGCCCCAACTATGTTTTGGGGTCCGCCAATGCCCCAATCACGATTTGTGGGGTCCAAAAGGACCCCAATTACGTTTTGTGGAGTCCGGAAGGACCCTAATTACGTTTTGTGGGGTCAAAAGGACCCCAATTACGTTTTTCGCTGTCAAAAGGATCCCAATCTCGTCTTGTGGGGTCTGGAAGGACCCCAACCACGTTTTATGGGGTCCGTCAGTTCCCTAATTAAGTTTCATGGGGTCCGTCAGGCTCCAATCACATTTTTTGGGGTCCGTCAAGGCTCCGACCACGTTTTTTGGGTCTGCTGTTTGGGGCCCAGCCGGACCCCATGTGGTACACTGAGTGAAAGGACAAATCATACATTTTCTACTTATGGGGCAATCTATCCGCCGTATTATCATGGATAAACTCGAAAGTGAAAAATCATAACAAATATCAATCTTACTCTTCTGGCCGGTGAAGCATCGCCAGAAGGTGACGGACATGGCGAAGGCTTCGGCTGCCCCCGCGGCAGACACGCCGACGACGTCGACGGCTTGGGCGTCGGCAGCCGCGTCATTCTGGAGGCCGTGGACGGCGGATGCGCCGGAGTCGACGAGGTGCTCGGACGCTGCGTCGGCGGCCGAGGTATCCCCATCTGCGGCCTGGCTACTGCCGGAGTTCTTGCCGGAGGGCAGATCGGCGCTTGCTGTTGCGCACGGGGAGCCGCTTGCGATTGCTTGAATGAATTTTATCAATCGATGAATGAAGTATTTTGGTAGAGCATTTCGAGAAATTGATATCACGTGATTAATAACTCACCGAAGGGCCAGGCTGGGCTGCTGGGGGGCAAGGACGAGCCGACTGGACGCGCCCGTACGCCTGTTTCTTCCTGAATCTTTCTAACGCTTCAGTCGTCGCCTAAGTACATTTTTTATTTATTCAACAGGTTGGCAATTTGCTTTTCGAGACAATCCAGTTCCACATTTGGTATAGCCAAACCCCTTACCGACATCGAGTAAATCAATTTTTGGTACATTATTTCCAGAAAATACGTAATTTTCTGAGTATAGTTTTTTATGAGTCATATTGACGTATCAGTTTACTGGCTCCTAAAGTACTCACAGCAGGAGGGGCCATGGCGCGGGGGGCAACGGGCGCGGCAGGTGGTGGGCAAGGGCCCGGCGAGCTGACCCGCCCGTACGCCTGTTTCTTCCTGAATCTCTCCAAAGCTTCAGTTGTCGCCTGAATAGATTTTATCGCATTTACTGATAGATGATGAAATTTTACCACAACCTCTCCAAACCAAATCATCGAAAAAATTTTTTCGAAGGACCAAAGTCAAAAAATTTATAAATTATTATAAATAATTTAATAACTATTAAAATAAATTTTAAGGTTACAGTTTTTGGCCTCTCTCGCTTAGCCCTACTTTCATGTTTACTTTACTTTTGCTTTATTTTACTTTAGTACTCACAGGAGAAGGGGCCGCAACTCGAGGAACCGGCGCAGCGGGCGGTGGGCAAGGGCCCGGCGAACTGACCCGCCCGTACGCCTGTTTCTTCCTGAATCTCTCCAACGCTTCAGCTGATGCCGCCTGTTTAGTTGTAGAAGTATTTTCAGAAAAAAATCAAAAATCTTCCTAGCTAGTTGATAATCTAGTCAAAAATATCTCATTTGCGATCCAATTAGCAGAAAAAATCTTTCCATTCCAGTATGGTCACTTCAAATCATTTTATACCGATATGTTGGACATCCAGCCAGCTAGATATTGACAATATCAAGATATTGATCAATCCTGATTGCATGAGGATTGAAAAATATCGAAAAACATAATTGAATAACCTGTTGAGGGTCCGGTTCGCGGCAGGGTGTCGGTCTCTGAAAGCGTTCGAAAAAATAGGCCATGTAGAAATTATTTCAAATTTGGAAAAACACCCCGAAAATTCCATACTCGTGTTTTTGGGTTTTACTTACGCGCGGCGTTGGCGCTCTGGAAGCCTCACGAGCAGGTTGGCAAGGAGGTGCCGCAGGTTGGCAAGGGGGTGCCGCAGGCGGGCAAGGGGATGCCGCAGGCGGGCAAGGGGATGCCGCAGGTGGGCAAGGCGAGGGGGTACGGACCCGCCCATACGCCTGTTTCTTCCTGAACCTCTCCAAGGCTTCGGTGGTTTTTCCCTGAAGCAACAACAACAACAACAATTAAAAAACTTGCACTCTGCTTTTGCTCGAGTTGTAATTTTACTACGAATTTCATAATAATCCTACCTCGTTTTTTATTCTGAATAATTGGTGTAATGTTGGAATATAACAACAATAAATTGATAAGAACAGCGATAACAAACCTCTTGAGGGGTTGGTTCGCGGCATACAGATGGAGGTCTCTGAAATCATTTGGAATAAAAGTCGATTTATTGGTGGACTATAAAAATCAAAATAAGATAATATTTTATTTTGATTTATTATATTAACTCAAAATAGAATAATCCTTTCTGGGTTAATTTCTGATTTACATTACAAATTTTAATTTCACGCTTGCAACCGTTCGAGCTCGCAAACATAGCTATAAAAAGGTAAATCATAGTGAGCAATTTTTTTTTTTTAAATAATTTTGTTCTCACTTACACGCGGTGAGGGAGCCCGTGCTTGCGGTGAGGGAGCCCTTGCTTGCGGAGGGGGTGCCGCAGGCTGGCAAGGTGGTGCCGCAGGTGGGCAAGGGGGTGCCGCAGGTGGGCAAGGCGAGGGTGTGCGGACCCTTCCATAAGCCTGTTTCTTCCTGAACCTTTCCAAGGCTTCGGCGGTTTTCCCCTGAAACAACAACAACAACAATTGGGACATTGCTATCTGCTTTCATTCTCAATTTGTAATTTTATTAAACATATATAAGAATTCTATCTCATTTATTCCGACTGCAATTGGTGCTATGTTGAATTATGCTAACAGTTATAAATTGTTAAGAACATAATTCGCATCAGTAACTAACCTCTTGAGGGGCTGGTTCGCGGCATACACTCGGGGGTCTCTGAAATCGTTTGAAATAAAATTAAAGTTCAAAATTTAACAATTCTTTTCGGCCTAATACCTCATTTTGCAAATTCTAATTGCTAGCTGATGAAGATACGAAGAGGTAGGTTGTTCAAATTATAGCAATTTTTTTGTGTTCTCACTTACACGCGGTGAGAGAGCCCTAGCACCCTCGCAAGGAGGTGATGCCGCTGGTTGGCAAGGAGGTGCCGCCGGTTGGCAAGGGGGTGCCGCCGGTTGGCAAGGAGTCGGGGAGCGGACCCGCCCGTACGCCTGTTTCTTCCTAAATCTCTCCAACGCTTCAGCTGATGCTGCCTAAATGACGTATTTTATGACTTTTATCATTGTGTCACGAATATTAAAAACAAAATTTTTTGATATTTTTCTCGAGCAAATTTCTCAAAAACTGACCTGTCGAGGGTCTTGGCGCGGAGTTGCTCTCTGAAAGCGTTTAGAGAAATGTAAAATTTATTTTAGAAAAAATCTTCGTAAAAAAGTTTTTTTTCCATTATACTATTGTTTACTTACGCGCGGTGAGGGCGCCCTGGCAGGTGGGCAAGGAGGTGCCGCCGGTTGGCAAGGAGGTGCCGCCGGTTGGCAAGGAGGAGGGGTGCGGACACGCCCGTACGCCTGTTTCTTCCTGAATCTCTCCAACGCCTCAGCAGTCTGAGCCTGAACGAATAATTCGTTAATTATTGAATTAATTGTTGAATTAATCAATTTCATCAATTATTGATTGTCGTACTAGCTGTCACCATTTATCACCAGTTACTAGAAATTATAAGGTCGATTCCCTATACAAAATTTAATCACATTAAAAAATTAAAAAAAAAAAAAATTATAAATTAAAATTACCTGTTGAGGGCCAGGTTTTTGAGCAGGTCTCTGAAATTGATTGGACGCCAAGTTAAAATTTATTACAATGATTTGCCCGATTATTACATCGGTTGGTAGATAACTTGAATTATTTACCAATCGAATATAGATACTACTATAAGTTCATACTTGGTGTATTTCTGCGCGTAGTTCTGATCCGTACTTCGCCCTTTTTTCCGGCTGAGGGAAAAGTAATCAAATTAAATAATGTAAATCTCAATGAATTAAGAGCGATTTTATTCAAGAATTTAATACAAATTGAGTACCTCACCTTCCTCAAGACAAGAGTAACAGAAAAAAAATTCCACTGTTTTAAAGGTAATTCACTTATTCACAATTATTAATTAATTAATTATTTAGAGTAAAAATCGTCACAGTTCCAAAAGTAACAGTAAAAATTGTCACTGTTCCAAAAGTAACAGTGAAAATCGTCACTGTTCCAAAAGTAACAGTGAATATCGTCACTGTTCCAAAAGTAACACTAAAAATCGTCACTGTTCCAAAAGTAACAGTAAAAACCGTCACTGCTCCAAAAGTAACACTAAAAATTGTCACTGTTCCAAAAGTAACACTAAAAATCGTCACTGTTCCAAAAGTATCAGTAAATATCGTCACTGTTCCAAAAGTAACACTAAAAATCGTCACTGTTCCAAAAGTAACAGTAAAAATCGTCACTGTTCCTAAAGTAACAGTAAAAATCGTCACTGTTCCAAAAGTAACAGTAAAAATTGTCACTGTTCCAAAAGTAACACTAAAAATCGTCACTGTTCCAAAAGTAACAGTGAATATCGTCACTGTTCCAAAAGTAACACTAAAAATCGTCACTGTTCCAAAAGTAACAGTAAAAACCGTCACTGCTCCCAAAGTAACACTAAAAATCGTCACTGTTCCTAAAGTAACAGTAAAAATCGTCACTGTTCCAAAAGTAACACTAAAAATCGTCACTGTTCCAAAAGTAACAGTAAAAACCGTCACTGTTCCAAAAGTAACACTAAAAATTGTCACTGTTCCAAAAGTAACAGTAAAAATCGTCACTGTTCCAAAAGTAACAGTAAAAATTGTCACTGTTCCAAAAGTAACAGTGAAAATCGTCACTGTTCCAAAAGTAACAGTGAATATCGTCACTGTTCCAAAAGTAACACTAAAAATCGTCACTGTTCCAAAAGTAACAGTAAAAACCGTCACTGCTCCCAAAGTAACACTAAAAATCGTCACTGTTCCAAAAGTAACAGTAAAAACCGTCACTGTTCCAAAAGTAACACTAAAAATCGTCACTGTTCCAAAAGTATCAGTAAATATCGTCACTGTTCCAAAAGTAACACTAAAAATCGTCACTGTTCCAAAAGTAACAGTAAAAATCGTCACTGTTCCTAAAGTAACAGTAAAAATCGTCACTGTTCCAAAAGTAACAGTAAAAATTGTCACTGTTCCAAAAGTAACACTAAAAATCGTCACTGTTCCAAAAGTAACAGTGAATATCGTCACTGTTCCTAAAGTAACAGTAAAAATCGTCACTGTTCCAAAAGTAACAGTAAAAATTGTCACTGTTCCAAAAGTAACACTAAAAATCGTCACTGTTCCAAAAGTATCAGTAAAAATTGTCACTGTTCCAAAAGTAACACTAAAAATCGTCACTGTTCCAAAAGTAACAGTAAAAACCGTCACTGCTCCAAAAGTAACACTAAAAATTGTCACTGTTCCAAAAGTAACACTAAGAATCGTCACTGTTCCAAAAGTAACACTAAGAATCGTCACTGTTCCAAAAGTAACAGTAAAAACCGCCACTTTAAATTTAACTGTGAATCAATTGTCATTGTTTGAAAAGTAAGTGTAACCCATTTTGTCGCTGTTTCAAAACACAAGATTGCCGCATAGAACAATTTCCCAAAATAGTTTACCAGTTCGACTGCAGGTGCTGGTCTCACCCTTGGTGCGTGCAGCGGTCGCTGAAATTGCATTGCGAATATATTACACTAAAATTCCACAAGCTGAATAACAATCGGCAAAGTATTTGAATTTTCAAAACGTAAATTCTCTATTTGCATGGTGTAATGAATTTCAAAAATTATTACCCGCGCTTGAGGACCTCTTGGTGCCTGTGAAATTGCCATTCAAAATGTCAAAGTTCATCGATGCGTCAACAGTGAACTGCTTTAGGTACCTAATCGTGGATTTACGGTAGATCGTAATTTGTTACTATCCGATTGCTGGAGGGGGAAATTCATTGCTGTGATCGGTCGAGGTGGAGCCGCTGTTGAACCCCCATGGTTACCCTACTAACAAGCAATTTAATACAACGAGGCTTTAATTTTTTGCTCACCGGCACGGCACATGGATCCTGTGTTTCGCATGCGTCTCCCTAAAATTGTAAAAATTTCAATGAAAATTAAAAAAAAATAGCGAAGCCGAGCCCGTTTAAGTTTGTTGCAGTTGTTCCCAAGGTCCAAACGGGTGAAAGCGCAGGTCAAAATTTTTTAGAGCGTAACGTCAATTCGTATACAATTTTTCAAAACTGATAAACTCAAAATACTAGATTTTCAGATAGGTAATCATTAGGTATAGGCAAATACCGCAATACTCGGGAGTATTAACGGTTTTTAGTATATCTACAGTTAAAAAACGGCTAGGACTTTCATAAATACGTAAATTTACTCATTTTCTTTACTTACTTACTTTACAATTTACTTAATTTACTATTTACTTACCGCTGGCCCCGGATCCTCCCAACGGCTACAGGATGGCTGAGGAGACCCTGATGGACCTCCGCCAGCCGCAGTCTAAAATTCGAAAAATTCAGGAATTTTCAAGTGCACCAATAATAATAATTTAATTAGACAGCTGTATCTAAGGAGTAACAACCAGTGTAGACGGTATCTAGATATTGTATCTAAATTGTATCTAAAATAGATATAGATACCGAAAATTTTGTATCTGTATCTGTATCTAGATAAAATTGCGTCCCACGTATCTGTATCCTATCTAGATATAAAAAATGGGTATCTGTATCTAATTTTTATCTAACTTAGATAACATTTTCTATACTGCGCGGCTGTAAATTGAAATAAAAGGTTCAAGTTCAAGACCCGTCGAGACACGCAAAATTATCTCCAATTGATTGACATACCAAACATAATAAATGCCATATTTTAATGATAATTTAGAAAAAATATCAACAGTTATAGCATTTTTTTCATTTACGGGTTTACCCGGCGTTCCGAAGTTGGCCCGACGTCGGCGTTCCGACGTTGGCCCGACGTCGGCGATCCGACGTTGGCCCGACGTCGGCGATCCGACGTTGGCCCGACGTCGGCGATCCGACGTTGGCCCGACGTCGGCGATCCGACGTTGGCCCGTCGTCGGCGTTCCGACGTTGGCCCGACGTCGGCGATCCGACGTTGGCCCGACGTCGGCGTTCCGACGTTGGCCCGACGTCGGCGTTCCGCCGTTGGCCCGACGTCGGCGTTCCGACGTTGGCCCGACGTCGGCGTTCCAACGTCGGCCCAACGTCGGCGTTCCGACGTCGGCCCGACGTCGGCGTTCCGACGTTGGCCCGACGTCGGCGTTCCAACGTTGGCCCGACGTCGGCGTTCCGACGTTGGCCCGACGTCGGCGTGAAGTAGAAGGTGGTGAAGTTGAAGATGGAAAACATGAAGCAGATGGCGAAATGGCGAAGATTCAAATGATGAAGATGGTGAAGATTGAGATAATGGCGAAGATCGCGATGATGTTGAAGATGAAGATAGAGAAAATTGAGATGTTGCAGAAGAAGAAGAGCATGACAAAGATCGCGAAGATGGAGATGACGAAGAAGATTGAGATGATGGCGAAGTTGGAGGAGATGAAGATGGAGAACTTGAAAAAGATAGTGAAAAAGGAGAAAATAAAGATGATGGTGAAGATAAAGATGGAAGAGACGGGGAAGACGTCGAAGATTAAGATGATGAAGAATTTGGGGTATAACATGTATCAGTTGGGGTAAATAGGGGCTGCTTGTCCCACTCTTGACACTGGAGTCCGTCATCGCCGGATATCGCCATCGGACTTCAATTGGGGATGGGAGGGGGGAGAGGGGGGGGGTTGAGTGGGTCAAACTTTTCATGATTGCTAATTTTTATATTTACCCCTCCTCTTCGTTCCTCGATGCCGTGATTTTTCAATATGCTTTGCACCTCGGCGTGAAGTTTTCTTCCGATTCGTTCTTTCACTTCCTAAAACATGATGATTAGCTTGTCTTCTGAAAACTTGAATTAGGTTATATTTCATGGGCGATCGTTGGAATTTTCGTGAGTGAGACAAAATATACTTTTTTCACGACTTACAGTCGTCGACGTCATTGTCTCCGTAGGTTCAGGAGTCCCGACCGGGGTTCTTTGCATTAGTTGGCTAGCACACTGAAATATTAATGTTACCTATATTTATTAAAGCGCAATGTTGCAGGAAGAGTTTAGAAAATGTCAATTTCCATAGTAAACAAGGACGGAATTAGTACAGCACACTGGGGTTGTCCGACTTTAACATTTTGCAGGAACACTTCAACCAACAAATCTTGCTGCTGGCCTCAGGCATCAGAACACCCCACAATAATGTCAACTTCATAAGCCACATTTTATCTTATTTATAATAACTATAAGATTAATGAACAAGAATTAATTATTAATTTTTTACCGCTGTTTTTCGGGCCTTGATCGGTTGCATGTCTTTGAGAGAGTTTTGGATCGCTTCTTGGATCTAATGACGGTAAAATGGTACGATTTAATTGGGAAAAAATCGATTTCACGAACGAACAATAAAAAATATTTGCAACGACTTACTTCGCAAGCCATCTCGCCATCAGCCTAGAAGAACGTTTTGAATATAAGTAGCAATTGAAAAATCGGCGCAGAAGTTCATTTTGAATTTGATAATTTTTATTATTCACCATTGTAACAGCTCGAAAAAATGTTAACCTTCCTGAGAATTTTATTTTTCACTTTTCAAAGTAGGTATCAATGCCCGTATTAGTAAATTATTTAAAGGGTGAAAACAATAATTGATTATGAATTAATTATTAACTTAATTATATAAATTAATAAATAATTAATTAATTAATGGATTAATTACCTACATAAAATCAACTTAAATCAATTATAAATAAATAAATTATATAAATAAATATTATAAATTAAATTATTATAAAATAAATTATTATAAATTAAATTATTTTAAATTAATATTATAAATTAAATAATTATCGATTAAATTAATTACTAAAGAGGTAAAATAACAATTTTATATGTTGAGGGCGAGATGCATTAGGCGAATTCGCCTCATGATTTTTATTGAAAATCTCCAAAGCGCTGTCGCCTTTCTTGGCCTCCTCCGTAAACTCCAGTAGGCGTCTGGTCGACAGGGAAATTTAGGTTAAAATAAAAGGCGTTTAAATCAGTACCTGATAATGACCGATTCAATTGAACAAAAAATGAATTAATTTTAAACAATTTATAGTTTTATGCTTATTGTGTTCATCAAATATCCCCAGGGCGAAATTGAATTGTTGAATGCAAGAAGGGACCTTATATTTTAATTTTGTTCATACCTCAGCTGGTTGGCCAACCTGCAACAAAAATTGATAATATTCAAGGATTTCATAGCTTTGTTGATTCCAAGTTTTTTAGGAAATTACCAGTTTTTTCGCCCCAAACATTTTTAAATATTTAACTTTTTAAAAATTGGATAAAAAGCAAAAGGGATTCAGGTACTTAGTTATGCAACGATTAATCGTATTTAAATAGTTTGAAAAAATGGAAATCAAAAACGTCCACTTACTGATGACTCGTCGAAATCCAACTCAAACTGGAACAATTATTAGAAAAATAAACCTCACATTTTCATTGTTTGTTTTTTAACATTTTGGAACAGTTTTTGTAAATAAAACTATTTACCTACCTACTTTTACCTACCTAGAAAAACAAATTATGATGTAAAAAAATTAAATTATTTTAAATTAAAATTTATTAAATTAAAAATTACCTATTAAAACCTTAATGATTAAATGATCGAATAGCAGAATTTCGAAGAAAAAACGACGAACGAAAAATTTTCAGTACTGACTTTTCAGTTGTTTGTTGTTACAATTTTTTTTCCAAGTAACTAAAAATGATTGGCTTACCCGAGGCGCAGGACCGAACGCGGATTTCTGAAAACGGGAAACTGCCAAATTATTTACATGAGTAAATCGTACGAGCCCGGTCAGTATTTTTGAATAGGTACATAGTCAATTTTTGGAATACCTATTCGAAAATGCTCGATATTTACTCACAGGAGAAGGGCTCGGCTTGGGCGAGGAAACCCGACCGTACATTTGCTTTTTCCTGAATCTCTCCAATGCTTCGGCGGCCTTATGAATTGTAACATAATAATATACTTCAATAATTGATAAGCCAAGATCCAAAATCAACATTTCTTCAAGCTCAAACGCGAGTTTCCCTAATTTGAAATTCCTTTGAGAGGGGAAAAATGTCAGACTGTTGGCAAGACTGTATGAAAATTTCAAAGAACAGTTGATGCGGTTTTGTTTTGCGATGGAGGTGCGTAGAATTTCGGCCAGGTAAACCTAAGGAAGGGAAATTTTCTGTAAAATGAGGGAAATTTAGATAAAATCTGCATCACTGCGTACCTGTGGATCTGGAGGGCGTTGGTACTTGTACAGACACGATCTCAGCCCGCCATCCGTTGGAGCTGGTCTTGCTGCAGCAGGAGGCTCCATTGCTGCAGCACAGCGTGCTACAACGTCGTCAATGTAGCTTGACGTTTTTGCCGACCGGTAACGTTCGAGCTGGTAATTGGGTAACCGAAAACAAATTTTATTTCACATTTTCGACGCCTGTAACGACTGATAACCTTGTACAAATTGATCGCTTTTTGAATTAATCTTGGATTAGTTGAGGTGGGGCAAGAAATAAGATTAGCCTCCAATCAAATTGGATAATTTAGTACCAGTAGTAGTAGTGGGGGGTAGTTTAGTGGGTAGTAGTAGTAGTAGTATTTGGAAAATAGGAAAAATCAATAATCAAACCGATGACTTACGAATGATGGAGGACGTGGTTTCTGAAATGGAAAATGTCAAATAAGTAAAATCGATCACAGATCACGTTTACGGACGATAAAGTGCATACGTGCTAAATCAGAGGAGCTTATCGGGGAAATTGTTCATGTTATTAATAGCAAAAAAAATTATTTAATTAACTTACCGGTGGTGAAAAATGAACCTTTCGTTGCGGAAGGTTAGGCTGAAAAAAAAAAGATATTGATTCCATGAAAACATTTATTGGGTAGCTACATTTTGTTTTAAATAGTAACATAATATGTTACTATTTAAAACAAAATGTATATCATCAATATCAATATCATATTATGATAGGGAAATATTTTAAAAAAATCAATTTCGGCATAGATAATTTTTTTATTTCACCTTCAATAGGGGCCGAGGAGGTACCCACTGCTTTGGCTGAAAAACAAATATTGCAAAATTAAGCTGATTTCTCAAAATTTTCGAGCCTTTTACAACTAGATTTAATTATGAAAAAACTCCAATTGAGAAAAATAGTTACTCAAGTTACTATATTACTATATTTTACTATGTTACTTTATTTAATTATGAAAAAACTCCAATTTAGATAAATAGTTACTCAATTTACTATATAGGGACGGTAAATAGTGCGTGTGGCTGTATCAAATATGGAGGAATTCGCGTCGGTTTTCATTTTGAAAATTGCAAATTAGAAATGTACACGGTATAGTTATTTGTCGAAAATGACCCAATAACAAAATTTGTTATTTTGTTATATTTGTTGTTTGACATTTAATATCTGTAGACCGCCATGGGGTTTTGAAACATCCCGCAAAGCTCGGAGCAGTGCGATGCGTTATCAATTATTTGATAAGGCGACTTTGAAGCTTTAATAATAAAAAATACATTAAAAATGAATAAATAAAAATAAAAACAAATAAAATAAACACTGTCCGACATGTCGTCTAGACAAGGCATCGAAAAGAGAAGAAGAAGAAGAAGACCTTGAAGCGTTCTAATATTCAGCGCCAGAGTAGCTGCGCATGCGCACCCTTGTCCTGCTGCATTGTACACACCAGAGATTACAGATATATAGAGATTGGCACACCGCCATCAGCTCTTTTTCGATTTCGCGTCCAACCTAAATATCACTGCATGGACAGTTTTTGGGATATCCATCTTCCACGTTTCAAAGCAATTTGTCGGGAAATCGACGAAAACTCCCCATTTTGCGATACTGTAAGTAATACATTTTTTCATCACAAATAATGTGTACTTACGATTTGCGGCCTTCCAAGAGCAAGGGGCATCTCCTGATCGGGGCAGGGTGCGGGTGCAGGCGGAGGCGAAGGTTTGGCAGGAATGATTCTTCCGTATTTTTGCTTTTTTCGAAATCTTTCCAAAGCTGCAGCGGTTTTGCCCTGATCGAGTCATTACTGTTATAGAAGGTGTATCCTCCTCTCTTACATTTGTAATTTTTAAGGTACCGATTCAAGGCTTTGGTAAATCAAAAAGTGGGCCCCGCTAGATGCTTATTGATTGGCCATTAAACAGCGTAGGTGTAGAAAACTTTATGAGCTCGAACTAAATCAAGAATCCAGGATCTTACCAGAGGGTCTGGAGTTTGTTGGTGCTTGTACAGACTTGACCTCAATCCCATGTCACGTGGAGATCTTGGTGGACTGAGCGTCCGACCTGGACAAGGCAACGGTCTTGATCTGTACGACGCGGGCATATCTGGCGTCACGCAGGGGTCGAGATCTTCGACCTGGAAGGTGACAATAATGATGGCTCAGAGGAAGCAAGCTCGTTGAGGAGTTGGTGGCGTCAGCCGTTAATGGCGTCGGTCGGTAATGGCGTCGGTCGGTAATGGCGTCGGTCGGTAATGGCGTCGGTCGGTAATGGCGTCAGTCGGTAATGGCGTCGGTCGGTGATGGCGTCGGTGGGTAATGGCGCCGGCGCTTAATGGCGTCAGCGGGTAATGGCACCAGCCGGTAATGGCGTCGGTCGGTAATGGCGTCGGTTGGTAATGGCGTCGGTCGGTAATGGCGTCGGTCGGTAATGGCGTCGGTCGGTAATTGCGTCGGTGGGTAATGGAACCGGCGCTTAATGGCGTCAGCGGGTAATGGCACCAGCCGGTAATGGCGTCGGTCGGTAATGGCGTCGGTTGGTAATGGCACCAGCCGGTAATGGCGTCGGTCGGTAATGGCGTCGGTGGGTAATGGCGCCGGCGCTTAATGGTGTCAGCGGGTTATGGCATCAGCCGGCAATGGCGTCGGCGGGTTATGGCACCAGGTGGTAATGACGTCAGCAGGTAATGGCACCAGCTGGTAATGGCGTCGACCAGTAATGGCGTCGACCAGTAATGGCGTCGACCGGCAATGGCGTCAGCGGGTAATTGCTTCAGCGCGTAATGGCACCAGCGGGTAATGGCGTCGGCCAATAATGGTGGCAGCCGGTTATGGTGGCAGCCGATATTGGCGTCAGTCGGTAATGACGTTGGTTGGTAATGGCGTCGGTCGGTAATGGCGTCAGCGGGTAATAGCGTCAGCAGGTAATGGCATTAGCCGGTAATGGCGTTTGCCGGCAATGACGTCCGCCGATAATGGCGTCGGCGGGTAATGTCAGCGGGTACTGGCACCAGTTGGTAATGGCGTTAGCCGGTAATGTTGTCAACCAACAGTGGTGAAAGCTTCGAATAGTAACGCCGTTTCAAAAGTCGCCTGCTAAGATGGCTTTGATTTTGAAAAATAATTGTACGTTTTTTCCTCTGTAAGAATAATGGTAATCCAATTTTTTGTCTTACCAAAGCTTGAGTTCTGACTCCCTGAAAGTGATAAAAATTTCGTCAGAAAATTCCGTCAAGAGTGATTTAATTTATAATTTTTTGTATTACAATTTTATTCTAGTTTTAAAACTACTTATTTTATTATTTTTCGGGTAGGAACTTAAAATTTTATACTCAATATTAACTTAAATACTTGAAGGTAACTTAAATGCTTGCTTACTGTGCTAGTTGGTGCTGGTTTCGTTCTGTAGAGTTGAGCCTGCTGAGGGTAGTTTTGATACCCTTCACCGCAGGGCCCAGCCTTGAAATGTCCGTAATAATTATTATCCCAAATTATTGAACTTGCCATTTTGGTTAAGTATTGGTACTATTGAAGTAAAATTGTTCCTCAATGCTTTCGGTTTTACAACATCTCGTTAGTTACACACGCAATATATTTTTTAAATATATTTTTTGTACATACATATGATGGTGAGAAATAAATTATCAGATAGGTATACATCGATTTGAAATAGTGGATGAAAATTTGGTTACCATCGAGGGGTATTGCGGCTGGCTTGGAAACTGAAATTCAAAAATTCCCATTAGGTAGGAAATGTTAAAGGTACGTAAAAGAGCAGCTAGGTGCGCTAGGTTTTACAAACGATGTTTTCCAAAATTTCCTTCAACTGCCTCCCTAACTCTGGAGAGGCAAAAACATACCGTGGTAGCTTGAGCTCTTTGCAATTGTTGGGCGGCGCGCGTCCTTGGAGAAACGCTTCGCGGCGCAGGCGCCAAGCGCCGATCTGGCTGGCATGGGTCAAAGTCCGAAAACTGTAAAAAAAGCAGCAACACAATATGTTTATATTGTAATAAATGATGTGTATAATAGTCGATTAAGGCCAGATCAGAAAATGAAATATGTTATAAAAAATGTGAAAATTATATTAAAAAATGAAAAAAAAATGTAATAATAACACAATATGTTTACATTATAATATAATAATAATCATGTTGTTGAAAAACTTACATCGGACTCAGAAGGTTGTGCCTCCGCTCCCGGGCATGGCGCCCGCCGCCCCCAGTCGATCTGTTCGACCTAAAATTGCAAATTTTTAGGTCAATGCTTTTGTCGCCGCTCCACATACCCCCCCCCCCCCCCCCCTAACCCAGCCTATGGCGTACATGTGGCCCTATGGTGTACGTGCGCCCCTATGGCGTACATGTGGCTTTATGGCGTACAAGGGTTCACTTACAAGACTTTGCGGAGATCTTCGCTGAGGCTGATTAGGGGTGGTCATACTCCAGTCTATGTCTTGAAGCTGAATTATAAGAGAGGGTTGTAATTGTTAAGGCGAAATGTAAATCTATGTTACATGCAGGCAATTGTGGATGCCCTGATTTTACTTTCAGGTCACCTACACTTAAGACTACTAACTTGAGCTAATCAATTTATTACCTCATCGCAATAGCTTCGCCCTGACGCCTGAAATGTCAAAATTACGCTTATCACATTTCCACAGATTACAGAAAGATGACACAGTTCCGATTATCTGTCGATGACCGGAAACGTTGGAACTTACCATCGTTCCGAAGCTGAGTCGCCTCTACTAAAATTTGGAAAATTTCCCCCCCAAAACGGACGTGTCGAATTTGTGAGGTGAAGATTCTTGTCAGAAAATTAATGCATTCATCGTTCCGAAAAAAAGTTTGAGCGTTTGTTGACATTTTTCCCCGAACAGTAGCCCAGTTTCGAAAATATGAACTGTTTTCTAGCAACATCGACTGGTGTTGCCGGTTCTGAAAAGCGATTTTTTCTAGAAATTGCCTCCGGAGGGGGGGGGTCACTTTTGAAGCAAATTTTTAGAAATGAAAATTCAAAATTTCGTTTTTCCAATGCGTCATGCTATTATTCGGTATTTCCGCTCATTTTCCATAAGATACAGTTTCACATAATATGTGATAATATCACATATCATATTATGTCATATCACATATCATATAATATCATATTATGATATTATTATCATAGTTATGTAACACGTTTTCTCAGTTAAATATTTTGAACTAATTTCTATTTCTAAATCTTCTAACCCCAATTTTCCAAATTTTCTAAATTTCTAATTCTAAATCAAATTTCAGTTTGGTATATTGAACTGATTTCTATTTTCGCTCATTTTCCATAACATTCAGATTCACAGATCATTCAGTACACACTTTTTCTCAGTTAGGTATTTTGAACTGATTTCTTCGGTGGTAAAATCAAAAATTCAAAAAATCTCTAAATTTCTAAAACCACCAGAAATACTAATAGGCTACTCAATAAGCCTTCGATTTATTTCCAACTCAAGCCATGTGACTAATGAACCTTATGGTAAGAAATTAGCGGACTTTTTGAACACGAGACACATTATTTCAGGATATTTTCCATTAAATAAAAACGTTCAATGTGTGATTTGTATATTTTTCTGAATGTAGCTGGTGGATGTTCTTTCGATTTGACAGCTTTTCCGGTGTTTTCCCCCTGGCCAGTTTTATCGTCGGCGTCGTCGTCTGAGAAGAGAAAAAATCAAATTTTTTAAAGCTAAAAGTCTGCATGAAGCAGTGGGGAAAAAAAAATAGTAGTTGACGATGTATTCAGCTTTTCTGACGTCATTTATTGGTAGGTACATAATATTCCACAGGGAGTACAAGTAAGTACCTCATATGAAAATAAATCAAAATTATTTTAAAAAATGGTTTCAGCAGCTATTACCCAAATTTGGTAATTCATCGAGGGCAATTTCTCTCGGCCACCTGGCGTGAGTAAGCCATTCTTCTATCTCGTTTTTCCTTGTCTGCGTAGTACTGCGGCTGTACAAATTTCAAATTGATTTTTTAAAATTTCAAATCAATTAAAATACGAGAAGAGATCATCTGGAAATTGTACATCTACAATTGTGCAATTATTGTAGGTAGAATATGTGGAAAAAGGTTCTCGAGGGCAAATCTGCACGTTTCCCAAACGCAGATTGGCCCTTAGACCGCTCAGGTGGCAATAGCAATCAGTGCCCGACGTGGCCAAAGTGCCAGGGCAAGAAAAAGAGAAAAAGAAGAAGAAGAAGAAGGTGGCGGATATGTGAATCCCCGGCAAAGATTCCTTGCGGATCGGATGTGCGAAAGAAATGGTAAGTAACAATATTTTAGAAATTCTCGAATTAGAAATTTCAACTCACGGACTCGCAAGGGCGAAATACTTGTTGTTGTTGGCCCTCGTATCTTTCTGGTGGACCTTGGTCTTCATCGCAAGCCAGCGGTACCTTTTTTGAGGATTACAATTTTATTGAGCGGGTACCCGAAATTTCTGATACCTAGCGCCCACCTTGCGTTGATTTTCGAAAAAATTGTAAGAACGTAATTCAGTCAGTAGAATAAGTCCTCGATAACAAAACCAGCTCACCAAATTTGGGTACCTTGTACCATCCATATACTCACCGAATACCCTACGCTGTCAAGCCCTTCCTGCAAATTAAATTTTAGCCCATTTTAATTAAATGGGTTCAACTATCTAAATAAAACTGAAGGTTGTTGTTTAAAAAAAAAAAATTAACAATAATGTAACAAACTGATTCAACGACGCAATGACTAACATATCTCATGGGAACAAAATATATGATTTTTTTTTTCAGAATAATGTCTCCCGGAAAATAGATAATCATGATTTCCTTGATTTATCAGTTATTGGAAAAGTCAGAATTTCTGTCAATTTATAAAATATAATGTTTATACTAACCGGTTGGTGTAAATGGCGTTGAGTTGGAAGAGGAGCATCATCATAGTTGACATATGGCTTGAATAATGAGAAAGTGTTCATTTAACAAAAAATTGTTCACTCCTATTTATAATTTAACCAATTTTATATTATCTACTCGGTTATAATACAAAACTGACTTGTGGCGCGCACTGGATCGGCTGTTCTTCATGTGTGGGCATGCTACCCATAGACTAAAAAACAAAAATGGCACCAGTTGGTTTACAGAGCAGTAGTTAAGTCATAGTTGAATAAACAGTCGAAAATTTATTGTTAATGTGCTCATTTTATTAAAAAACTTACATGACGCATATGGCGCTGAGTTGGGATAGGAGTATCATCAAAGTTGACGAATTCCTTTAAAAAAAAATTCAGTCATGATTATACCAGTCATTGCTTTAATTTCATGATACAGGTCCATGTTCCATGCTAATGCACATGTTTGTATTACGGTATGATCGGGGGTGATTAGAAAGTTTTGATCGCTTAACTTAGTTATAATAACTTAAATTTAAAGCGGGACCCCAGTGACCAGTGAGTGACCATTGAGAGGAGTGACTAGTAAGTGACCGGTTAGCACCCCGTGAGTGACCGGTGAGCGACCCGTGAGTGACCGGTGAGTGACCAATGAGCGACCTGTGAGTGAGCAACCAGTGACCAGTGAGTGAACAGTGAGTTACTAAATGATGAAATTAGGTCATTCAGCCACAGGTTTCAACTGTATAATGAAAAATAGTTTTCTCTGTCCAGTTTTTAAAATTATCTATTGTTTTTGTTTTCAGAGTATTTATCGAGCAAATTATATATATATTTTTTTAAAGTTGAAACCGTTGAGTTTTTTTTTGTTGGCTGGTTATATTTTGTTTTGGACGAGCGCATGTTTCTAATTAAAATTTTAGTGTTTAGACAGGTTCATGAAGAAGGCCTAAAGGCCGAAACAGCTGTAGAAAGTAAAGGAGTGATAAAATCCAGCTCTTTTATTCTACGATTTCACCCTGACGTCCCAACGCAGGGCCTTGCCGGTTTACTGCCATCAGGAAACCTAAATGAACAGTGAGTGACTATGAGAGGAGTGACCAGTAAGTGACCTGTGAGTGGCCGGTGAGTGACCCGTGAGTGACCGGTGAGCAACCTGTGAGTGACCCATGAAGGACCCGTGAGTGACTGGTAAGCGACCAGTGAGTGACCCGTGAGTGACCAGTGAGTGACCATTGAGAGGAGTGACTAGTAAGTGACCGGTTAGCAACCCGTGAGTGACCGATGAGCGACCCGTGAGTGACCGGTGAGCAACCTGTGAGTGACCCATGAGCGACCCGTGAGTGACCGGTGAGCAACCTGTGAGTAACCCATGAAAGACCCGTGAGTGACCGGTAAGCGACCAGTGAGTGACCAGTGAGTGACCCGTGAGTGACCAGTGAGTGACCCGTGAGTGACCAGTGAGTGACCATTGAGAGGAGTGACTAGTAAGTGACCGGTGAGTAACCCGTGAGTGACCGGTGAGCGACCAGTGAGTGAGCACCCTGTGAGTAGTTCGTAAGTGACCCGTGAGTGACTGGTGAGTGGCCGGTGAGTGACCAGTGAGCGACCCGTGAGTGACTCATGAGCGACCCGTGAGTGACCGGTGAGCGACCAGTGAGTGAGCATCCTGTGAGTAGTTTGTAGGTGACCCGTGAGTGACCGGTGAGCGACCAGTGAGTGAGCATCCTGTGAGTAGTTTGTAGGTGACCCGTGAGTGACCGGTGAGTGACCAGTGAGCGACCCGTGAGTGACTCATGAGCGACCCTTGAGTGACCGGTGAGCGACCAGTGAGTGAGCACCCTGTGAGTAGTTCGTAAGTGACCAGTGAGTGACCGGTGAGCGACCTGTGAGCGACCCGTGAGTGACCGGTTAGTGATCTGTGAGTGACCGGTTAGTGACCTGTGAGTGACCCGTGAGTGACCAATGAGCAACTTGTGATTGACCAGTGACCAGTGGGGTCAAAAAATAGCTATTTTCGCAATAAACACGTCCATAAATAAACTGACTCTTGGTGCGGCGCACTGGACCGGCTGTTCTTCATGCATCGGCATGCTACCCATAGACTAAAACAAACATGGCACCAGTCAGTTTATAAACAGGTATGTCGAAGGTACGCGAATAAACGTCAACAGTCATCAATGTTTTGTTAATGCGCCTATTTCATTAAAAACTCACATGACGCATATGGCGCTGGGTTGGGAGTGGAGTATCATCGAAGTTGATGATTTCCTTGAAAAATAAACATTTTCCATCAGTCATTTTGCCAATCGAGAGTCAATAAATTCCTTCAAAAACAAGCTTCTCATTTTAGCCATCATGATTACACCAATCGCGTTACAATTTCATGCTACAGCTTTACATGTTCAGTAAATTGACACATGTACAACAATTGGGTTAAAAATTTGCTATTTTCAAAATCGACTCGTCCATAAGTTAACTCACCCTTGGTGGGGCGCGCTGGACCGGTCCTTCTTCAGGTATGGGAGTATCGCACAATGACTAAAACAATAAATGTCATCAGATGGTTTATGATGTAAACCATATTATGGTAGGTATGTTCTATATATTTATATTTCGATATAACATTTTATATTAAACTGACCTGACGCATATGGCGCTGAGTTGGAATCGGAGTATCGTCGAAGTTGATGATTTCCTTGAAAAATTAACATTTGTTATCAGTCATATTTTGCCAATCAAGTGTCAATAAATTACATGCGAAGCTTTCATAAATTTATAAAGAGCTTTCTCACTACTAGAAATCCTAGCAAGTTTTAAGTATTAGCTCAAAAAAAGTTTGGGAAAAAATTTATTTTATTAAAAACCCACCCGAGGGCGCTGAGTTGGAAGAGGCGCATCATCGAAGCTGATAAGTTCCTAAAATGATAAATATAAATTTTCAATTAAATCGTAAGGCATGCCTGTGCTATAATATAGGAAATAAATATACCTACGTTACATAATATGTTATTCAATTTCAACCTAGGTACCTATTTTGAGGTGGAGTCAGGTAAAAACTGACCTGGCACTGAGAGCTCGAAGGCATCTGAAATGACAAAATTGAAATTTAACATAATCCATTTGCGTATTTGCCTGAACCCAATTTGGTCGTAAAACCAAAAAACTGCTCGGTCTTCAAATCAATAATAAACATTTTTTTCAAGAATTTCAGAGTACCAGATGCTCAAAAAATGTCGCCCTCCTACTACCTTTTTGACAACGTTTTGCTTTCAGTAAATGCCAATACTCATACTCATAATGAAACTCATAAACGAACTCTCATGCTCACTTATAAACTCAATCTCATAACCAAAAACACATACTTAAAATGACAATCAAACTCATTGCCAAACTCGAACTCAAACTCGTATCATTCTCATAATCCATCACTCACTCATACTCGAAATCAAACTCATACTCAAACAGAAACTCAAACTTAAACTCTGAATCAAACTCAAAGTCAAACTGAAACCGAAATAAACTCATACCCGAACTGAAACTCATGCTCGTAATCAAACTCATGTTCAAACTCAAACGAAAATTCACTCTCAAACTCTCTCACTGAGACTGTAATTGAAACTCGAAATGAAACTCGAACTGAAATTCAAACTGAAACTCGAAATGAAACTCAAACTGAAACTCGAAATGAAACTCGAACTGAAATTCAAACTGAAACTCGAAATGAAACTCAAACTGAAACTCGAAATGAAACTCGAACTGAAATTCAAACTGAAACTCGAAATGAAACTCGAACTGAAATTCAAACTGAAATTCAAACTGAAACTCGAAATGAAACTCGAACCGAAATTCAAACTGAAACTCGAAATGAAAGTTAAACTGAAACTCGAAATGAAACTCGAACTGAAATTCAAACTGAAATTCAAACTGAAACTCGAAATGAAAGTTAAACTGAAACTCGAAATGAAACTCGAACTGAAATTCAAACTGAAACTCGAAATGAAACTCAAACTGAAACTCGAAATGAAACTCGAACTGAAATTCAAACTGAAACTCGAAATGAAACTCAAACTGAAACTCGAAATGAAACTCGAACTGAAATTCAAACTGAAACTCGAAATGAAACTCGAACTGAAATTCAAACTGAAACTCGAAATGAAACTCGAACTGAAATTCAAACTGAAACTCGAAATGAAAGTTAAACTGAAACTCGAAATGAAAGTTAAACTGAAACTCGAAATGAAACTCGAACTGAAATTCAAACTGAAATTCAAACTGAAACTCGAAATGAAAGTTAAACTGAAACTCGAAATGAAACTCGAACTGAAATTCAAACTGAAACTCGAAATGAAATTCAAACTGAAACTCGAAATGAAACTCGAACTGAAATTCAAACAGAAACTCGAACTGATTATGAGCAGTTTCAGTTTGAGTGTCAGTTTTAGTTTGAGAATGATTATGAGTTTGAGTTCGAGTTTCATTTTCGGTTCATTATGGATATGAGTAGTAGGTATGTCTGAGGAGTTTTAGTTTCGTTTTCAGTTTGACTTTGCGTTTGATTACAAGTTTCAGTTTCATTTTCGGTTTGATATCAAAGTCATCAAGTCATATCATGACTTTAAGTCTGAGTTTAATTATGAGTATGGGTGTTTGATTATGAGTTTCATTATTTTATTTTCGGTTTGATTATGAGTTTGACTTTGAGTTCGACTTTGATTCATTATGAGCATGAGTATGGCTGAGGAGTTTGAGTTTCGGTTTCAATTTGACTTTGAGTTTGATTGTGAGTATGGGCGTGATTTCAAGTTGGACTTGGTGTTTTATTATGAGTATGAGTCTGATTTTCAGTTTGACTTTGAACTTGATTATGAGTTTGAGTTCGATTATGAGTATGGGTATGAGTTAAGTTTCAGTTTAAGTTTGATTATGAGTATATGTGTGACTTTCAGCTTGACTTTGAGTTCGATTATGAGTTTCAGTTTTATTTTTGGTTTGATTATGAGTTTGACTTCGTGTTTCATTATGAGTATGAGTCCGATTTTCAATTTGACTTTGAGCTCGATCATGCGTTTTAGTTTTATTTTCGTTTTGATTATGAGTTTGAGTTTGATATGAGTATGAGCGTGATATGAGCGTTTGACTTGGTGTTTTATTATGAGTATGAGTCTGATTTTCAGTTTGACTTTGAACTTGATTACGAGTTTGAGTTTCAGTTTGACTCTGAGTTCGATTATGAGTTTCAGTTTTATTTTTGGTTTGATTATGAGTTCGACTTTGTGTTTCATTATGAGTATGAGTTTGATTTTCAGTTTGAACTCGATTCAGTTTGTGTTTGAGTGTGAGTGTTTGGCGTTTCAGGCATCACAAAACTCAAATGGGCCACTTGTATTCTTGTTGCCTAGGCCGGCCCAATCAAAAAATTTGAGCTGAAAAAAAATTGTCCACCGCGACTTCGACACCAACATCAAATCCAACATACGCTTACCTACATAAAAATCATAATGTTAACCGTATCCTAAAATGTTCTACAACTTACAGTATGACCTGGGAGGCTGCCACGTCCGGGCTGTAAAGAGAAAACGTTAATTGACAACATGCTAAAACTCAATTCGTGGCCAATTTGAGCTAAACCTAAAAAACCACCTATGGTGTGGAATCATATATGCTGTGGTATGATATACGTAGATACCAGATATATTTGAAGATACAAGTGAGCCAATTAATGGTCGTTCATGATTTTTACTGACCTGATACATATGGCGTTGAGTTGGCAGAGGAGTATCATCGTAGTTGACATATGGCTTGAAAAATAATGAGTTAATGAGTCTCTGCTGGGAGGGATAAAGAAATTGGTACCTATCCGAAGGAATCACAATTAACATGATATAATAACACTGCGTAACAAAAAAAATCTTTTGGAAAATCGTCCAGGGTTTTCCACCGGAATTTGACTAATGGTGATGCTCTGAGTTCGAAAATGCCCTCAGTTTGTTTCAATCAGGTCAGGTTTGTTCGCTACAGACATATTGGATATATAGACAAACTTGGTGCTGCTCGTATTGGATTTTTTAATTTTGGAATAAAAAAAAATATGACTTTGTCATTTGGAAACAGAAACACATCAGAAGCAACCATTTATACATGAATACTTGGCTATATCCTTTAAAAAAACCAGGATTGAACTCAAAACCCTCAAATTAACATACGAGGGGGGACCCAAAAGTAACGGGAATCGAGCTGGAGGGGAAAGACTGCTGTGAGTGGTTCGTTGGCAAGTGAGGGGTTTGGAAGGGACACATCTCAAGAGCGAGTGTGCAAAGTTGGGTCGCTGTAAGTTGAACGGTTCGTCCGTTAGATCTTTTTTAGTGAAACAACTTTTTCCGTTTCGGCGAACGGAAAACGTGTGATAGCAGACAGTGTGGAGGAACGCGCGGCCGTAAAATTTTGTTTCTGTTAGGGAAAACGCCGGCTGAAACTCTCGAATTGCTAAAAACTGCTTATAGGGATGCTGCATTAAGCAAAATACGAGTCTACGAGTGGTTTCAGCGTTTTAAAAATGGGCAAATGACGATTGAAGACCAACCTCGTTCTGGCGGCCCTTCAACGTCAAGAACTGATGACAACGTTGAGAAAATCAACTCATTGATCATTGATGTTGATGTTGATTGATGTAGAATCATCAACTCATTGATGATTGAAAAAAAGGGCGGATTTGTGGCAGTCAGGGGATTGGTTCTTCCATCATGACAATGCCCCTGTCTGTGAAGCAGTTTCTTATGAAAAATGGCATGACACCGATTGTTCACCCCCCCTATTCACCCGATTTTGCCCCCTGCGACTATTTTTTGTTCCCCCGTCCCAAAAGGGGCTGGAAAGGAAAACGATTTACGACTGTGGAAGAGGTAAAACAAAAATCGCTGGATGGCCTCAAGCTCATTCCATTAAATGAATTTGAACAATGTTTTTAAAGGTGGAAAACCCGATTGGACAAGTGCGTTGCCGTCAGTGGTAATTACTTTGAAGGTGATCAACATTTGGTGTAAAAATATTGAAAAATAAAAATGTTATGACAAATTTCCCGTTACTTTTGGGTCCCCCCTCGTATGTATAGCTCGTCAGGTAGCTATGGCTGTATCTCAAAAAGTTGACCTGATAGAGCAAAACCAAGGTGATATTTGGAATCAGAACACCAAAATTAGTCTAAAAATGCTGAGAAACCCCAGACGATTTTTTGGCTGTTACCCAGTGTAATTAATCTTGAAAATCCCAAGTACCTGGAAACCCCTCACTCATTTCGTGTCTGCGCACAAACTTCGTCCCGCGGTCAAATTTTGTTATCCTTTCATTAAATTATGTGCTAATTTGTAAATTCTCTCGTTTATATTCGATACATATCAACAGTTGAGTTACTCACCTTGGGTCTGCTTGAAGCTCTATCGGTGATGTATTCCGACGGCGGCTTCGAAAACAAAAATCGGATCAGTTCACCACTTGGATATACCTAACAACTCCGTTTTGAATTAATTTTGGAAACCATGATTTCCATGAAAGCTAACTTTTGGGTTAAGGTGCCGGGCGGGTTAAGTGCAAAAAGGGGTAAATGCAAAACGGGGTAAGAGCAAAAACGGGGTAGGTGAAAAAATGGGTAATTGTAAAAATGGGGTAAGTGCAGACATGGGGTAAGAGCAAAAATGGAGTAAGTGCAAAAAGGGGCAATTGTAAAAATGGGGTAAGTGCAGACATGGGGTAAGTGCAAAAAGGGGGCAATCGTAAAAACGGGGTAAGTGCAAAAAGGGGTAAATGCATAACGGGGTGAGTACAAAACGGGGTAAGTGCAACAAATGGGGTAAGTGCAGAACGGGGCAAGAGCAAAACTGGGGTAAGTGCAAAAACGGGGTAAGTGAGAAACTGGGGTAAGGGCAAAACTGGGGTAAGGGCAAAACTGGGGTAAGTGCGAAACTGGGGTAAGTGCGAAACTGGGGTAAGTGCAAAACTGGGTATGTGCAGAATGGGGTAAGTGCAAGGCCAGGGTAAGCGCAAAACGGGGTAATTGTAAAAATGGGTTAAGTGCAGAAATGGGGTAAGCGCAAAACGGGGTAATTGTTAAAACGGGGTAAGTGCAAAAAACGGGAAATTGTAGAAATGGGGTAAGTGCAGACATGGGGTAAGTGCAAATCGGGGTAAGTGCAAAACGGGGCAAGTGCAAAACTGGGTAAGTGCAATAATGGGGTAAGTGCAGTCATGGGGTAAGTGCAAAAATGGGCTAAGTGCAAAACGGGGTAAGTGCAAGGCCGGTGTGAGCGCAAAACGGGGTAATTGTAAAAATGGGGTAAGTGCTGACATGGGGTAAGTGCGAAACTGGGGAAAGTGCAAAAACGGGGTAAGTGCAAACGGGGTAAGTACAAAACGGGGTAAGTACAAAAAATGGGGTAAGTGCAGAACGGGGTAAGTGCGAAACTGGGGTAAGCGCAAAACGGGGTAATTGTAAAAATGGGGTAAGTGCAGAACGGGGTAAGTGCAAAACGGGGTAATTGTAAAAATGGGGTAAGTGCAGAAATGGGGTAAGTGCAAGGCCGGTGTGAGCGCAAAACGGGGTAATTGTAAAATTGGGGTAAGTGCAAAAATGGGCTAAGTGCAAAACGGGGTAAGTCCAAAACTGGGCAAGTGCTAAAATGGGGTAAGTGCAAAACGGGGTAAGTGCAAATTTGGCCTTTAAAACTAGAAACTGAGACGGGTGGATGACCTCTGGGTGTTCTAGGTATTTCATTAGCGTTAAAATCTTTTGATAACAGCCGTTTATGTTCCATCGTGTGCTTTCATCTCTCATGTCAAGGTGATGGTCATCCAGTCTCAAATCGAGTAATGTGAACAAGGTAATTACGCGCTTCGAATGTTCTAGTTTCATCGTAAATATGAGATTTTGTAAAAACTTGGGGTTTATTAGAAAATAAGGACAGTGACTCACCTGGTACTGTAAATGGCGCGTAGTTGGAAGAGGCATGTCGTCGTAATTGGTGCATTGCTATATTAAAGAAGTTTTCTAATTAATGCGTTATCACCGATCGTGTTTCAATCAATCGGTGCTTACACAATATGTAATAGGGTACATAATATGGTAGCATATTATGCTTATGTATGGGGGAATAAGCCTCTGCAAAAAACGCACCTGCTGTGCCGGATTGAACCTGATGTTCCGATATTTTTCCGGAGGAGGTGTCAGCCTATCATCGAGAGGCAACTGTATAAAAAAAATTGCTATCGGTTATAAAATATTTGTGATTGATGGGTTTGTTCCAACAAGGATAGATGCTGCGTTTGATAAGTCTGTGAAACTAGGTACTGCTGCTTACCCAGTAAGATGTGCTATCCATCGAGAAACGCCCATCCTGCAAGTAAGATGGCAATGGGTAGTAGCATGATAGCAGAAAATGTAAAAAATCGAATTAAAAAAATCAAAAAATGTAATCATACGATAACCTGTTACAGTTTTTATTGAGGACCTTCACTTTTTTCAAATTGTATTTTTTTCAAATTCAAGCTAGTTAAATTAGTCGTAGATGTGGCAGAATAATAAATTATTTTATTATAATTCTACATTTTATTTGAAACTGACCTTGCGACAGCGAGATGAAATTGGAGTTTCATCGAATCCGCCTCGTCCCTTAAAAAGTGGAATGCATTTATTTTTAGGCACTAAATTTAAATAGGAAAGGTTTTATGAATAATTCATTCATCATTCACAATTATTGTGAAGCAAAATATCCGAATTTTTGTCTAGGATGTGACTTTTGGACTTTCGGTAGCCGGTGCGGCTCTCTAGCCCTGTGCGGCTCTCTAGCCCGGTGCGGCTCTCTAGCCCTGCGCGGTTCTCTAGACCGATGCGGCTCGCTAGCCCTGTGCGGCTCTCTAGCCCGGTGCGGCTCTCTAGCCCGGTGCGGCTCGCTAGTCCGGTGCGGCTCTCTAGCCCGGTGCGGCTCTCTAGCCCTGTGTGGCTCTAGCTTGGTGCGGCTCGCTAGTCCTGTGCGGCTCTCTATCCCTGTGCGGCTCTCTAGCCCGGTGCGGCTCTATCCCTGTGCGGCTCTCTATCCCTGTGCGGCTCTCTAGCCCTGTGCGGCTCTCTAGCCCTGTGCGGCTCTCCAGCCCTGTGCGGCTCTCTATCCCTTTGCGGCTCTAGTCCTGTGCGGCTCTCTATCCCTGTGCGGCTCTAGTCCTATGCGGCTCTCTAGCCCTGTGCGGCTCTCTATCCCTGTGCGGCTCTCTAGCCCTGTGCGGCTCTCCAGCCCTGTGCGGCTCTCTATCCCTGTGCGGCTCTAGTCCTGTGCGGCTCTCTAGCCCGGTGCGGCTCTCTATCCCTGTGCGGCTCTCTAGCCCGGTGCGGCTCTCTATCCCTGTGCGGTTCTCTAGCCCGGTGCGGCTTACTGGCCTGGTCTCGGTAGAGCAGACGGTCCTTTGTGGCTGGCGAGGCAAACTTCTGAATTTGAAGGATTTCTACACACTAGGTTCTTCTTCTTCTACTTTACTGTCTTTATTGTTGTAACACTCGGTTATACACTAAGTTACTTCTTACCGGGAATGGAAAGCCTTGTTCGAGCACATTTTCTGGCGGAGGCGTATATTCCAACTCTCCTAGCTGCAAGATGACACTTGATGAGAAAAATGACAGCAATTTGGTGACGTCAGACGTAATTGGTGACACCGGTGAGGTCTCCCAAGTTTACGATGGTCCGTTAAAACAAAGATCTCCCATTCTGTTCATCCGGAATATTGCAAACCAAATAACTGGTCCGAATTCCTGATGAGCACCATGGGAGAGCTGTTTATGGTCCTGCCTTCCAACAATTCCATTATAGTCTTTGCAGGGGCGGGCTAAAGGCATTTTCATTTTCCTGAAACAAATTTCATTTTTCGCGAACTCACCCAAGAATTGGTCCTTCTTGACGTTGCTGGTTCCTCGGTTGGCGCGCAAGGATCAAACTCGTCGAACTGCAAGTGAAAATTTTTGGAGGAAAATTAGTCAAGTTTGAAAACAGTCACCAGATGGGGGCGCGTTGATGGCGTCGAATAAAAATGGTGGCGTATGCGTCAAATATCAATTATGGTGGTGTACGGCGCCGGTGCCAAAATGGTGGAGTTGTTTACCAATGATGGTGGCATCAAAGAATTATGAGGCATATGGTGGGTTCATAATATCAATGGTGGAGTTTCATGGTGTGGTGCCTAACGCCAATCATGTATATAACAATGATGGAGGCTTATGATGCTGGAGTCAGATATCAATGGTGCCAATGATGATCGAAATCTTACCATATCTGATTGTCGGGATCGACTCTGAAAACGAAAAAATCTCTGGTTATAGATTAAATGCAGTAAAGAATCGGCTGTAATTGTTATACTAGTACCCACATCGGCTTCAATTAATCATTAAACAACACAATATGGGAATTAGAGTTTTACCATTGTTAGTAGATTGATGTCCTCTCAATGTCTGAAATGTTAACATTAATGTTATTCGACAAATAGCAGGCTAGATGATTTACCAATAAATAGCTGTCACACAAATGAATTAATTTCGCTCCTAATTCATGAAGGTTCTTTGAAAAATTCCGGACAATCGTCAAGCACCTAGGAAAAATAGTTCTTTGAGTTAAACGATAATTTTTTCCAAAAATGAATTTTAAAAATCGAGAAATTTCTTGAAACACTTACCGTAGCCAAATCAGCGGAGGGGCCTCCGTGTGAATAGTGTTCGTGAAATAAATGTGGAATAAGTGTCAATGTGGGTGGAGTGAATTTATGTTAAAATGGTTGTGGTCTGTGGTGAAATACTATAATTAAATTAGCCCCGCGTCATTGTTACCTAGTGTGGTCAATTACTTAGATGGTGCATGGTGACATGTTTATAAATTACTGGGTAAGGTAAAAATAATGTTTTTATAAGGTCAAGAAGTTATCAGGGTTAAAAATGGAGGTACGAAACAGGATCGTTTTGAGTTTTTCGCTAATTTTGCCTTTCGACAGACGCCATCATAATACACAACTGTTTAATTTCAATTGACATTATTAACCATTTACCTCAGTGTCCGAAGGTGAGGTTAGTGCTAGTAAAACGGTCTGATCCCCCGCTCATAAGACTGCGCAGTCGGTCCCTGTTGAGTAAAATCGGGGTCAGGATCTTATTTTGTCGAGGTCGGCCTGGTCGAAAGCGCTGACTGCATCAAGATGATGTTAAGCTATGAAATTGACAAATGTTGACAACCAACTTACACACTGTTCAATCCTCGGCTGCCTTGTAGAGCTGATCCTTCCCATTACCTGCTTCTTCCGGAACCTCGCCAAAGCTTCGAGTCTTTTTTGCTTTAAAATTGAGTTGTCCAAGTGATAATTGTTTTTACTTTTTAATTGTATTGTAAATTAAGGCGTATTTTGTAAACTCATACTTCTTCCTCCGGAGGCCGTTGATATTTGTAAAGGTCCTCTCTCAGCCCCTGCTGCCATGGCCGTGAGGTTAACCTGTCCTGCAAAATGGAGAAATAGGTATAATACTTTACTTTAAATTTTTATTTTATTTCATTATTTCGTTATTTCGTTGTTTCGTTATAACGTGGTTTCGTTATTGCGTTATCTCGTTATTTTTGTTATTTCGTTATTTTTGTTATTTCGTTATCTTGTTATTTTTGTTATTTCGTTATCTCATTATCTCGTTATTTCGTTATTTTTGTTATTTCGTTATCTCGTTATCTTGTTATTTTGTTGTTTTGTTATTGCGTTGTTTCGTTATTGCGTTGTTTCGTTATTTCGTTATTTTTGTTATTTTGTTATCTCGTTATTTTTGTTATTTCGTTATCTCGTTATTTTTGTTATTTCGTTATCTCGTTATTTTTGTTATTTCGTTATCTCGTTATTTTTGTTATTTCGTTATCTCGTTATTTTTGTTATTTCGTTATCTCGTTATTTTTGTTATTTCGTTATCTCGTTATTTCGTTATTTTTGTTATTTCGTTATCTCGTTATCTTGTTATTTTGTTATCTCGTTATTTCGTTATTTTTGTTATTTCGTTATCTCGTTATCTCGTTATCTTGTTATTTCGTTATCTCGTTATTTTTGTTATTTTGTTATCTCGTTATTTTGTTATTAATTTATTTCGTTATTTCGTTATTTTTGTTATTTCGTAATCTCGTTATATTGTTATCTCGTTATTTCATTATTTCGTTATTTTGTTATTTTTGTTATTTTGTTATCCCGTTATTTCGTTATATCGTTATTTCGTTATTACGTTATTTCGTTATTACGTTATTTTGTTATTTCGTTATTTTGTTATTTCGTTATTTTGTTATTTCGTTATTTTGTTATTTCTTTATTTCGTTATTCGTTATTTCGTTATTACGTTATTTCGTTATTTCATTATTACTTTATTTCGTTATTTCGTGATTTAATCGTTTCATCATTTCATTATTTCATCATTTTCGCCTCCCGCTCTATTTCGATTTTGCGACCCACCCTGCATTTTTGGGGGCTGTTTTTGGTAGTCAGAATATCAATTTTCCACGTTTCAGAGTGAGTACTCACTTCGCAAAAAAAATTTTATCGATGCAAAAAATTTTTTTTGGAAAAAGTGATCTATACTGACGTCATACACCCTCGGAGGCATTTGTGGCGCCCACGTAGAGCTGACTCGTCCCATTGCCTGTTTTGTCCTGAATCTTGCCAACGCATCGGCTCTCCGTCCCTGAAAGATCGAATTTTGGCAAAATTGCTTTTTGGTTCACCACCATATTTGCGATCAAACATGGAGTAAAAACGTTCCAAGTTTTTGGTACCTACGTACAATTTTGGGCCACATGTGGCTCAAGTCAATTGATGTTGAATTTTGGGGGTTCTGATTTTTAATGTACCTATGGTATAGTTGTTATTTTAGCGGATTTTTTAGGCTCCAAGGAGCAAAAAGTGTTAGTCGATGGGGTATATCATTTAATCGACTTACCTCTTGTGTCCTGTAACTCTGAAAGACAAAAACAGCTTTACAATTCCTTCACGTTGTCGGTCCCATGAAGATAACTTATCCAAAAACCTATTAAATTTGAGTGAAATTCGATGATGAATCGAAAATTTGCATTTTCGAGTTACCGGTCTAACGAGACTCACCTGAGATTGCAAATTGCACCTGTGGCAGTGCGGCGCTTCTCGAAATTGAGGGGGAGGTTGGAGCTCGGTTTGGTCACCATAAGGTATCTAAATTTCGATAAATTGTGTAGAATTATTCACTCTGATGGTACTCAGGTACTAATATATTAAAATATATATTATACAAAAATAAAATAGGTATTTTTTATTTTCAATAAATGGCGTGAGAAAAGAGGTTGAAGTATTAATTTATTAATATTTCATTTTGAAGAAATAATTGCGTTAAATGTTTTATACGTGTTTGTTTATTAACGTACTACAGGCACGTTGAATAAACTTATTTTTTGTTTACTTATTTATCTTGTACAGGATAGTCACAAAAGTCCTATAAAAAATGGTATCTTAACTTACCCAAAATTGTTCGCCTTGTGGCGCGCAAGAACGAGGCTGCTGCTGTTGGTACATAAATAAGGGATAATTGGTACCTCCGTCCCAAAACTACCAACATATATTGCCAACAATAACCGAAATTTATTAACCTTAAATCAGTTCGTTTCTGTGGAATTTAAAAAAAATAAAAATAAACAGAAAACACAAAAAACTCTTGTCACGAAAGTAAGAGAAATACAATAAAATGCAATAATATTACAAGTGATATACCAACAAAAGTTAAATTCGCTTATTTTTCGAATAACTACTAAATGTTTCTCCCAAATAATTACTGACCTCAGGTGGTTGTAAGTCATCCCACGATACCTTGAACAATAAGAATTAATATTAGGTATTCCGTACGGTATGCAGCTAATAATAATATTATATATTATATAAACCTAAGGCTATAATACATAGACGCATTATAAACTTTTATAGATCTATATAGATTGATAATAGGCATAATAATGTCAATTATATAGATATAATATTATTATGTCCCAAATTTAGTTCAAAAAGCGGCGTATCAAAATGAGCGGAATTCGTTCCAGCGGTATCTCGGCAACGGCTGAACCGATTTTAGCATTGTAATGCTTGCCATTCCACATTTTGGCTTAGAATTGATACCAATTATAGTTAACAAAATTTTAAGCGAAAAAATTAATTTCATTAAATTTTGCTAAATTGACAATTTTATTGTATCATCTTATGGCGCATTGGCCCTCAAAATAGAGTGTGCCGTTTGCCCGATCCAAATCGGTCAAGTGGATTCTTCCAAATCGGTAATTTCGTATTATTAAAAGACCTTGTGCGACGTTGCCAGATCTATGACTTATTTTATATAATCCATTACTGAATGAATTACTTACCCAATACGATTCACTTGGACGCATCTTTGATGCAATGCAGCGCGAGAATCAAACTGCAATTTTTAAGGTAGAAACTGAAAAAATGTTTGAAGCTTATGCCAGTTACTACTAGTTCAAAATCGGTTCATTTGTTCAGGTAATTGGGCAGCATGACGTCATCGCTTACTTCTCGGGTGCAGTCAAAAGTTATAGCTAAATCGTGTGTTTGCAATTGTGTCAAATTGTTCGGTGTTTTATGTCAAAATGTGTGCGGCGACTGGTGAAAATGCGAAAATAGTGTTCCGGTCGCTTCTCGTTGCAACATGATAAACAGCCTGGCAATTATCGTTGTAAATAATTACAAGCCATGGTGGCGTAATAATTAGTTTTAAATCAAAGAACGAAATTCCGACCCGTCCACTTATTTTTTTTAACGTATTCTAATAATTAAAAAAAAAAAACATAAAAAAAAAACAGCGCAGTCGAAGACAAGAATTATTTATCGCAAAATAATCGAATTAAGGGCGGGAATGGCAGGAATGAAAACAGCATTGGTGAAACTGACATTTTGTAATTCCAATTTCATCGGATTTTGGCCTGAAAATTGGAAATAGGCTATGCACAAAAACAAAATTGATGGATTCATAGATTTTATTGCTAATTATTCAACTCAAACTTCTTCAACTTATACAATCAGTTCTACAATAATTGGAACCAATCATTGGTTACTTGGCCCATTTTTTATCTACTATTTCTTTGTACTTACCTAATTTTGCTATGATTGCATTCAATTGGGCCATACTCCGGTATAGGTACCAGCTTAATGACTAATTTTCCAAATATTGATCTACCGTAAACCGAAAACCCCGGTTTTTGCCGGGTTTTCGCCTTTAAATCAAGACTGATAATAGCTGCGAGGTATGGAAGTTTAAATTCGTCTTTTGGTAGGTAAAAAAAACGTTAATATACTTTTTTAATGTTACTGTTTCTGCCTTTGGGCAAAAAAAGGGGAAAAATTTATGTCAAAGAAGACAGTCCCGGCGGTGATTTTTTCCACGAATAGGGCTGTTGATATCTGAAATACAGGAACCAATAGGCGATGTTCAGCAGGAGGAATGACAGGGGAAAGAAAATCCTGGCCGCCCTGTCGATATACGAGACGCTGTTCACGCCTTTGTTGGACATTTGTCGCGACGCCTCCCGCTGACGTTCCCTACGGTACCTCTCGTCGCCGACTGTAAAACACGGGAAAATATTGCTTATAGAAAGAAATAGAAACAATTTGGAAATGCGCCAGCGATTCGGCGAATGAAGCATTCAGAGGTGTTACGCACCAAGTATCACGGTCGTTCGTAACACAGCCTGACTCACCACCATGCCTCACGGTCGTTCATAACACAGCCAGACGCACCACCAAGCCTTACGGTCGTTCATAATACAGTCTGACGCACCATGCCTCTCGGTGATTCATCACTCACCCTGACTCACCAACAAGCCTCATGGTCGTTCATAACACAGCCTGACTCACCACCAAGCCTCTTGGTCGTTCATAACACTGCCTGGAGCACCATGCCTCTTGGTCGTTCGTAACACAGCTCGACGCACTATGCCTCACGGTCGTTCATAACACGGCCTGACGCTCCACCATGCCTCACGGTCGTTCATCACTCAGCCTGACGCACCATGCCTCTCGGTCGTTCATAACACAGCCTGACGCACCATGCCTCACGGTCGTTCATCACTCAGCCTGACGCACCATGCCTCATGGTCGTTCATAACACAGCCTGACGCACCATGCCTCTCGGTCGTTCATAACACTGCCTGACGCACCACCAAGCCTCATGGTCGTTCGTGACACAGCCTGACTCACACCAAGCCTCTCGGTGGTTCATCAGTCAGCCTGACGCACCACCAAGCCTCTTGGTCGTTCATAACACTGACTGACGTACCACGCCTCTCGGTCGTTCATCACTAAGCCTGACGCACCATGCCTTTCGGTCGTTCATGACACAGCCTGACGCACCATGCCTCATGGTCGTTCCTCACTCAGCCTGACGCACCACCAAGCCTCATGGTCGTTCGTAACACAGCCTGACGCACGATGCCTCTCGGTCGTTCATAACACTGCCTGACGCACCACCAAGCCTCATGGTCGTTCATCACTCAGCCTGACGCACCATGCCTCTCGGTCGTTCCTCACTCAGCCTGACGCACCACCAAGCCTCATGGTCGTTCATAACACTGCCTGACTCACACCACGCCTCTCGGTCGTTCATCACTCAGCCTGACGCACCACCAAGCCTCATGGTCGTTCATCACTCAGCCTGACGCACCATGCCTCTCGGTCGTTCATCACTCAGCCTGACGCACCACCAAGCCTCATGGTCGTTCATAACACAGCCTGACGCACCACCAAGCCTCATGGTCGTTCATAACACAGCCTGACTCACCACCAAGCCTCTTGGTCGTTCATAACACTGCCTGGAGCACCATGCCTCTTGGTCGTTCGTAACACAGCTCGACGCACTATGCCTCACGGTCGTTCATAACACAGCCTGACGCTCCACCATGCCTCACGGTCGTTCATCACTCAGCCTGACGCACCATGCCTCTCGGTCGTTCATAACACAGCCTGACGCACCATGCCTCACGGTCGTTCATCACTCAGCCTGACGCACCATGCCTCATGGTCGTTCATAACACAGCCTGACGCACCATGCCTCTCGGTCGTTCATAACACTGCCTGACGCACCACCAAGCCTCATGGTCGTTCGTGACACAGCCTGACTCACACCAAGCCTCTCGGTGGTTCATCAGTCAGCCTGACGCACCACCAAGCCTCTTGGTCGTTCATAACACTGACTGACGCACCACGCCTCTCGGTCGTTCATCACTCAGCCTGACGCACCATGCCTTTCGGTCGTTCATGACACAGCCTGACGCACCATGCCTCATGGTCGTTCCTCACTCAGCCTGACGCACCACCAAGCCTCATGGTCGTTCGTAACACAGCCTGACGCACGATGCCTCTCGGTCGTTCATAACACTGCCTGACGCACCACCAAGCCTCATGGTCGTTCATCACTCAGCCTGACGCACCATGCCTCTCGGTCGTTCCTCACTCAGCCTGACGCACCACCAAGCCTCATGGTCGTTCATAACACTGCCTGACTCACACCACGCCTCTCGGTCGTTCATCACTCAGCCTGACGCACCACCAAGCCTCATGGTCGTTCATCACTCAGCCTGACGCACCATGCCTCTCGGTCGTTCCTCACTCAGCCTGACGCACCACCAAGCCTCATGGTCGTTCATAACACAGCCTGACGCACCACCAAGCCTAATGGTCGTTCATAACACAGCCTTACGCACCATGCCTCTCGGTCGTTCATAACACAGCCTGACGCACCATGCCTCATGGTCGTTCCTCACTCAGCCTGACACACCATGCCTCTTGGTCGTTCATAACACAGCCTGACGCACCTAGCCTCATGGTCGTTCATCACTCAGCCTGACACACCACCAAGCCTCATGGTCGTTCGTAACACAGCCTGACGTACCTCCAAGCCTCATGGTCGTTCGTAACACAGCCTGACGCACCACCAAGCCTCATGGTCGTTCGTGACACAGTCTGACTCACACCACGCCTCTCGGTCGTTCATCACTCAGCCTGACGCACCACTAAGCCTCTCGATCGTACATAATGCAGCCTGACGCACCAAGCTTCATGGTCGTTCATAGCCCAGCCTGACGCACCATGCCTCTTGGTCGTTCATAAAACAGCCTGACGCACCATGCCCCTCGGTCGTTCATAACACAGCCTGACGCGCCTCCATGCCTCATGGTCGCTCATAACACAGCCTGACGCACCTTGCCTCATGGTCGTTCATCACTCAGCCTGACACACCACCAAGCCTCATGGTCGTTCGTGACACAGCCTGACGTACCTCCAAGCCTCATGGTCGTTCATAACACTGCCTGACGCATCACTAAGCCTCACTATCGTTCATTGCACAGCCTCCATAATCTTCACTGGACAACGAAGAAATTCAAAATAAATTTCTTCGAATTCGAATTTGGTCTTACCAAGACAGTACATCAGCTGCTTCCATCTCGGAACCTTATGCTCCGTTTGCGTATGTCGTTCTACAGTTGCCAACTGAGATACCCTCGGCGTACTTTGTATGTTACCGTGCAACGACAGTCGCTTCGGAGAACCACCGGCCACGGATGGGTCCTGAAATCAAAAAGTACCATTTTGGACTTTTTAGCGTGCAACAATTAAGGAAAGATTTCGTCAAAATTTTTTTTAAAGTTTTTGGCGCTCATTTTTGCGTTCATTCTGACGGATGAATAAATTTCATTTATTTATTGTAAAATTCTCAATCTTACATTGTATATGGGACATATCAGCGAGCTTTTCCGTCGCCCCGCTCTGCACGTCGGGTTGTTTTCTACTTCGCAAGGGCCGACGAACGTATTTTCGTCCACATCTTCCCATTCTTCTTCGTCTACCGGAATTTCACCGCTGCCGACCTGTGAACGGAAATTGATAATTATCACCCAGAATTGTTACCAAACTCTCACATTCAGATCTCGTACGAGAGATCCACGTTCTCGGTACGACCATCTGCTCTACCGAGACCTAGGCTTTTCTGAATCGATTTTTTGGAACGATTGCGAATTAAGACTAAAGAATCGACTTTCAAAAATCGATGCTGGGGAGGATCGATTAATAACAAAGATTAAAGAATCGATTCTTATAGTTGATACTTGGGATGAACGATTTTTTGAATCGATTGTGAATAAAGACTAAATAATCGATTCTCAAAAATCGATACTTGGGAGAACGATTTTTTGAATTGATTGATAACCAAGACTAAAGAATCAATTCTCAAAAATCGGACTTGCTTAGAGGGACGATTTTTTGAATCGATTGTGAATTAAGACTAAAGAATCGATTCTCAAAAATCGATGTTTGGGAGGATCGATTTTTTAATAGATTAATAACAAAGATTAATGAATCGATTCTTATAATTGATACTTGGGAGGAACGATTTTTCGAATCAATTGTGAATCAAGACTAAATAATCGATTCTCAAAAATCGATATTTGGGAGAAACGATTTTTTGGAATCGATTGATTATCAAGACCAAAGAATCAATTCTCAAAAATCGGACTTGCTTGGAGGGACGATTTTTTGAATCGATTGTGAATTAAGACTAAAGGATCGATTCTCAAAAATCGATGCTTGGGAGGATCGATTTTTTGAATCGATTGTGAATTAAGACTAAAGGATCGATTCTCAAAATTGATGCTTGGGAGGAACGATTTTTTAATCAATTTTGAATTAAGACTAGAAAATCGATTCTAAAAATCGATACTTGGGAGAAAAGATTTTTTGAATCGATTGATAATCAATACCAAAGAATCGATTCTCAAAAATCGATACTTGGAGGGACGATCTTTTTAATCGATTGTGAATAAATATTAAAGAAAATGCAAACTTGAGTTGTCGTAAAAATCTTCTTTAAATTGCCCTAATTTTCTGTTTAACTGTTTTCTGTAAACTGTTGAATCTTTTCTAACCTTGGTAAAATAGTGGACGCCAGCAAATTCGAGCAGTGTAGCAATACAGTAGAAAAAGCTCATAAGGAGGAACCAGTCCAATGCAGTTGCATAGCGAACTTTGGGCAAATCGGTCCGACTGTCGAGGCTGATCGTCGATAATGTCAAAACTGTCGTTATGCCTGAGAAATAACAATTTATAAAATTCAATAAAATAATAAAAATAAATTATAAAGTAAAAAAAAATAAAAAGAATAAAAATTTATAAAAATATTAGGTATTAAATTAATAAAAATGTATACAAATATTATTAAAATAAAAATATCTATTTAAAAAATTATAAAAATGGGTAATAAAAAATTTAATAATAAAACAATAAAAATATTATTAAAATAATAAAACAATAAAAATATTATTAAAATAATAAAAAAGTATAAAAGTATTATTAAAAAAATAAAAATATTAAAATATTAATTAACAAATTATAAAAATAATAAAAAATTTAATAAAAACGTATAAAATATTATTAAAATAATAAAAATGTATAAAAGTATAATTAAAATAATAAAATAATAAAAAAATTATAAAAATAATCAAAAATTTAAAATAAAAATATAATTTAAAAAATTATAAAAATGAGTAATAAAAAATTTAATAATAAAACAATAAAAATATTATTAAAATCATAAAAATGTATAAAAGTATTATTAAAAAAATAAAAAAATTAATTGACAAATTATAAAAATAATAAAAAATTTCACAATAAAACGTACAAAATATTATTACAATAATAAAAATGCATAAAATATTATTAAAATAATAAAGAAATTATAAAAATAATTAAAAATTAATAATAAAATAGTAATAATAATAGTAAAATCGTGGTATTAAAAATTATCGATGGTAACTCACATAATCCAACCCGATCGCTGGTGGCTTCCCTGTGTATCCAAAACGAGACCCAGGATAGGACGACTATGAGAATACACGGGACGTACACTTGTATCAAAAAGTATCCAGTGTGACGTCTGAGATTGAAATTGACTTGCAATAGTGAAAACTCGCCTGTATATCGAAATCGGGAAAATTGAAATTCGGGAATTTTCAACTTTGGGATGGGAAATTATGCCGGAATTTTTTTTATACTTCGGTAAAATTTACCTTCCCTTCGTTTGAGCGTTAAATTTCTCTGAGGGCTTCCCATAAGGTCAAATTGCGACAATGCCATGCCGGATTGGAAACTGACGCTGTTGCCGCTCTGCCACTCGTATACCAATTGTCTGCTCGGATAGGCGTCTGGAATCAATTCTCCGAAATGTCAAATTTCGAAGCAGAAATAAATTCGTAATATGTTGAAAAAAAAGTTAGAAAAAGTTTTTAATAAAAAATTTTTTTTAAATTTTTTTCATATCAAATTTTGAAACTAGCGATGTTGGGTAAACAAAAGATAACGCCGGTGTAAATTATAGTTAAATTAATTAAAAAAGTATCCATTTTAAGTAGGTAAGTTAAATAAATATAAAGGTGAAATTTTTTAATAGACTTTTTTCAATAATTTAATGCAAACTTCGAGTCAATTTTCTGTTTCTATTTCAACGCGTCCCCCATCAGCTGAAATATTCAAATATGAAAAAATGGAAGGGAAAATTTTATCTTTCCATTTCCGACTGGATGGATGGAATTCTGACAGTGAATACAGGTACTTACAGCTGCCAAGAATGAGCGGACAAGATTGCCTGTCCATCGGAAAACTGTGCAGCTCCATCGGGCATTTCGCTTTTATTGTCAACCTGCCGGATGGAAAGTGTGAAAATATCAAGGGAATAGAAGAACGATTTGCGAGTATCCGATTTTCAATGCAGAAAGGCGACGAAAAAACTTTTAAAAAATTAATGTAATAAAAAAATGAATAATTCATTTTTTTAATCAATTAATTTTTTAAAAGTCATTTTTTAAACATCGATTATTAATGTTTATGTAGGTAGACAAACAACACTAAAAAAAAATAAAGGTGATTTAGAAAAAATCAATTAAAAATATCATGTAAAAAATCGTTAGCTGAATTGTTTGAATGGAAAAAATCTTTTTGAACAAAAAAAATTTTGAACGCAAAAATCTTTTTTTTTAATTATTTTATTAGAAAAATGAGTCGATGTTTATGTTGATAAACAAACAACGCCGAAGAATAACGATGATTTAGAAAAAATCAATTGAAAATATCTTGTAAAAATTCATTCGACAAGATTGCAAAGGTACATTAGTTAAGAATAGGTATATGAAAAATTGAAAATCGGATTTTAAAATTCAAAAGAAAAACTCCCAAAAAATTGATATTTTGAAAAATATTGAAATTTGTAAAAAAAACTGTTATTATTGGTAAAAAAAGTATAGGTACTAGGTTAAAATTAATTAGGTACCTAAAGAAATTTATGAACATTATTATTGTAATCTTTATTATTATTATTATCTATTATTTTTTTTTTTTTGAGGCTCAAAGAAATTTCAACATTTGGAAATTCTAGGGAAAAATTTAAAAACAGAGAATCTAAGACAGAAATTGGGAAGAAAATTTTCCATTGTATTTAATACAATGCCTAACCTAAGTACCTGCTAGAGAAAATAACCTTCGAAAAATTCGCAGTGGAATAAAATTTGAAAATTTATTTTTCAACCCTAAAAATCGGAAAAATTGCGAAAAATGTAATTTTTTTTATTAGTTGGCAAAATCTAATTTAGGTATTTTCGTAGTTTTGAAAAAAATGAAATTTGTAAAAACAAAATAAATACGGAAAAATCATGGAAAAATTCAGTATAGAAATTTGTGAAAATTCATTTTTTTATGGCTCAAAAAAAAGCAAAAAATGTCAACAATTTGAAAAAATAAAAACAAAATCTAAAAAAGCTGAAATTGAAAAATAAAATACCTACTTGGGAAGATAACCTTTCGAAAATTCGCTGAGGGGTAAAATTGTAAGAGCGATAAAAATAGTAAAAAAATCGATCAACTTCATTAGTTGACAAAAACGATTAGGCATTTTCTTTGTCAAAGTAGGTACACACCGAAAAAAACTTTTTCAAAAAAAATCAACTCAGAAATAAAATGTCCTACCTACCTCATCGAGTAAAGTATGTCGCCCTCTTGAGTGATCCGGAGAAGCTTGTTGGGCACCGTGATGGTATGTACATAAGACTGTTTGCCGTTGTAAAAATAAGTGTCCGGCCTCCAAATTCGCTCGAGCATTTTGATGCTGAGGCTCAAACTTTTTATCGGGCCGAGGAAACTGAGGCGCGAGTCGCGCCAATATTGGCGGAAATAGCAATCCATCGAATAGTCCTGGAAAGTTTTTCATTTATTCAAAATGAAAAATAGATAATGAAGAAATGAGCAATTTACCAATATCCGACCCATTTATTGGAAATTCCGTCAATTTACTTAAATTTTTAAGTTTTGCAAAAAAGGTCCCAATTAAACTCTCTTTTATAAACTTGAGAGAGGAAATTGAAAAAAGCAATATTTTTACGATTTTTCCGTTCTTTATTCTTGTTTTCAACTTCATAAATTTTTCTTATTTACATATTTCACATATTTGTTTGCAAATTTGCGTTTTTTTTTGTTGAAGAAAAAAATTGAAATTACTTCTCTTCTCCTATGAATTTTCCAAATCAAATAGAGAACTTTCGGGAGAATTTATTTGAAAAAAGTTTTTTTTTCAAAAAACTCGATTCGATATGGAAAATTCTCAATGTGGTTGGGAATATTCTCAATTTGACTTGGAATATTCTCGATTTGATTTGAAAAATTCTTCATTTAATTGGCAAAATTCTCAATTTAATTGGCAAAATTCTCAATTTAATTGGCAAAATTCTCAATTTAACTGTTAAAATTCTCAATTTAATTTTTAAAATTCTCGGTGCTTAGGATAAGTCACAATTTGGTATGGAAAATTCTCAATTGTATTTGGGAAATTCTCAATTCGATGTGAAATTTCAATTTAATTTGGAAAATTCTAAATTCTATTCGGAAATTCTAAAGGTATTTGGAGAGATGGCTCAAATAGATGATTTCCAGTCAGTTGTTTCCTACTTTGGAAGACAAATTGCCAATTTTCCAATTAAATTCGTTTTCGGGACGTGCGGACAAAGAAAGGGAGAAATTCCAATTGAGATTGACGACGGTTTTGCAAATGATGAATGACGACGGCGACACTAACGTCTCATGTTTGCCGGCCGTGCTAACGGGCCATAGATCATTCTACCATAAATTGATGGTCAGCCTCTCACCATGTCCAATTCGGAGACAGGTCCCATGCTCCTTATCAGAATATTCGTCTTGATTACTGTCGGCTCACCTGGGGAATTCATGAAGCGTCAGACGAGCGTATTTCACAATTGAGAATTGTCTTGTGCTGTCCCAGCGGTGGTTAGAATGAGAACAAATTTATGATGGAAAATCGGCACGTAATTAAAATTTTCTGATTTTACTTATTCGAGAAAAAAACTTTTTTTTAATCAAGCCCATGGTCCGGTTCGCCGTTAGCAGTCTCGGGTGCTGCATCGAACTGTTCATCACAAAGAACCTCTCGATTTTTTTACGTCGCTTTTCTTCGCTTTTTTTCGTCGCTTTTTTACATTCGCTTTGCTCATTCTATTGCTGTTATTGCGTACGTCGCTTTTTTTGGCACTAAAGTCGGTTCAAATTTGAATTCGAAATCGTTCTTATTCATAAATACAGTCCATTCGCCTTGATAACCTAACAAAACAATTGATGACGTATGGTACGTATGGTCTTTTTCAAAACTCGCTGGCAATCTACAAACATTTGCTGGAAGTAATTTTTTGCGGTAATTTCTTGCAATATGGGGTAATTGAACATTTCTAAAGGGCAATTTTCAAAATTGAAAATCGACGAAATATTCACAAATACGGAATATCGTAGAAGAAATTAACAAACGACACCTTACACGTATACTTTTTGATAAAATTGTATTTAATTCAACTATACCCATTTTAGGACTCCATAATATAATCAAGGAACCGGACCATGGGCTTGACCTTTGTTAGAATAGGTAACTTTTTATTTATTTTTACTCGTATGTTTTCCCTTGGAAAATTCGCTAAATCAGCTCAAAACATGCCGTGGCATGTAAATTTGAAAATTTCGACCCCCATCGTTCTACTTTAAGGACATCTTGGGGAACCTTAAGATACCCGTGTCTGAGGATGCATAAACGTTGCCAACGTGACGGGATTCCGAAGAACGTGTTCCGACATCTCGACAAAGACTGTATGAAAACTGTAGGCATATATGGGATCGCGCCACCGTAAACCTCAAACCTGATAAATTCCGGAAGAAAGGAATCGTGCTTTGAATATTGATGCTCTCATTCTGAGAAAATCAACTTCAGCGGCACGAAAATTATTGGTGCCCCCCCGGGTTGGTGGTAATTATGGAGTCCTAAAATGGGTATAGTTGAATTAAATACAATTTTATCAAAAAGTATACGTGTAAGGTGTCGTTTGTTAATTTCTTCTACGATATTCCGTATTTGTGAATATTTTGTCGATTTTCAATTTTGAAAATTGCCCTCTAGAAATGTTGAATTACCCCATATTGGAAGAAATTACCGCAAAAAATTGCTTCCAGCAAATGTTTGTAGATTGCCAGCGAGTTTCGAAAAAGACCGCAAAGCCCGACTTTTATCATACGTCATCAATAATTGACATCAATTATTGTTTTGTTAGGTTATCAAGGCGGCCTTGAAACTTTCAAATTCGCTAACCACGCGCCCTTTCACTACGAGGCGATTGGCCGACTATATCATACGTCACATCATGGCCGACTCCCCCTCTTTTTTGAACCTAAAAATCCCTGATTTTTTTTCAAAATTTCCCTTTTTTCCCAAATGATAGATTTTGTCGAACATTTTACCCGCAAAAATGTGGAAGCGTTAAAATGAATTGTTGGAGCCTCGAATGGCCATCTTAAAACCCCCCATTTTCGGGGGCGGTTTTCAAAAAATGGCAGTAGGTACCAATCTTTCGCGTCTCAGAATAAAACGGTTTTTTTTTCAGAAAAAATTAAAAAATTGACGTTAACCTCGAACCTCTACTTCACAACATGGCCGACTTCCGCTCTATTTCAATTTCAAGGCCATCCTAAAAATCCCTAAATTTTTTCAAAAATTTCCCTATTCAAAAAATGATATATTTTGTCGAAAATTTCACCCGCAAAAATGTGGAAGCGTTAAAATTAATCGTTAAGGCCATGAGTGACCAACTCAAACCCCCATTTTTGGGGAAATTTTTCAGAAATGTGAGTATCAATCTTTTGCGTTTCAGAGTAAAGCGTTTTTCTGTTAGAAAAAATTAAAAAATCGACGTTAACCTCCCATTGGCGAATATATTGTGGCAAGTTTGAAGCAATATTTTCAGATATTGATGACAAAGTAACTCGAGAGTGTATTTTCCTAACCTAGAATCAAACCGCCGGCTGTATTCTACGCCACAACATGGCCGACAGCTCTATTTCAATTTCGCGGCCAACCTAAAAATCCCTAAATCTTTTCCAAAATTTCCCTTTTCCAAAAATGATATATTTCGTCGAAAATTTCACCCGCTAAAATGTGGAAGCGTTAAAATGAATCGTCAGAGCCTCGAGTGACCAACTCGAACCCCTATTTTTCGGGAGCATTTTTCAAAAATGAGAGTATCTTTTGCGTTCCAGAGTAAAGCGATAAGACCGACGTTAACCTCCCACTGGCGAATATATTGTGGCAAGTTCGAAGCAATATTCAGATATTGATGCCAACGTAACCCGAGGGAGTATTTTCCTAACCTAGAAACAAACCCACCTACGCCCGTTCATTGGGCCAATAAAACCTGTAATATTCTTTTTCTGTGTAGTCGTCAACCAAAGCCTTCAGACGGAGGCTAATATTACGAGCACGGGAGAGATATTTGCTGCAAACGACCGAATATGAAAGCCTTGGTAGACAAAATGGGACAGAGTTGGGCAGAATAAATATCCTGCCTCTTTGTTCTTTCGATATTCGTCAGAAGAGCAATTCCAAGGAAAGAGCCGGTTACTTTTTTCCACGGTAGGTACAGAAAAAACTACTTGAAAAAAGTAACCGTTCAAGGTGTTTACCTTTTCCTTCCTTGACGATCTTCAGCCCATGTGCAAAAATTCTACGCCAAGAAATTTTTTCGCCAAAGTTTTTTCGGTTTTTCAACTTTGTTTCAGTAAAACAACCGTAAGTGCCTCAAATTTTGAAATATTCACAAAAATGAGTACACCGTTGGAAAGGGCGTGAAATTTCCCATAAATTCATCCTATTTAAAGCTTCCTAACTTTAAGTTAAAACGTCAAAAAATTGTGCCAAAGTCATTTTATAAAACTACCTCGTCCGTGAGTCGGCGTTTGAGAGCTTTCGTAGTTCTTGAGCAGGTTTTCCAAAACGATGGTGATATTTTTCGAAACCATGTCGACACCTTGGTTGGATGGATTTTGAGTTCTTCGTATCGCCCTGCCGGGCACTTTGCTCGAATTTGCAATGTAAAGCCGCATGCCACCGAAACCGTCCGTGTGCACTGAAAGCCTTTGGGGAAATTCATTTTTTGATTTTGGAAAATTCCAATAAAATAAACATTATTTAAAAACCTGAGGTTAAGTAATTTTAGTAATCTGAGTAAACTATGAATTTCCATTGTTCAGTCCTTATTGCTTATTGGAATAAATTAATAAACAAAAAAAATCAGTTAATTATAAAAGAACTTAATATTATCTTATGAAAAAACATCAATGCACAATTTATGCTACCCAATTTATCGAATTAAATGATATTTTTATAAGTCTTTACCGGCTTATTACGTATTTACAGATTTGATTGAAATCTTCAAGTAAATATTACCCCTGTATTTTTACAACTCAGCCAACATGGGGTGAGAATATTTTTCGACCCCTCGAACAACCTTTTCCGCTAAACATAAAATCTACAGTTTATGAGGCCAAGTATGGCGAAATAAACCCGTCGTTTACGATAGAATTGATGACATCTAAGGTTCATTACCTCGGTTTAAAACGGTAGTAATTTCCAAATCAGGAAAAACAATGGGAATAAAAAACCGATTATTTGTTTTCCATGGTCCCAATCGGTTCCAAATTTGTCGTGCTACACAAATTTTGCGAAGTAATTTTTTTTTATTATTAACAATTTTTAATTTTTTCATAAGCACGTGTAAAACAGATTTAATAGGAAAATCCTCTTGCAAAAAAAGATTTGATTTTTCACGCTCTATAGAGCATACGAATTTAGCTGAGCCTTCTACACGATTAGAGGGGCTTCGAGGAGGAGAAAAAATTACTGAAAAGTGAGAAACCTAATTCGATTTTTCCAATCAATTTCCCCCGGAAGAGAATCCTCTTCATTAACCGCCCCCTTATGAACTTCCTGTTGGGAGAAAATACTTTTCCTCTTTAATGGCCGGCCATGGAAATGCGGTCATTAAAAAATTGAGAAAATATTGAAGAGAACCGAAGAAAACCGCCATTATAATATCTCGTCGAGAAATGAACGACTCGTTTGACCTCGAAGGTAAAAAAACCATTCTAGTTATTATCAAGTTCATCAACTAGGTAACGACCACTGTCCACTGATCATCAACTTTCAAATTCATGCAAAAGACAATTTTTGTTTCAAAAATAATTTCAGGATAGAACCGAAGATTTTTTCTGGCAAGTAAAAATAACTAAAAGCGAAAACAATTTTTCTTCAAAAATATTTCAAGATAGAGCTGAAATTTTTTTTGACAGGTAGGAAATGCCGAAAAATCCAAAATTCCTATATAAAATACGTTGATCTGTCTCTAAATTTCGGTTACTCCAAAAACAGAAACAGCATGGAGTATTTTTAATTTATGAATTTTGCAAACTCTAATTTAGGGGGCCGATTCTTTAACATTTTGATATCTTGCCTTGCCAAATTCGATGATAACCTTTGACAAATAGGATACTCACTGCAAGAGGACGTGACACATCAGTAGATTTTTGAGGGCTCTTCTCATCTCGTCGATGTTGCCGAGTTTTCCGATCGTATTTCTATCCCAATCCGAATGCAAACATCTGTGAAAAATTACAATTAGTGGATTCTCAGAAGACGTGAGTACTCCTAGTGGACGTGAGTACTCCTAGAGGACGTGAGTACTCCTAGAGAACGTGAGCACTCCCAGAGAACGTGAGTACTCCCAGAGGACGTGAGTACTCCCAGAGGACGTGAGTACTCCCAGAGGACGTGAGTACTCCCAGAGGACGTGAGTACTCCCAGAGGACGTGAGTACTCCCAGAGGACGTGAGTACTCCCAGAGGACGTGAGTACTCCCAGAGGACGTGAGTACTCCTAGTGGACGTGAGTACTCCTAGAGGACGTGAGTACTCCTAGAGGACGTGAGTACTCCCAGAGAACGTGAGTACTCCCAGAGGACGTGAGTACTCCCAGAGGACGTGAGTAGTCCCCGAGGACGTGAGTACTCCTAGAGGACGTGAGTACTCCTAGTGGACGTGAGTACTCCTGGAGGACGTGAGTACTCCTAGAGGACGTGAGTACTCCCAGAGAACGTGAGTACTCCCAGAGGACGTGAGTACTCCCAGAGGACGTGAGTAGTCCCCGAGGACGTGAGTACTCCTAGAGGACGTGAGTACTCCTAGTGGATGTGAGTACTCCTGGAGGACGTGAGTACTCCTAGAGGACGTGAGTACTCCTAGTGGACGTGAGTACTCCTAGTGGACGTGAGTACTCCCAGAGCACGTGAGTACTCCTAGAGGACGTGAGTGCTCCTGGAGGACGTGAGTACTCCCGGAGGACGTGAGTACTCCCAGAGGACGTGAGTACTCCCAGAGAACGTGAGTACGCCCAGAGGACGTGAGTACTCCCGGAGAACGTGAGCCGGTTCCGAATCCTGGTGGACGGAGAGCTCCAGCTTCCCGGTCCCACCGCAACGCATAGGTGTGTTTGCTATTGCATCTCATGAGAGCGAATTCCGACAAAAATAATTCAAAAGTGTTTCCTCGCTCCGGTTCTTTTCCTATCGCGTATCGAAGTCGAATATTTTTATTTCCCATCAATCAATTCGCTCTAAAAATCCTAATTGATGGATCTGTTTTCAAGAGATTCTCCGCAATGAATATTCATCAGTGAAGCCGAAAGTTTTCTCGTTCTTTTCCATAAGGACTTTCCACTATCGGAAGCAGGATGATGAATTGACCCGCGGAAGAATAATTTACCATTAATGATTCCATATTTGCAATTCTTCGAAATATCTTCCCCCCCACCAAAATGTTCAACTTTCCATATTTAATGCACTCCATAAACATTCAACCCCCCGAAATGTAAAAACTCTTCATATTTACTCAAACTTCCCCCCAAAATCTTCAAAAATCTGAAAAAATTAAATAAATTTTCATGTTGCCCCCTTTCCATGCATTAATTTTCATCATTCATATTGCGAATATTTAAAAATGATTGCCCTCGTTCAGTGTTGAAACTTCTTTTTCGAAACGGGCTCCTTCTTGCGGTGAAGTCGGTTCGTTTCTTCACTCAAAATGCGAAAAGCCACTTTGAAAATAAGTAGGTAGCTTTTAACGAATTAAACCTTTTCAGCGCTCGAGTCGTCATTAAGGATTCCTTAACAGGGAGAACTAAATGAGTGTTTTTCGAGTGCAGGCTTTTATAAGGGATGCTTCCGCCCCCTTGTGATATTCGTCCATTTTCGTAAACTGGTGCTAAAAAGATCGAAAAATGAGCAATTTTCCGATTTGAGGGAAGAAGGTATAGGGAAATTGGAACTTATTCGATTTTAATTTTTGCACAAGACGGGGTCGTTTCTTTAGATCATTTGCTACAATTTTTGTTCCATAAAATTTTTCGTGAGACCCAGAAAAAGTGCAGTTTTTCTGCTTTGAGTTTTTTTCGCATTTTCGACTTCGTTTCAAATAAATGGCCATAAGTCTCTCAAATATTGAAGTAATCGCAAAAATGAGGATACTGTTAGATAGCCCGTTAAATTTCCAATAATCGTACGGTATCTTTAGTTTTATCACATTGAGATAACAAAGCAAGAAAATAGGCCAAAGTTGAGAAATCTAATTTTTATTAAAATCACTATTTTTTAACGTCAGTTTAGGACTAGAAAAAATGGAAAGCTCCGGAGCGCTTTCGGGGATAAACTGGCCCGAAATGTCAGCTTTTTAGCGGTATAGTAATTCGTTAATTAATCCCGCTTTTTAGGGGAAAAGTCGACGTTTAAATGCAGAAAAAAATGGCAATTTATGTAAATTGAGCGTTTCTTGCAACTTTGGTCTACTTTTTTTGTTTATTAGGCTTATGTTAAAAAGCTGCAAATACCATGAGATTATCGGAAATTTAACGCTCTATCCAACGGTATCCTTATTTTTGTAATTACTTTAATATTTGAGGGTTTTATCGCCATTTTACTGAGACTAAGTCGGAAAAAAACATGAAAAAAAGATTTAAAGCGAAAAATGTGTGGTTTTTTTTGGGCTCACAGAAGAGTTATTAGAACAAAAATTGTGGCAAATGAGGTGAAGAATCGACCTCTTCAATAGACAATCTCAAGAGTGTGTAAGGATAAAATCATTATTTCTGAGAAACGATTTATGATTGTGGAAAAATTGTAATTCGCCAAAACATTGATTTTTGCCGAGACTGAAAAGGTACAAATCTGTGAGTTGACTAGCTCAGAAAATGCGGTTACTAATAGTAGGAGGCAATGCAATAAATGTAGTGCTTGAGTGCGTCTCTGTCAAGCGTTCTATCGAAAAATCCAGAGAAACCCAAAAAAGATGCTAGATTCGTCGGTGGGCGGGTCTCGAGTCTTGGGTCGGATCGAGGGAAACAAAATGGCGTCGGCCTCCTGCCACTTCCTGCTCTCCTGATACCGGTTGAGCCACACTTTTGTACAAAACTACCATTTATCCGCTCACGTTGGGGATAATCGCCCTCGGAGGCCGAATGAGCCATTTTTCCATAATCCGAATATTTCCGAAGGATCGCCCTCCCTTTCTTCGTATCTCGATATCATTACGGTGGGGGAGCGGCATAGCATATACGCGGCGTTGCGTCGAAAAATTCCTTCGCGCCGTTCCGTCGAAAGAAGCGGGTCGCACCGTCGAAGACGCTATGAGAGAGACGGAGAGAAGACGAGAAGATTATCTGATAATCTTTTATCTATCTGATAGTCTTTTGAGGCCCGAACTTGGAATGAAAGATCGGAGACGTTCCGGGCAGGACGAGAGCCAATAAATAAATAAATCTAGCCAATAAATCAATCACCACTCAAGTAAACGATCGAGGTTACTTTGCCGTTTACAATCCGCATTCCACAAGTTAACCTTGGAGTCGCTCGAAACTCTTTTTGGTCTAGTGGTTAAGACGTCGGACTAGAAATTTGAAAAGACCGGGTTCGATTTAATTTTTTACTCGTTATATTTAATTTTTAAAACATCGGGTTATGGGGCGAAAAGCCAACGCCTGAAACGGCGGTTTACTTTTACTTTTTATTGAAAATAAAATGATATAAAATTGTTATAAAATGAATAAGAATAAAGTATATAAAATTAATTTATAGTTCATTCGTTTGAACTAAATAGAAATTCATTTGATAGCATATTATTTCTATTGATTTTAAATTAATTAATGAATTAATCATTCATAGATTTATTTATTAAGCAGTTCTGAGCGTTGGCCTCGCTCTTTATTTGGCCGGAGGCGAGCCAATCACAATCAAAAAATAGGTACATTCCTACCACTTGTTGAGCAGGTGCTGACCTACTTAGTAGTAAAAATAAGAAAACTACCTATTTTAGTTAGGGAAATTTCGACAACTTCAACAAGAATATTATTGTCGGAAAAAATTCTTTTTTAGAAAAGAAAGAATTTTTGGAAACAACTACATTGAATATTTATTTAACTAATCATTTAATTGATTTATTTAATTATTAATTAATGTGAAATATTAATCAATTTGAGACATTAATTATTAGCTAACATAATTATATTAATATCTAATTATTAAAGGTAATTAAATAAAATAAATTATCTAACAAATTAAATAGGTACCTAAATTATTGGCTAAATTAAATAAATTATTAGGTAATTTAATTGATTATTTAAATTATTTATTTAATTCGTTTTATCGTGGTTTAATTTCTAGTTTCTTTAATTAATTCAGTTTATTAAAAGAATATCCATTATTCTTCAAATAAAATTTTCCACGGATACGTAGACAGGGAAATTCATTGTCTACATTTCCAAGAAAGTACCTACTTATTCATTGAGTACTTATTCGATGAATAAACAGAATTGATGAACAGAACGAAATTATTGATTTACTGTTCATGAATTTTGAATGATTTTCGGGTTTCCAGTCCTCCCAAGCTCACCATGAGGGGGGGGGGGTCGATCTATGTTAAATTTAACCTTTTTATTCAATGAACCGCATTATTCATTTTTGCCGTTAATTTTCAATTTTTTCTCAGAAAAACTTTAGTTTGTTTAGAAACATCTTTGCTAATTTAACTAGTTCAGGTACGAAGTTCGGCCTTTCTCCTAGGTTTTCTTTGTATTCATGCATTTATATTTGGGTAAATGCAATTTTAGGGACAAAATTCAGATGACAAAAATGATAATTAGATGCTCAAATCCCTCTGGAATGCCAATTCGTCTTTATGCAGGGAGGCTAACAATCCTCCAGCTCCGATTGACTGCTGTTTTCCTGGTAGATGACTAGGAACTGTTACACCTACGATTCGTGCAACGTCGCGGAATTTCGATTCCGATCGCCGGCAAAAAAATTAACAATCGATTTTCGGAGAGTTTCGCAACAGGATTAGTCAGCGTTAGATCTCGCGGCCTAAATAATGGTATGAGGTCCGAACATAAATTATGGTAATACGCCTATACTTGAGTAAAACATGAGAAAAAATAAACAAATACGTAAATTATGTTAAAAATTCACGTGTAAAAAACTGTTTGATATAAGAACCTGTAAATTTTGACCGGTTACTTCTAGTAAACATTTTTTAGGTTTTTTGGATCGTCATTAGTTTGTTACAGGATTTGTTTATTTTTCTACGCTTGATAAATGGACTAATCGTTCGGTTAACAAGGTATGCTCGAATATTTTAATACGAATGTTTTACATTAAAGGAGTTCACCTACCAAATTTTAAATCCACGAAATCTTTTTATGCCTATCAATTTGAAGCGTGTTTAAACAACTCAAGGATATATTCAATTTTTACATTTCCGAATCGTGCAGGGGAGGTGGGAATGATAGCTGTTATTTTCGTAATAAATCGATAAAAGTATCGATTTAAATCTATCGATCGCAATCGCTGGGTTTTCAGGGGCCTCGTCCTAGATTGCCAGACGAGCTCCTGGCAATTGCTGGTCGCCTGGTACTGCCGAGGTGGTCTGGTGCCTGTTTTGACCGACAGTTGAGATTGACGCGTCAACCCGCCACCCCGCTCCGCTCTGAGAGCCTCTGTGCAGCGTGAAAACCTTAAAAATCGAAAATGGGGCAAGATTTTGATATTTTTCTTAATTTAATTTCACCAGAAAATCACATTTTTTATCATATATGATAAATCTATCTATTATTCAAGGATATTTGACAAAAGTCTCAAGCTAGTGGCCGCGAAAAAATTTTCTAGCAATCTTTTTTGCGTTTAATTTTAACCGGTAGTTTAACTGACCGTTTCACGGAACCAATGGAAGTATACAGGGTATACAAGATTTTTAGCTCATTTGCTACAATTTTTGTTCCGTAACATTTTTTGTGAGCCCAAGGGAAAGTACACTTTTTTGCCTTTGAAGTTTCGTCTCGCGAAGCCTCAGTAAAATGACCATAAGTGCCTCAAAAATGAGAATAATCGCAAAAACGTGGATATCGTTGGAAAGTCCGTTAAATTTCCTACAATCTTACGGTATTAGCAGTTTTTCAACACCAAGTTATATGAGCCCAAGGGAAAGAACACCTTTTGCCTTTGAAGTTTTGTCTCGTGAAGCCGCAGTAAAATGACCATAAGTGCCTCAAAAATTAAAATAATCGCAAGAATGTGGATGTCGTTGGAAAGCCCGTTAAATTTCCTACAATCTTACGATATTAGCAGTTTTTCAACATCAAGTTATATGAGCCCAAGGGAAAGTACAATTTTTTGCCTTTGAAGTTTTGTCTCGTGAAGCCTCAGTAAAATGACCATAAGTGCCTCAAAAATTAAAATAATCGCAAGAATGTGGATATCGTTGGAAAGCCCGTTAAATTTCCTACAAACTTACGATATTAGCAGGTTTTCAACATTAAGTTATATGAGCCCTAGGGAAAGTACACTTTTTGCCTTTGAAGTTTTGTCTCGTGAAGCCTCAGTAAAATGACCATAAGTGCCTCAAATATTAAAATAATCGCAAGAATGTGGATACCGTTGGAAAGCCCGTTAAATTTCCTACAATCTTACGATATTAGCAGTTTTTCAACATTAAGTTATATAAGCAGGAAATAGGGCCAAAGTCGAGAATTGCAAAATTGTCAAAAATTACAATGTTTTCAACGCGCGTTTTGGGCTGGAGAAAATGGAAAAATTCCCTCGCAACTTTCGGGAAAAACTTGCTCAGAACTCCAGCTTTCTAACAATGTAAACATTTTTTAATTTATCTCCTTTTTTAGAGGATAAATCGACATTTGAATGCAAAAAATAATGGAAATTTAAAAAAACTGGAGCATTTCCCGGCTTTGGCTTATTTTTTTGCTTTAATATGTTAATGTTAGAAAGCTGCAAACACTTCAGTATTAAGGGAAATTTAACGCTCTTTCCAACGGTGCCATTATTTTGTTAATTACTCTAATATTTGAGGAAGTTTTGGCCATTTTACCGAAACTAGGTCAAAAGCGCAGAAAACTTTAAAGCAAAAAATTGTAATTTTTCCGATCCCATTTTCAATTTTCCTGCGATTAAAATTCTATAAATTTAAATATGCACTTTGGAATCAGATGGAAATGCGAAAAAGGGGTGAACAGGATCGGTCGTTTGCAACAGGTAAAATGTAGGTACGTCCATTACTAGGGTGACTAGCCATTGAAGCTCTGAACTGTTGCGTCGTTTTCTCCTTTCTTTTTCGTTTTCCAACCCTCTCGGGATTTCCCGGGGGGTCTCGACTAACGTGATTTGAACAATCAACGGGAAAACAAGATGGGCCCCCAGAAGAGCTCCTAATGGAGACGTTAAGTGAACCGAGCAAGAAGCCTGGCACTGAGATGGAGACAAGCGCACTTAACGTGCACGCGAAGACAAGTCAGCATTTTCAGACTTTTTTGCACGGGGAAACAAGGTGGCTTGAAAAGCCGACAATTTCCCACGAGAGGGAAATGGAGGGATTTTATTTGAAAATAACGCGAATGTACAAGATAATTATTTACTTTACATGTTATGGCAATAAATTATTATTGTGACCCAAAATGTCAGCTTTCCGACGGTAGAGACATTTTTCAATTTAGCCCGCTTTTTAGAAGAAAGGTCGATGTTTGAATGGAGGAAATTAAAAATTTTTTACTTTGGCTTACCTTTACGCTTCATTATCTAAATTTAATACAACTGTCAATACAATAGGATTATAGTAAATTTTACGGGCTTTCAAATGGTACCCTTATTTTTGTAATTACTTTGATATTTAAGGATCTTATGGCAGTTTTACTGAAAGTAAGCCGAAAACACGAAAAAAATGTTCAAAGCAAACAAAATTGTATTTTCTCCTGAGCTAACAAAAAATTTTATAGAACAAAAATTGCAGCAAATCAGCTAAAATTCACCCTTATAAGGGAGAAATAATAATTATGTGCAGACCCTGGTATAGAAAACATAATAATAACGTGAGTGAGAAAAAATGGTCATTTTTTTAAATCGAACTTTGGCTCACTTCCTTGCTTTATATCTTGGTGTTATAAAACTTCAAATACCCGAAGTTTATTGAAAATTTAACGCTCTTTTCAACGGTATCCTTGTTTTTAGAATTGCTTTATTATTTAAGGGACTTATGGCTATTTTATTGAAACAAAGTCGAAAACACGAAAAAAGCTTTAAAGTGAAAAAAGTTAATTTTTTCCGGCTCAAGCAAGAAAATTTCTAGAACGAAAATTGATATACATAAGCTCGTACACCTTCAAGGAAAACAATCCAAGTGTGAACATCCAGCATAATCGTCCAAAAACCCAAATAATCGTAAAAATGATTATTTGGAAATCTCAAGTCATCTGAATTGTACCATGAACAGTACTATCTCAATTTGTCCGTGTTCCTCACACAGCCGCAATCGACCGAAATTCGTGTTTTACATTTCGGATTCCCGAACCGAAGGCGATTTGGACGTTTTGGAGGACGCAGCCTGCGATTGAGTTTGTACCGCCAGAGGGCGACACGTTCTGCAGCATCTCCGACGTTGTAGACCGAGTGATGATGCGTGTTCTACACGGAAGTGGTGTTGATAACAAATATTTGAGCGAGTACCTACTATCGTTTTGATAAATTGATTCTTCGTTCGAACGCTGATGGAGGAGAAGAGTTGAAAATATTTTTACTCCGAAATTTTCAAATTGCGATTTCGCTGATGGAAGAAAAAAAGAAATAATTAATTTTCGCTTAACCTCGTGATAATAGTGTTTACTGTATTGTGTTGAAGAGACGTAACACTATCAAACTGTCAAGCGTCAAACTCACAATGAAACTGAAACTCATAATCGAAATCGAAGTCAAACTCATGATCGAAATCAAAGTCAAACTCACAATGAAACACAAACTCAAACTCATTATCAAAATCGAAGTCAACCTCCAAATCGAAATCGAAGTCAAACTCACAATGGAACAAAAAATCGAACTCATAATCGAAATCGAAGTCAAACTCACAATAAAACCGAAATTCAAACTCATACCTACTCGAAATCGAAGTCAAACTCACAATCAAAATCGAAGTCAAACTCACAATGAAACAGCAACTCAAACTCATAATCGATATCGAAGTCAAACTCATATTCGAAATCGAAGTCAAACTCACAATGAAACACAAACTCAAACTCATAATCAAATCGAAGTCAAACTCATAATCGAAATCGAAGTCGAACTCACAATGAACCACAAACTCATAATCGAAATCGAAGTCAAACTCATAATCGAAATCGAAGTCAAACTCACAATGAAACAGAAACTCAAACTCATAATCGAAATCGAAGACAAACTCATAATCGAAATCGAAGTCAAACTCATGATCGAAATCGAAGTCAAACTCACAATGAAACCGAAACTCAAACTCATAATCGAAATCGAAGACAAACTCATAATCGAAATCGAAGTCAAACTCACAATGAAACCGAAACTCAAACTCATAATCGAAATCGAAGTCAAACTCACAATGAAACAGAAACTCAAACTCATAATCGAAATCGAAGTCAAACTCACAATGAAACCGAAACTCAAACTCATAATCGAAATCGAAGTCAAACTCACAATGAAACAGAAACTCAAACTCATAATCGAAATCGAAGTCAAACTCATGATCGGAATCGAAGTAAAACTCACAATGAAACCGAAACTCAAACTCATAATCGAAATCGAAGTCAAACTCATAATCGAAATCGAAGTCAAACTCACAATGAAACTCAAACTCATAATCGAAATCGAAGTCGAACTCACAATGAACCACAAACTCATAATCGAAATCGAAGTCAAACTCATAATCGAAATCGAAGTCAAACTCACAATGAAACAGAAACACAAACTCATAATCGAAATCGAAGACAAACTCATAATCGAAATCGAAGTCAAACTCACAATGAAACAGAAACTCAAACTCATGATCGAAATCGAAGTCAAACTCACAATGAAACAGAAACTCAAACTCATAATCGAAATCTAAGACAAACTCATAATCGAAATCGAAGTCGAACTCATGATCGAAATCGAAGTCAAACTCACAATGAAACAGAAACTCAAACTCATAATCGAAATCGAAGACAAACTCATAATCGAAATCGAAGTCAAACTCATGATCGGAATCGAAGTAAAACTCACAATGAAACAGAAACTCAAACTCATAATCGAAATCGAAGACAAACTCATAATCGAAATCGAAGTCAAACTCACAATGAAACAGAAACTCAAACTCATAATCGAAATCGAAGACAAACTCATAATCGAAATCGAAGTCAAACTCACAATGAAACTCAAACTCATAATCGAAATCGAAGTCAAACTCATGATCGAAATCGAAGTCAAACTCACAATGAAACAGAAACTCAAACTCATAATCGAAGTCAAATCAAAAGTCAATATCATAGTCAAACTCAATCTCTTTGACTCGAAGTCAAAGTTCAATGAAACTCAAACTCTTAATCGAACGAGCTCGAGTTCCAGTTTCATTGTGAGTGTGACTTCGATTTCGATTATGAGTTTGAGTTTCGGTTTCATTGTCAGTTTGACTTCGATTTCGATTATGAGTTTGAGTTTCGGTTTCATTGTGAGTTTGACTTCGATTTCGATTATGAGTTTGAGTTTCTGTTTCATTGTCAGTTTGACTTCGATTTCGATTATGAGTTTGAGTTTCGGTTTCATTGTGAGTTTGACTTCGATTTCGATTATGAGTTTGAGTTTCTGTTTCATTGTGAGTTTGACTTCGATTTCGATTATGAGTTTGTCTTCGATTTCGATTATGAGTTTGAGTTTCTGTTTCATTGTGAGTTTGACTTCGATTTCGATTATGAGTTTGAGTTTCGGTTTCATTGTGAGTTTGACTTCGATTTCGATTATGAGTTTGAGTTTCGGTTTCATTGTGAGTTTGACTTCGATTTCGATTATGAGTTTGACTTCGATTTCGATTATGAGTTTGAGTTTCGGTTTCATTGTGAGTTTGACTTCGATTTCGATTATGAGTTTGAGTTTCTCTTTCATTGTCAGTTTGACTTCGATTTCGATTATGAGTTTGAGTTTCGGTTTCATTGTGAGTTTGACTTCGATTTCGATTATGAGTTTGAGTATCTGTTTCATTGTCAGTTTGTCTTCGATTTCGATTATGAGTTTGAGTTTCTGTTTCATTGTGAGTTTGACTTCGATTTCGATCATGAGTTTGACTTCGATTTCGATTATGAGTTTGTCTTCGATTTCGATTATGAGTTTGAGTTTCTGTTTCATTGTGAGTTTGACTTCGATTTCGATTATGAGTTTGTCTTCGATTTCGATTATGAGTTCGAGTTTCTGTTTCATTGTGAGTTTGACTTCAATTTCGATCATGAGTTTGACTTCGATTTCGATTATGAGTTTGTCTTCGATTTCGATTATGAGTTTGAGTTTCTGTTTCATTGTGAGTTTGACTTCGATTTCGATTATGAGTTTGAGTTTCGGTTTCATTGTGAGTTTGACTTCGATTTCGATTATGAGTTTGAGTTTCTGTTTCATTGTGAGTTTGACTTCGATTTCGATTATGAGTTTGAGTTTCGGTTTCATTGTGAGTTTGACTTCGATTTCGATTATGAGTTTGTCTTCGATTTCGATTATGAGTTTGAGTTTCGGTTTCATTGTGAGTTTGACTTCGATTTCGATTATGAGTTTGAGTTTCTGTTTCATTGTGAGTTTGACTTCGATTTCGATTATGAGTTTGAGTTTCGGTTTCATTGTGAGTTTGACTTCGATTTCGATTATGAATTTGTCTTCGATTTCGATTATGAGTTCGAGTTTCTGTTTCATTGTGACTTTGACTTCGATTTCGATCATGAGTTTGACTTCGATTTCGATTATGAGTTTTAGTTGGTATTTCATTGAGAGTTTGACTTCGATTTCGATTATGAGTTTGAGTTTGTGTTTCATTGAGAGTTTGACTTCGATTTCGACTATTTGAGTTTCTGTTTCATTACGAACACGGTAGGTTCCTACATAGTTTCTGATGTTGATAACCTAATGTTGGTTGTTGAAAGTGATTCAATTTTTGGCGTTGCCTTAAATCCTTGGTATTTGTAGGTAAGTGAATGTTGAAAGAAACTATCATGTCAGCGAAGATGATTACTTCAGCTCTCATTTGTGCCAGGTACAGTCGTTACAGGGCTTTTGGCCCTCGTTAAAAATGTCCGCGGAATGAATAATGCATGACGCATTATTCATACGACTGTACTGTGAATAATCCGAATGGGATTCGTTGAAATACGCTCTGCTTGGCTTTACACGTTTAACATAAGCGAATCCTCCCTAATAGTCGTCCCATAAACTTCTACTTCAGTGTCCAAAAAATACCTTTGTGTTAAGTTTTTTGAAATTTGAAAAATTTGGGTATTTTGAAGGTTGGGTTTGGCTTGTTTGAACAAATAATTACTGATTTAATATATTGACAATTTCTGAGAAAATTCTCGCCTAGAACAAAGTCGAAGTAATCTCATTTTGATGCTTTTATTATAGCTCGTCAAATTCTCTTCCCTGAAAGACACCCTTGATCTCTGCTAATGTTGATTGGCTTTTCATCCGAAATGAGTTTGTAATTTAGTTTTACCCGAAGCAAGGGTCGAAAATGGCTGCTGGAGAAAATGCGAATTTCAAATGCAGGCAGGTAAGTAGGTAACTATTAACCTTCTGACGAGCTAAATACAAAGCATTCAGTACCATGATTTCAAAGCCCCATTATTTGTTGATTGAATTTCTGGTACCACCTGCCAGTGATGGACACATAACACACAGAACTTCAATTTTTTTTACTTACATACTTTTGTTCCATACGATTTTCCGTGAGCCCAAGCAAAAGGACGCTCTTTTTTTTATTTAATTTTTTTGGCTTAGTTTCAGTAAATTTATTATAAGTTTTGTACGGATTGAAGAAATAACAAAAATGAGGGTACCATTGGAAAGCCCATTAAATTTCCTATAACCTCGCGGTATTAGCAGCTTTTGAAATTCAAGTTTAATAACCAAAAAACTGGGCCAAAGTCGTGAAATGGTCAACTTTTAAAATGTCCATTCTTTTAACGTTTGTTCAGGACTAGAAAAAGGTGAAAAACTCCTGAGCGCATTCCAGGAAAATCTGGCCCAAAATGTCAGCTTTTAAACGGTAGAGTAATTTTTCAATGTATCCCACTTTTTAGGAGAGAAATCGACGTTTTAATAGAGGAAAAATGGTAGATTTTAAATAATTAAATTTTCTTTTACTTTGGCTTACTTTTCTGCTTTATTATCTAAATTTAATATAACTGTCGATACACTAGGGTTATAGGAAATTTAACGGGCTTTCCAATGGTACCCTTATTTTTAAAATTACTTTGATATTTAAGGGACTTATGGCAGTTTTACTGAAACTAAGTCAAAAACGCGAAAAAAATCTTCGAAGCAAAAAAAGTGTATTTTCTGTTGGGCTCACAAAAAATTTTATAGAACAAAAATTGCAGCAAATCAGCTAAAATTTACCCCTACGAGAGAGAAATAATAATTTTGTGAAGACCCTGGTATTGAAAAGATAATAAAATTAATTTTCCCCGCCCTACTCGGTGATTCCGCACGAACGAAGTTCCTAAATGCAATATCATGGCTCGTTTAAGGTCGAAAACGCTTCTGATATTGTTGTTAACTAGGGCTTCATCAGAGGTCTGCCATATCGGTTGGTTAAACTGCTGATAACTTTGATGTCCAATGGCTTCTCGATCGCTGGCTCGAAACTCGAATTTTCAGTTCGGCCCGGGATAAATTCGATTTCCTCAATTTTCAACTAACAAAATTAAGCGAGAAATAGTTTGAAGTAATTGATAGACTTAAAGCAATGGGGAGTTTCTGTACCAATCATGTCGTGGTGTCCATACCCTACTCTGTATTTACGGAAACTGTCGATTTCGGTGATATATTTCTAGCTTAAATTATTTTTAAATATAATACTAGAACCCCCATCTCTGTGTAAATTTTGGAAAATCGAAAATCCTATTTCGATTAGTTCAGGCGTTATTCCGAAATTTCGGATTTATCCATCCGATAAAGAAAATTTCTTTATTTAATACCTATATATTTAATATAATATATTTAATATATTTCGCTCCATTCTGCATTTTGTACTTTCCTGGTTCGTTTCTCCTCCGTATTCGATCAGATTAGGGACATCATACGCCAATTCGAAGGGCGTAATATTTACTCGCGTAAATCCCATTTCGAACGACCACTTTATGCCTTTGGGGTCGAAACGTTTTATGAGAAACACCAAACGGCCATCAGCTGATGAGAGCTGAATTGGCCGAACTAATGGGCTGTACATTGGGTCCATAGATGGAAACACAGATCTGTGTTTTAGCGGATATTGAAAAGCAGAAGATTCTTTCGCGTCCAAGAGCAGAACCGACTGGCAATTAAAAGCCGATTTCGAAATAAAAAGCCAACGCGGTGCGAGACGCTCGAACATTTAAAATAAACGAGTCGATAAAAAATATATAGCTTTGGCCTGATGCGTACGTCGAATTGGCTGATGAGGGTGCTATAACCGCAAACGTCTGTAGACTGCCAGCAAATGGAAGGCAGTGCACGGAGTTGTGTGATAACTTATCACTGATAAGTTATCAATTGCCTTCTTCTTCTTCGCTTTTTGATGTCTTGTCTAGACAACATGGCGGACAGTGTTTAATCAATTGTCTTATCAAGGCGACCTTGACGCGTTCTAATTCGCATCACCTAGGTATGAGCGTGTAAGGAATCGTTCGTTAATTTCTTCTACAATATTCCGTATTTGAGAAAATTTTTAATTTTGAAAATTGCCCTTTAGAAACGTTACATTAACGAATATTGCAAGGAATAACCGCAAAAAATGACTTCCGGCAAATGTTTGTAGATAGAGAGTTTTGAAAAAGGCCGTAAAACCTGGGTTATATCATACGTCATCAATTGTTTTGTTAGTTGATCATGGCGGCCTGAAGCTTTCTAATTCGCTGCACCAAGGTAACCTTCCTCATTTTCGACGCTTTGGAGGAAGACATTTTTTCGACGCACTGCCCCGTAGACGCAGTGCCTCACTCCTTGCACCACGAGGCGATTAACCTGCTGTATTCTACGTCACAACATGGCCGCCTCCCGCTCTTTTTCGATTTTGCGATCAACCTAAAAACCCCAGCATGTTTAGGGACAGTTTTCAATCGAAAAAATATCAATTTCCCACTTTTCAGAGTGGAAAAATATCCACGTAAATTCCCCATTGTGAAATTCACGAAGTGTTTCGAGCTTCTGAATGAATTGCCCCTTTGTGCATCAATCAAAAGCTCTCCACTTTAATGCAAGAGGGCCCTTCAAAAAATAATATATTCGCATAATATATCCGCATTACATCGTCAAGGGCGGACGAGGGAAAGAATTTTAGCCGGAGGAATTCGTCTGCTTTTTGCGAGGTGAAGCCGCCGGGTCTGAAGACGGAAAGAATTCGGCCGAAATGCGAGGAATTATTTTTACCGTATTTTCAAAGCAGAACATAGGGAAATGTCTGGGTTAATAATTTTGCATCTAAGAACAGTATAATATACTTATATTATATAATTATAATGAACAAAACAATATAAAAAGTACCTTGATTCAATATTCGTTAATTTTAACAAAATCCCTGAAACATTTTTCCTTAATTTTGTGCTTTTGCTTTGCAGACATTTAATATCAACTTTGCGTATGCGCTTGGTAAATTTCCTAAACGATAAATGAGAAAAAATGTCAGTATCCCTTCCCCTCTGACCTAACATTTTGAAATGTGAACAATTTTTCTTCTGGCAATACCGTCAATCGTTTTAGCATATTTTTTCCAACGTTGGCCGCAGGCGATTGAAATATAGTTTTTTGCAGCCGCATACCGAAGGTAGGTGAATTTTTTTCCCAAGCGGTATTTAACGGCGGACAAAAGGCCGGTAAATGGATAGGGGAAATAGCCGAGGAAGGAAAATGTGAGTGACGAAGGGAAAATCTATCAACGCTGCACGCCGAAATAATTCGAGCATCTGTTCAGAATGCATCGACCGAATTCTCTTGAGGGTTGGGTAACAGAATTTTTTTAATTCAATTTATTCCCTTGAAAATATTAGCGAACATTTATAACCTTCGATAACTCGGACTGCGAAATAGGTATATAGCTGAACAATTATTTATTTATATGAAAGCATATTTCTGTAACCACGGCTACGCCAGACCATATAGGAAGTTTTTTCTTTCGTTATTTTCTTTTTGCACTTTCGCTCTCTCGCTTTTTCGCTCTTCTGCTCTTTGGCTCTTTTGCTCTTTAACTCTCTTGCTCTTTCGCTACATTGCGCTCTCAATCCATCGCTCTTTTGCTCTTTCGTTTCTCTCGTCCTCTCGCTTTTTTTCTCTTCTGCTCTCTTGCTCTCTCACTTTTTTGCTCTTCTGCTCTTTTGCTCTTCTGCTCTCTCACTTTTTTTGCTCTTCTGCGCTTTTGCTCTTCTGCTCTTTTGCTCTCTCACTTTTTTTGCTCTTCTGCTCTTTTGCTCATTCACTCTCTTGCTCTTTCGCTCAATTGCTCTCTCGATCCATAGCTCTTTCACTCTATTGCTCTCTCCGTCTTTCGCTCTTTCGTTCTTTCTCGTTCTCTCGCTCACTGGTTCTCTTTCGCTCTTTTGATCTCTCGCTCTCTTGCTCTTTTGCTCTTTCGCTTTTTTTGCTCTTCTGCTCTTTGGCTGTTTTGCTCTTTTACTCTCTTGCTCTCTTGCTCTCTCAATCCATCGCTCTTTTACTCTTTTCTTCTTTCGTTTTTCTCGCCCTCTCGCTTTTTTGCTCTTCTGCTCTTTTGATGTCTCACTTTTTTTGCTCTTCTGCTCTTTTGCTCTACTGCTCTTTTGCTCTCTCACTTTTTTTTGCTCTTCTGCCCTTTGGCTCATTCACTGTCTAGCTCTCTTGCTGTTTTGCTCAATTGCTCTCTTGATCCATCGCTCTTTTGTTGTTTCGCTCTTTTGATCTCTCGCTCTTTTGCTCTTTCGCTCTCTCGCTTTTTTTGCTCTTCTGCTCTTTTGCTCTTCTGCTCTTTTGCTCTCTCACTTTTTTGCTCTTCTGCTCTTTGGCTCTTTCACTCTCTTGCTCTTTCACTCAATTGCTCTCTTGATCCATCGCTCTTTTGCTCTTTCGTTCTTCTCGTCCTCTCGCTTCTTTGCTCTTCTGCTCTTTGGCTCTTTTGCTCATTCACTCTCTTGCTCTCTCCGTCTTTCGCTCTTTCGTTCTTTCTCGTTCTCTCGCTCACTGGTTCTCTTTCACTCTTTTGCTCTTTCACGCTCTTGCTCTTTTACTCTCTCGCTATTTCGCTCTATTGCTCTTTCGCTCTTTTGATCTCTCGCTCTCTTGCTCTTTTGCTCTTTCGCTCTCTCGCTTTTTTTGCTCTTCTGCTCTTTTGATGTCTCACTTTTTTTGCTCTTCTGCTCTTTTGCTCTTCTGCTCTTTTGCTCTCTCACTTTTTTGCTCTTCTGCTCTTTGGCTCTTTCACTCAATTGCTCTCTTGATCCATCGCTCTTTTGTTCTTTTGCTCTTTCGTTCTTCTCGTCCTCTCGCTTCTTTGCTCTTCTGCTCTTTGGCTCTTTTGCTCATTCACTCTCTTGCTCTCTTTCTCTCTCGCTCTTTCGTTCTTTCTCGTCCTCTCGCTCACGCTTTCCCTTGTTCTCTCGCTATCTTGCTTCTCGTTCTTGTGCTCGTAAGTTCGTTTGTTCTTTCGTTCATCCTTTCTTTAGCTCCTGTGCTCGTTAGTTCTTCGGTTCTTTTGTTTCTCTGTTCCTCCGTTCTTTCGCTCTATTCGTTCGATAAAAGTACCTATTCTTACGGGAGAGTTTCTTACGGACATTCATTGGTCATCGCTGGCCGTCGGATTCCGTGTGTGGTTTCTCCTTTGAGACAAGAAGTTAGGCAAATTTAGTTTTGTCCGACTCCGCCGGCTTTTGCGTTTGAGTTGAAACCGCAAAAGCGGGCGACCGGCCGCACCGGGGGAGTTCATAACTTCCGACTCGATAAGTTTCGAATTTCGAACCGCGTCATTGTTCGTCGACTTTTGCGGAATTTGAATTTTACAGTCGAATAAGGGCAGATCTGCTTCGGCTTTTGAGTTCTGTTGCTCCAATTATTGACTTCCCGTCTCGACAATTGTTCCGGCAGTTGATTAGGCGAACTGCGGTTGTTATCGGGTTTGTTCAGTTTTGCGCGTGTCCCCCCCCCCCTGACTCCGGTTTCTGGTCTAATCGAGGTTTGTACTAATCGAGTTCTGCACAATGGAAAGCCGTCACAGTTCATCTTGTTATCCGATTTCCGAGTTGAGAAGAGCGGATTCGCTAATATGGGATTTTTCGACTTTGGATTTTCTTGGGTTTATTGTTTTTGCCATAACCCCCGTAGATTTGGCGGTAGTTTTCGTATACCGAAAAGTAGCTTAATTATGTTCGATTAATTTTTCCAGATTCCGAGAGGTCTGGAATTTTGGTTAATTATCATCTTGGGCATCATATGCGTTCCGATGATTTTATCTTGGAAATTCGCCGGGAATCGCCGAGGTTAATTTCACGAGATCGGTTTAGTTCGCTCGTGGAACCAAATTAAAACAACACCCGAACGAGCGATTTAGGTATTTTGATTGAGTTTGCGGGCATTCCGGAATTCGCCGACCTTCGGCCGAAGGTCGACGGGGAATTCGGATTATTTGTTTCTCAAGGCCCCCAGGATCCGATAGCCGATTAGTTCACCCCAATTTGACCGTCGTCTTTTCGCTTTTCAATTAAGGACAGCACAATTTGATGGGATTCCGCGTCAAGGACAATTCACCTACGGAAGAATCTTTTTCCAAAATTTTTTTACGAATTTCAGGTCTTTGTAAAGCGAGATAGACACAAATTCTGAGTTGCCGTGGGACCAGGAAGCTGGAAATTGCCCAACAGGTCAATTTCCCTAAAATTTGGCTAAAGAAAACTGTATTATTATTCTTACTATTATCAATTCCCCACTGGTGAGGCCTATGGCGAAAGCGCTTGGCACGCACAAAGTTACCAATTATTCCATAGTTTATTTCCCCAAAAGGTCAAGAAATTGCCTTGTAATTTTCACGCATCGACGGCTAATGTACGCAAAATACGCACTCATCTAGAAGACAATGCACTTCGTCAGGGGTGACTGATAGATATTTCAGCTCACCTGAACATTTTGCTCGGTGACCCTCGCTTATGTCAGCGCAGATAAGGGAGGTTTTCAGGGGAAACCATTGAACCGATCGACGTTGATCCGCATGGCGGGGCATCGATAATGCGAACAATAATTCGCTATTGCCAGTCACTCGAGGCTCTGATTTTAACGCTCAATACTTCCAGATTTTGGTCGGTAAAATTAAAAAAAAAATTTAGAAAAAAATTTAGGATTTTTAAAAAAAGGGAAATTTAGGAAAAAAGTAGGGATTTTTGATAAAGAAAAAATTTAAAAAAAATTATAAATTAAAAAAAAAGGAAATTTAAAAAAATTATTGATTTTTGGCAAATAGGGAAATTTTGGAAAAAAGGAGGGATTTTTAGAGTTGGTTGCATAATTGAAAAAGAGCGGGATGCGGTCATGTTGTGACGTAGAATACAGCAGGCTACTCGCCTCGTAGTGCAAGGGCGCTCAGTCACTTGAGATTCATTTTAACGCTCAATACTCCCTCATTTTTGTGAGTAAAAGTTTCTACGGAATCAATCATTTTTAAAAATTGGGGATTTCAAAAAAATTAGGAATTTTTTGAAAAAGGGATATTTTGGGGAAAAAGTAGGGATTTTTAGAGTTGGTTGCATAATTGATAAAGAGTGTTATGCGGCCATGTTGTGACGTAGAATACAGCAGGCCAATCGAGTCGTAGTGCAAGGGAGCAAATTTTGAAAACGTTAAGGGATTTTTCAAAAAAGTGAAGTTTTGGACAAATTTAGGGACTTTTAAGAAGGAAAAATTTTTTTAAAAAATTTAGGAATTAAAAAAAAAGGAAAATAATAAAAAAATAGGGATTTTTTTGAAAAAGGGAAATTTAGGGAAAAAATAGGGATTTTTGGAGTTGGTTGCATAATTAAAAAAGAGCGGGAGGCGGCCATGTGACGTAGAATACAGCAGGCCAATCGCCTCGTTGTGAAAGGGAGCAAATTTTGAAAACGTTAATGGATTTTTCAAAAAAGTGAAGTTTTGGACAAATTTAATGATTTTTAAGAAATTTTTTTTTTTTAAATTTGGAAATTTGAAAAAAAAAAATTTAAAAAAATAGGGATTTTTTAAAAAAGGGAAATTTAGGGAAAAAATTAGGGATTTTTAGAATTGGTTGCATGATTGAAAAAGAGCGGGAGGCGGCCATGTGACGTAGAATACAGCAGGCCAATCGCCTCCTAGTGCAAGGGAGATGATACGCTGTTACCCCGTATGGCAAGGCATCGATAATGCGAACAATAATTCGCTATTGCCATTCATTCGAGGCTCTGAGATTCATTTTAACGCTCAATACTTTCAGATTTTTGTAGATAAAATTTTTGACAAAATCTATCATTTGTAAAAAAAAAGGGAAATTTTGCAAAAAAAATTAGGAATTTATGAAAAAACGGAAATTTTAAAAATATTTAGGGATTTTTAAAAAAGGGAAATTTTGGACAAATGTGGGAATTTTTCTAAGAACGAAAAATTGAAAAAAATAAAGAAATTTAGAAAAAAAGAAATTTTGCAAAGAAATAGGAATTTATAAAAAAGGGAAAGTTTAAAAACATTTAGGGATTTTAAAAAAAGGGAAAATTTAAAAACATTTAGAGATATTTAAAAAAGAGAAATTTTGGACAAATGTGGGAATTTTTCTAAGAAAAAAAATTTGAAAAATGTAGAAATTTTAGAAAAAGGGAATTTTTAGAAAAAATTTAGGGATTTTCGGGAAAAGTTAATGTTAAAGGGGGGTTATTTCAGTCATTTGCTAAAAAGTGATCTGTTTTGTGGTTATCGCTTGCAATTCGGGGTACACAAATAACTAATACCTTTTGTGACATTATATGTCACAATATGGATATTATTGTAGAATATGCATAGGCCTTAAAATTCATATCGTCAGGCTCTATCTAATCGCTGGTCTGCAAGCTGGAAAATGATTTACTGACCCCCCCCCATAGGGGGTTGAAAAATGTATGCGATCCGTCGGAAATTATCAAGTTGAAACGTCACTACTCACTTCGCAGTCCGGAGAGTTAAATTTGGAACAGCGGATCGATTTTGCCCTACGAGAGGTCAATAGTACCATAACCTACTCTCATCTGAATCGCATAGAGGCCTCAGTATTTTTTGTTAACATTTAACAACGCAACAATTTACATTACAGAACCAAAATGTACGATCTCAAAAATTGGTATTAGAAATTGCCAGATTCATATTAAAATACTGATTCAATTGATTTACTGATATTAAAAAAGTGTTCATACTTACGATTTTTCAATCCTGAATTTTTATCAATCAAGAAAAAATGATCATTACATCGAAAAAATCATTGTTCGAATTTTTTTACCGAATACTTATAAAACAAATTATCATGTATTCAATTTGAAACCGTAATTATTCACCCTGCAAAAATACTGTTGGGCAATACTGAGATTACATCAATACTAAAAATTAAAAAGTATGCCCACGTCAATCATTAGTAAAAATTAAAATATTATGCCCACGTTAATTAGATATGTACCTACCCTAACACTTATAATATAATATTACACTAATAATATAACCCTTATAATATGATATTATCATGAACCTTTTTTGGAGTATTCCAAAATTTTCATTACTCGCTGAAATTGGAAAACATGCTTGGTTTACTCCAATTATAGGCATTTTTAAAAATTACGTTATTTGGCGGAAGAACTATAGGCATGATAATTATTTACAATTTAAGATATAATTATGTTCAATTTATGGTGTGAATTAACACAATTTTAATCAACGTTCAGGCCAATCCTTCAGATAAAAAGAGGAAGTTGCTTTTATAATATTCTTGCTGTGCAATAAATAAATAAGAACGATATAATTAAATGAATCAATAAAATACCTAACAATACTAAAAAAAAATTAAAAAATTGATAAAAAATAGTACTAAAAATTGATAAAAATACCTATCTAATGATTTGTCCATTTTCACCAACATGCCTGGGTTTCCTCCAAATTTCGCGCAATTTGGATCATCATTTGTATCATTAGTTTCGTATTCATTAGAAAAGTTAACCCCGCTAATATTGTTATTATATTAGCTTAGGAGGTGAAAAAATTGTGAATAGTATTAATAAATTTCGATAATTAAATCCCGTTGTATTTGAATTTATATCGCGGGTAAAACTGTAGTTATGGCCATTTATGGTCCTCAATCCTGGCTTAATGATTAATTATTAAAATTTACAACCATCGGTAGGAATTTGAATTTTCTTTCAGTTCTTTCGAAGAAAAAATATAATTTAATTTATCTTTAGACTATATTCTATTCATAGTTAAATTTCTATTTAGAAAATACTCACGTACTTATGTCAGCAGGGGCTTAAGAAGGCGGGAAGAGCAGGCGGCGGCAGTGGTGAGGTTAGTTCTTCTGTGTACGTCCGCTTCTCTCGTAGGTTCACCCCCTCCCCGTATCCCTGCCGGGGGTGAATATTCCCCGCCCCCATCCCTACCATGGGGTTGAATTTCCCACCCGATCCTTGCCCGGAATAGGGAACCACCCTGAAGTCAGGAGCGCCTTCGGGGATGCACATCTCGCCGGTCTGGGTAGCGCGAAATTTTGCGATGGGCAAATTCAAAATTTTGTTTAAAAAAAAAATGTTTATAAACATGTTTAAAATTTAAATTCTCGCATTAAACTTTTAATTCATAGTTTAGAAATTTAAAAAAAAAGGTTAAATAAAAATTTTAAAATTGATTATTAAAGCATTTTCAACATAATTTATCGGCAAGGAATATTATGAATAGGTAAGGAATATTATGAATTGAACCTGTAATTCATAGTTTAGATATTAGAAGAAAAATTAAATACAATTTTAAAAATTAATTATTAAAACCTTTTTAAGAATTAAACTAATTAATTAACTAATTAATTCATAGTTTGAACATTGGAAAAATAGTTAAATACGATTTTTAAAATTAATTATTAAAACATTTTCAACATAATTGATAGGAAAGGAGTTTATACAGAAAGGAGGACAAGCATTAAATGCGAGTAAATTTTACTAATTTTGCGAGTAAATTTTACTCGTAGGAATTCAGTTGCAAAAAGGAAAAATTACCAGACTTTATCTGAAAATGAAAATTTGTAGAAATTCAGAAGAAGTTTTCAAAGTTATAAACAAAGTTTTCACAATTTTATTTTTTAACCAAATTATTTTTGGTTAACGGATTGATAGGTAGGACGTCTGGATATTTGTATTTTCGAAACTAGTGATGTTTCCTTTGCACGAGCAAGAGAAATTTTTAGAAACTCTTAAAAATGTGACCTTTGGAAATTTTGGAAAAAAAATTGATTTTCGGGCATTTTTTGAATACGATTGACAAACGTGGAATTTCAGGAAAAGGCATTCATAAGAAATGGACAAAACGGGTTTTTTGAATTATACCCAAGTAGGTAATTGGAGTTTAGTCAGAAAGTTCAAATTCAAAAAACCCACACACACCGAGTTTGCAGTAGAAATTAACGATTTTTTCGCAAGAAAAATTATAATAAAAATCAATATAATTTTTTTTTTTAATTTATTATTATATATAATGTTTTAATTTTTATTTTTATTTTTAGGCAGACGAGAGAATGACCTCGGCAATTGAAAACTTTCCTAGCTTGGGAAAAATGTTCATATTTTAGGCAAAATTTTTCCTGAAAATTTTCCCTGGTAATTTTTTTTAACATTTTTCCTGGAAATTTTTTTCAACATTTTTCCGAGAATTTTTTTTCAACATTTTTCCTGGAAATTTTTTTACCAATTTTTCCGTAAAATTTTCTTAAAAATGTTTTGCAAAAAATTTTTTCCAAAATTTTTTTAAAAATTTTTCCCAAAATTTTTTTAGAAAATTTTTCCAAAATTTTTTTAGAAATTTTTCCCAAAAATTTTTCAGAAATTTTTCCCAAAATTTTTTCTAGCAATTTAGTCCAAAAATTTTTTTTTAGAAATCTTTTTTAAAATGTTTCTTGAAAGTTTTTTCCAATTTTTTTTCCGGAAATTTTCCCCAAAATTTTTCATGGGAATTTTTTTCAAAATTATTTCCGAGAATTTTTTCAAAATTTTTTCTGGGAATTTTTTCTGGAACTTTTTTCGCAATTTTTCCTGGAAATGTTTTCAAAAAAGTTTCTTGGAAATTTTTTCCAAAATTTTTTCTGGAAATGTTTTCCAAAATTTTTCCTGGAAATGTTTTCCAAAATTTTTCCTGGAAATGTTTTCCAAAATTTTTTTTGGAAATTTTTTTAAGATTTTTTTCAAAATTTTTCCTGAGAATGGTTCCAAAATTTTTCCTGAAAATTTTTATCAAAATTTATCCTAATAAGTTTTCTCACAATTTTTCTTGGAAATTTTTTCCACAATTTTTCCTGGATATTTTTTCTATTTTTGTTCCTATTTTATGCAACATTTTTTGTTAATAAATCATGTTTACAAGAATTTTTCTTCGGATTTTTTTTTCTTTTGGCAACAACTAGCAAAAAATAGAATAACTCTTCTGAATTTCAAGAACCCCCGTCCCCTCCCCCCATTGCGACTTGCCGCCTCCTAAGCCCTCAAAGTCGAGATGTCCTCGTTGTTGTGGTTCCGATGACTTGATCGTGCTCCATCCCCCACTACAGGAAATAAGTGCCGAGTGGCAGAGGGATGAAAAGTGCTTTGTCGAGAATATTAATTGATTGATTTTCACAACAAGGCTTCGTAACGATCGCTTTCCGGCGGCATTAGCATTTTCGGATACCGGCTTAGGTAGCAATTACGGGCGGCGACTCGAAATAAACGAAAATTATTATGGATTTATCGGCCTTTTCTTCCGTCATCCGATAAAACATTTCGAAAAAATTGTTGTTGGTTTTGTAAAAATTTTTTTTGAACAATTACATAGGTACATTATTTGGAAATAATGTACCAAAAAAAGGGATGTTTTGATGATTTATCCGATTCACTATTATTTATTATCATAAAAAATCCATTATTATTATAATTATTTTCGAAAAGGTAACGCTTCAACAATAAATAGCTGCACGTAACTTTTCCCCATCCGGAATAGGAGGAGGGCGGATTTCGACAGTTTTTGCAGCAAATCTAAAGAGGAGGGTAAAACTTCTAAACGAAGAAATGCGACCGGCCAAGTCCGAAAGTTGGACGTGGATAATAGTGAACTGTTGTGGGATAAGTTCGAATGTTAGTCTTGATTTGTTTCGGAAAAGCCCGTTCATCTTCGGCTCGAGAAAAAAGCAATACCTTCTCGAGAGAAGAGTACAATTTAATTACCCACCTATTGATACAAGAGGTTCCGAATTTGGTTTGATAAATTTATGGTGAAACTGGACCTAAAATGACACAAAACACTATTAAACGCATTTTTCTATTTCTACTCGTTTCCAAGATACGGTTCTTCAAAGGTTTTATCAGGAAAACCACACTTGGTTTCATAAAAACTGACATTCCTCTTCTTCCAAACAACTTTTTCCAATTTTTGAGGGCATTTCTGAATTCAGCGTTAAATTTCCTATAAGCCTGTTGGCTACTCATGGTCAAAAACCAACTCCTATGTACTGCAATCGCAGTTCAAGTATCGTAAATCGGAAAGAATAATTTCAATTTCATAAGTCTCGAGTTGTTGATGTTTGAACTTCAATTTTAGTACATAGGTGTTAATTTTTGATCATGAATATACACCAGGCTTACAGGAAATTTAATTCTAAATCCAAAAATGCCCTCAAAAGTTGAAAAAAGTTGTTTTGAAGCCGAGAAACAAAGGTTTTTATGGAGCAAGGTGCGACTTTTCTTAAAACCCTTTGAAAAATCGTATCTTGGAAACGGGTCGAGATAGAAAAATGCGGTTGGAGCCGATTCTTCCCATTTTCGGTCTAGTTTCACCCAATCTTTTTTTACACCAACTTCCGGAAAAATATAAAATAGCCACTACCCAAAGAAAACTCGAAAAAAATTCACATTTTCTGAAAAATGCGATTATCCTCCTGAATCTTTCGATGGAACGAATTTCTTCAGTCTCATCGATATTGATTTAAGGCCATTATTGTTGAAAGAATTTGGTGAATATTAAATTCAATAACTTCGAGTCAGTCGTTCCATTTTTCCAACTTCCTCAGCAACTCGTTTTCAGTTTCCTTCGGACAAAAAATCCTCCAAAAGTTGTTTATCATTATGAACTTCCCGGAGGTTTCGAGGAGTTTTAAAACAGTTCCGTCTTCTTTGACAGACAACCGAGTCTTTTGTGGCCGGGAATTTCCCTGGGAGGGATCTTAAACTGAAGTTTTGGCATCTCTGAGAGGTTAATCTGCCCCCGTCCGATGGCCTAGTTGCGGGGAAAAAAAAGGAACTGAATAAAATAAGAGGCCGGGGATTCCTGTCGAACAACGAGTTTGATGTATCGAGGGCGGAAGAAAAAGCGTAGATAATTTATTTATTAAATGCGCGTTAACCCGAAGTTCCACCTTTTACAGGCTGAAATTTATCGTTCCCGTACGAACTGAACGAAAAAATGAACGAGCTGATTATTTTCAATTTTTGAATACCCACCATCATAGTAACCATTGAAGATTTAAGAAGAAGAAGAAGAAGAAGAAGAGGAAGAGGAAGAGGAAGAGGAAGAGGAAGAGGAAGAGGAAGAGGAAGAGGAAGAGGAGGAGGAGGAGGAGGAGGAAGAGGAGGAGGAGGAGGAGGAGGAGGAGGAGGAGGAGGAGGAGGAGGAGGAGGAGGAGGAGGAGGAGGAGGAGGAGGAGGAGGAGGAGGAGGAGGAGGAGTAGGTACTTATATTTGCCAAAACACACTAGGTTAACACACTAGGATTTAGGTGGGTGTGTATATAATATAGTACTATTATAAGGTATATTCATGTCCAAGTCAAATTGAGAAGTTTCCAAACCAATTAGCTCGGAAAATTCCCAATTTGATTTAGTAAATTCTTAAATTGATCAGGAAAACTCTACATTTATATAGAAACCTTTTTTTAACAAATTGAGAATTTTTAAGACAAAATATATTATTGCCTTGGAGAAGTCTCAATTTTGTTTAGGTAATCCTCAATTTTATTTAACGAATCAATTTTTAAATTTTGAAAAAATTAAAATTTGAATTAAAAGGATCAATTTTGGACTAAAAACTTTTCAAATTTCAAAATTTTCATTTTAAGGATTAGGAAAATTGATTTTTTTAACCAAATTGAGAATTTTCCGAAAATGGGAAAATGTTCAATTTGCATCGAATCATTCTGAAATCGACGAGATCGAGGACGATTATTTTTCGAATCGATTAAATCGAAAACTACTAAAACCGTATCTCCTTGGAAAATTCTTCATTCGATCTGAGAATTTTTTAAATCAAATTGAGAATTTTCTAAACAAAATGGTAAATTTTCCATATTACTATGAGAATTTTCTGAAACAAATTAATAAGAATTCTTTATAACAAAATCTAGAATTTTTCGTATCAATTTGAGGATTTCTCGATTGAATTGAGAATTGTTTGGAAAATTCTCGAATTGGTTACAAAAAATCTCAATTCGATTCGGGATTTTTATATTATTTTCATTCTTCCAACTATACAAAGGCATTCCAAATTTTTAGATGGATTTAAAAAAATTAAAAATCAGTTTTTGATTCGATTTCTTAATTAGTCAAAATATAAAGGTCAGTTTAGTGTTTTTTCATTAATTTGGCTCTAGAATTTCGTATATCAAAATATGGAAGTTATTTTGTCAACCGTCGGTTTTTTACGGTTATTTCTTCTTCGTCGATCCCAAATAGAACGTCAGAGCATCGAATATGACCGAGGAACAGGCGGCCCGTAAAAAACTCAGTCGATCTGAGCAAAAAGTATTTTTTGTCCAGACTTCGAATCATCGACTTCTTCCTTTCAGGGGGAAGAACTTCAATTTTCTACCTGATACACCTGGTTTAATCAAGGACGTCGGGGAGGGTTTTCCTCTCGAATTTAATCATTGACGTGGGGAAATCCCGGGGAAAACGGAGGAAATCGGGATCCGCATGGTCGAACAGGGGTACCCGTGTGTTTGGATTGGCCCCTACAACTCGGATGTATTTGACTAAAAGTCTAGCGAGGGCCAACAGACCTGTATACAAATGTAAAAGAAGAGGAAAAAAGACGAACGTGTTTTTTGCCTCTCGAAAAATGCAACAAAAAAATATAGAACTGCTTGAACAGTCAAGTTTTGATTTTTAGTGTCCCGAATTCGGTGTGAAAAAATCGGTGAAACTAGACTAAAAATGGGAAGAAAAGCCGCCAGCCGCATTTCTCTAACTCAACCCGCTCCCAAAATACGATTTTTCAAAGTTTTCATCGGGAAAACCACACCTTGCTCCATAAAAACTGATTTGGCTTAAGGCAAGTGGAAATAAGTACGATTTCGAATTCAAATTTGAATCGACTTTAATGCAAAAACGGCAACGAACGCAATAACTGCAAAGCGACGAATGAGCAAAGCGACGTAAAAATCGAGAGGTTCTTTTCGACGAACAGTTCGATGCAGCACCCGAAACTGCTAACGGCGAACCGGATCATGGGCTTGACCAAAAACCTAAATATCTCTGCTTTAAACAAACATTTTTCAACTTTTGAGGACATTTTCGAACTCTGCGTTAAATTTCCTATAAGCCTGACGTACATTCATGCTCAAAAACCGACACCTATATTTTGCAATTGCAGTTCAAACATAAAGACTCAACAACTTGAGACAAGTTGAAAAAGTTTCTTCAATTTTTGATACTTCAACTGCAATCGCAGTACGTTGGGGGTGGTTTAAACTTATAGGAAATTTAACGCTGAATCCAACAATGTCCTCAAAAGTTGAGAAAGATTGGTTTAAAGCAGAGAAATCTGGGTTTTTATGAAACAAGGTGTAGTTTTTCTGAAAAAAAACTTTAAAAAATCGTATTTTGGAAACGGGCCGAGATAGAAACATGCGGTTGGCGTCATTTTGTTCTATTTTCAATTTAGTTTCATCATAAAATTGTTAATAACATGTCCGGGACACTATATATAGCGAAATAAATATTTAAATACTTACTGGCCATCTATTCACTTACATTCTTACACCATTTGTCATGGAAGCCGGAAATCAATCTAAAAGGTGCGACTCGGGGTGGCAGACATGGCTCCTCGGAGCTATTTGCATGTAGATTGACTGATAGGGGGCCTCTAGCACTGGCAATCCATACAAATCCATCTCCAGAGGTTAGCTCCCGCGAAGCTCCCCAGACGTCGCCGAAGGCACTCGGCCACAATGTCGTTAACATTATGGAGAAATGTTAGCGTTCGGGGTTGGCGGCGTTTCGGGTAAGCGATCTCGATATAAATCGTATTTACATTCGCGGGGGCAAGTAAAACGGCAGCAGATGAGCCGACGGAAGTAAGAATCCATAAAAATACGAGAAAAAACCGAAAACTCGAATCAAGTTGTTAGGGAACATTTGTACTTTTTCGTAAATTTAAGGGTCGGTTCGATTTTTAATCCTCTATTTAGGAAATGGTAGCAGATGTTGAAATCGTCCAAAAATTTAAAATCGGTTCCGAGGTTCAGAGAAAATTGTTTTTGTAGAGTTTACACCAAAGCAAACCCAGTAATTTCTGTTCGATCGGAATTACACACAGTGCTTCCCCAATACCATGGATTTTCTCTTCTTTTTTTATTTTTTACCACCAAAATGAATCGATTTGGGCAATATCATCCCAATGATGTATGCCAATGATATCGCCTTTTGTCCCGTAATGACATCACGTAGGGAACTGCGGATTATTCCATGAAAACTAGGCATTCATCTCGTGCGAGTATCCAATTTCGCCTTTATCTAGGCCATGTATCCAGTACATAAGAAACATCTTAATACTGGGGCTACAAATCATCAGAGGGCTGGGACAAACAGTCATTAGACCGACCTTCGCTCTCTGCAATTACTGTAATAATTAGAACAGCATTATTTATAGTATCCAATGTTCGGACGAGTTCCTTCCTTATTCTTACGTATCGACAGCAACAAATTTAACAAGTAAGAGAATTTTCCTGACAAAAATTTTCAACTCTAAGTGAGAATTTTTTAAAATCTATTGAAAATTTTCCAACCTGAATGTTCTAATAACCTCTACATGGAAAATGTAGGGAAAACATGAAAACCAGTCGCCATTCTGACTCGATTCGACAAGCGGAAAATGGCGAATGGTCAAATTTAGTTTCCTATGACCCCTTCTAACGATTGTCCCGCTGGGCAATAATTGGTTATGAATGAGCCAATCCCCCGACGTCCGTAATAAAATTACCCGCCGAATCGCGTTTCGACCCCATTTCTCCGAAATTTGTCAAGTTGACACGTTCGAAAAGGATGTGCAAACTCGCAATTTCGAGGGGAATCAATCCCTTGAGGATGCGCATGAAGGGAAAATTGCCGCCGTTAAGTGAAAGGGAAATCCGTTTTCTGAATTCGGGAAATGACGTCCAGTCGTGAAATTTCCGCATGCAACGTGCAGCGATGGGATACGAGTGAAGGTCCGATATTTATGTACCAAGGTAAACCCAAAAAATTGTCCTCTCGACTGAGGGTATACCAGAAAACCTCCAAAAGTTTGAATTTGTCAAAACCTCGGGCGTGGTAGCTGATTGAGAATTTCAAAACTCTCTCATGGTTACCATGTTTGAGATTTTGAGTTTTTAATAATTTCTTCGTACTGGCACGGTCGAGACGAAAAATTTGACACGTAGGATCATAAGGTTCGGATCAGGCGTTTAGAAGCAGTTTTATTTTGGATTTTTGAGATTCTGGGATTATAATAAGCATTTTCGGAAAAAAGGATGCGTCGGATCGAAAAAAGGTTATATACAAAAGTTTCTCAGAATTGCATTTCCTGTAAGACCACAACAGCGAAAATTTGAAAAAAGTTGGCGATCAAAGGCAGATCAAGAATAGAAATAATTCAAGATCCTAAACCCAATGACGGGAGAGACAAAAAATAAATGCAAGTAAATAACACACAATTTTCAGTCGACTTTGGTGAAACCTAAAATTGATTCATCATCGGGCTCTTTGTCGTGGATATAGTACGTATACAGAATAGCATACGTCGACATTACGGATACAAAAGAGAGGGGAAACATAATTCTAGCGATATTGTCCAATTTGTTAACTTCCTTCGGCGGTTTGTCCTTCCCGTTTTCCTGCTCCTTTTCTTCCGATTTCCTGCTTCGGAGCTTCTGGAAATACCTGATCGGGACGAGGATGATGCGCCTGTACCAGGGTATCGGGCTGGGGGCGCGGGAGGAGGGGCAGACGCTGACCATTGACCAGACTGGGAACTCCCTGGAGGTAGAGTGTCCAAAGTTATCGACATACAAAATCATGAACCATCACCACTAACTAGCACCGCTATCACCATAACCACCAATCGAAGTTACAACCGCCACAGCCACCACCACCACTTTCACCACCACCTTCACCACCACCACCACCACCACCACCACCACCACCACCACCACCACCACCACCACCAACACCACCACCACCACCAACACCTTCACCACCGCCACCTTCACCTTCACCTTCACCTTCACCACCACCACCTCCACCACAACCACCATCACCACCACCACCAATCGAAAGTACAGCCACCATCACCATAACCACCAATCGAAGTTACAACAACCACCACCACCACCACTTTCACCACCACCACCACCACCACCACCACCACCACCACCACCTTCACCATCACCATCACCACCACTACCACAAACACCAGAAACAACATCCAGCCGCTGAATCACTTCAGAACATCCAACAAACAAAACACCACCACCACCACCACCACCACCACCTTCACCACCACCACCACCACCACCACCACCACCACCACCACCACCACCACCACCTTCACCACCACCACCACCACCACCACCACCACCACCACCACCACCACCACCACCACCTTCACCACCACCGCCTTCACCACCACCACCACCACCACCACCACCACCACCACCACCACCACCTTCACCACCACCACCACCACCACCACCACCACCACCACCACCTTCACCATTACCATCATTACCACTACCACGCCTAAACAACATTTAACACCAGAAACAACATCCAACCACCAAATCACTTCAGAGAAACAAAACACTACCTTCACCATCACCACCACCACCACCACCTTTACCACCTTCACCACCACCACCACCACCACCTTTACCATCACCATCATCACCACTACCACGAACACCAGAAACAACATCCAACCGCCGAATCACTTCATAAAAACAAAACACCACCTTCACCATCACCACCACCTTCACCACCTCCATCATCTTCACCACCACCATCACCTCCACCAACACCACCACCAACACTACCACCATCACCTCCACCACCACCAACTTCACCACCACCAGAAACCACAACTAACCACCAACTCACTTCAAAGAAACAGACGATAAATCCGTCGGTATGGAGAACCATCGTTTCGGCTGGAAAACGTAGCTGGCCTTCGTCGGTGGAATTTTCAACGACGCATTGCCCTCGTCCACATCGATGTCCAAAATGTCGTCGCCGATTTCGACCGTCAGCGCCTCCTGCTCTTCCTGCGGCAAATCGGTCGTAAAAATTCGCAATTTTTCTTTTTCCAATAATTGAAAAAAAGTCATTCAACTTCATTACTCTCGCTTTCCGTTCAGCTTCGCGTTTCTCTTCCTCCTCTTTGAGCTTCTTTAGATCCGCCATCAATTTCGCCGTGAAACTGATGGCGGCGAATTCGATCAGCGACGTGAAGGCGAACGAGAAGCAAATGATGACGAACCAATCCAACGCGGTGGCGTGCGAGACTTTAGGCAGATTGGCGCGCCCGCCGAAGCCCAATGTTGTTATCGATAACACTGTCGTCGCTCCTGTAATCAGTGGATTAAGGAAAAGCTTTCAATCAGTGATTAGCGAACAGAATTGTAAATAATTACCTGATAGGTGAATATGAAAACTCAAAAACCCTTTTCTTGGAAAATTATCTTTCATCATCTTTCATCATCATTCATCATCATTCATTACCATTCATTACCATTCATTACCATTCATTATTATTCATTACCATTCATTACCATTCATTACCATTCATTACCATTCATTACCATTCATTACTATTCATTACCATTAATTATTATTCATTACCATTCATTATTATTCATTACCATTCATTATTATTCATTACCATTCATTAACATTCATTAACATTCATTACCATTCATTACCATTCATTATCATTCATTACCATTTATTACCATTCATTATCATTCATTACCATTTATTATTATTCATCTTTCTTTATCTTTCTTCAACTTTCATTATCGTTCATTATCTTTCATTATCATTCATTATCATTCATTATCATTCATTATCATTCATTATCATTCATTATCATTCATTATCATTCATTACCATTCATTACCATTCATTATCATTCATTATCATTCATTACCATTCATTACCATTCATTATTATTCATTACCATTCATTAACATTCATTAACATTCATTAACATTCATTAACATTCATTACCATTCATTACCATTCATTACCATTCATTACCATTCATTACCATTTATTACCATTCATTATCATTTATTATTATTCATCTTTCTTTATCTTTCTTCAACTTTCATTATCTTGCATTATCATTCATTATCATTCATTATCATTCATTATCATTCATTATCATTCATTATCATTCATTATCATTCATTATCATTCATTATCATTCATTATTATTCATTATCATTCATTATCATTCATTACCATTCATTATTAATTATCTTTCTTTATCTTTCATCATCATTCATTATCTTTCATTATCGTTCATTATCATTCATTATCATTCATTACCATTCATTATTATTTATCTTTCTTTATCTTTCTTCAACTTTCATTATCATCATTATCTTTCATCATCATTCATTATCATTCATTATCGTTCATTATCGTTCATTATCATTCATACCCAGGCTAGTCCTTCCGGCTGCATCGTTCGGAGTGATCCAGAATGCAATCCAGGAGCAGCACACGATAAGGCAGCATGGAACGTAGATTTGCAGCATGTAATAGCCGGTGGAACGTTTCATATGGAAAGTCGTCATGATGACGGAAAACTGCCCTGAAAATTTAATGATTTTTCAAAAATGTTCTAAATCACGTTCAACCCCATTTTTAGATAAGTGGGTATATTTTTCAACAATGTATATCCTCGTTGGATATAAAACGTTACCTTGAGCCCTTTGAGCGAGAATATTGTCTTTCGTCGTAATATTGATAACCTCGTACTGAGCCATACCTACGCCAGGCTCTAATATCACTCCAGTATCGTCCCACTGGTACTGCATATCTTTCGCCGTGTAGGCATCTTTGCAAAAATAATACAATAGCATATCAAAAATATCGAAAGAAACAAAATTAAAAAATTGCCTGGAGGTAAAGAGCTAATTTACTGAGAGACATGCCAAGAGAAAATTTGCGTTTTCGAAAATGATGTATTCGACCGAATAAATTGGATTTTCGAATATTCTTGGCCTAATTATTATGCGTCCTCGGACCAACGCTTATCAGATTTGGCACAAAACGTTGCCCTCCTCTATTTCGGAATAGGCGTAGGCGTACGGGAAAATACGCGCGATACTCGAAATATCCCAAAAACGGGGATTTTTAGGATTTCGACGCTTACAACTGCCAATAAGCAGCGGGCACATTTGAGAGTCGAGAGGGAACTTCTTCAGATACATTTTGCACGAAGCCGTCAAAGTCAACCTGCAATAAAATGTTTTGATTTTTTAACGAAGAAAGTAAAGAGGTAAATAAGTCTGTGTAGTACGTAATATACGAGGATAAAAATTATTTCTTGTTTAAATTACAATACTATAAATTGAATAAAAATACCTTAACTCAAATAAAAATAAAAATAAAAATTAAATAATTAAAAAGATAAAATAATAATTAACATTTTGGCCAGCTTTTCCAGCTGGATTTCAACGATTTTTTTCAATGAGCAATTAAATTATTTATATTTTATGTATAAGACAGCATTAAAATAACAGTTGGCAAAAAGTGATGAAAAATTAATTTAAAAAAAACACTATTTCAGGGATTTTGATGCATATTATGGATTTTGCCCACCTCATCGATGAAGACAACGATCCGTCCTCTCGAATCCGTACGAATTTATTCGGGCTCGTTATCCGGTGTAAATGGGACTTTTTCCCGTTGATAAAATAGGTATCGGGCCTCCAGATTTTTTCGAGAAACAGCCACGACATCGACAATTCTTCGTAGCCCGGCATTTTGAACTTGAGCCGGCTGTCGGACCAGGTTTGCCTGAAGTAAATGTCCATCGAGTATTTCTGCGAGTGGTAAATTTTTCGAAAATTAAATCCCCCCCCATCGAATTTATTACAGGAGCGAGTGTACTGGAATCTCACCGATTCATCCTCGAAGACCGGGCCTAAACTTTTGATGAGCATGTTGACCATTACTTTGACAGGAGGACCTGTAATGAATTAATGATATTGAATCGCATTTTTATTTATTTGCTCTTATAATTTAATTTTTTAAATGTTGTTTTATGTTATTTTAATGTTTTTTAGTGCTTTTATTATTTAATTTTTATAATTTAATTCTAATCTAATAATTTAACTTAATTTTTTTTTAATATTTTTATAATTTTTTATAACGTATTATGTTATTCTGTGTTTATTTATTGACTTATATTCGGTATAAAATATTGTTCTTTCTTTTATAAATTATGAAAATTTGAAAAATGTGAAAAATAGGCACTTGAATAAATTCAAAAAATATTTGAATTAAAAAATCTCGTCAAAAATTGACTGTTTAGTGGAAAACATTTGAAACTGAAAATCGAAATATCACTGTGCGTGGTAGGGTGGACATTTTTATTTATTTGCTTTTATAAATATGTTATTCTTTGTTTATTTATTGACTTATATTCGGCATAAAATATTATTCTTTCGTTTATCGATTATTAAAAATAAAAATAAAAAATAAAAAAATAGGTAAAAAATTTAAAAAAAAAATCGCTTTAAAAAATCTTGTCAAAAATTTACTGTTTAGTGGAAAAAAATTGAAACTGAAAATCGAAATATCACTGTGCGTGGTAGGGTGGACATTTTTATTTATTTGCTTTTATAAATATGTCATTCTGTGTTTATTTATTGAATTGTATTCGGCATAAAATATTATGCTTCCGTTTATCGATTATGAAAATTAAAAAAAAACTAAAAATAGGTAAAAAAAATTTTAAAAAAATTTGCTTTAAAAAATCTTGTCAAAATTTGACTGTTTAGTGGAAAAAAATTGGAAACTCAAAATCGAAATATCACTGTGCATGGTAGGGTGGATATTTTCGTAAAGTGTATTCAATCGTTTCGCACCTGGCCGCCCCTACGTCGGTTCTGAATGTGGAAAAAAGACCTGTTATCTGTTTATATCTAGTTTTCTCTCTCGTTCGCCACTAAATATAAATTCCATTCCGTCGACTGTCTGCTCCGCTTATATCTGGGCCCTCCTTTTTCCAAAATAGTGGCCATCTATTATTGGCGAGGAGATGCAAGAAATCGCGGATGAGTTTTTTCGAGCATGTCGCGGGTAAGAGAGGCGATTAATCGTGGAGACGGTCGTGGGTTGAAAAAATTGATTTTTCGGAAATTTTCGGTTGTAGCTTTTAAACGGATACCTGTATGCCAAAATGACTTGAGGATGCGCAGAAGAATACAGTGCGCTTCAGGGCAGCCAGGGGTTAATAAAATCAGCTACCTTGAAATTTTTTTTCGAATTTTCGCCATTGTGGCCTTATAGGAAATTGAATTCTGAGCAAGTTTGGTATTTAACATTTTTCGATCCAACGCTTCCCGGTGGCCGGAAAACGAAAAAAGCGAATCTACAATGAAAATCTTCAAAGCGATACAGATTTTAAACGCCAAATTCAAACCCTATGAAGTCGCATATCAAAATTTCCGTCTCGGCCGTTCAAATACAGGAAAATTATCGAAAAACCACATTTTCCAACTTGGTGACCGTCAAATCGAAATTATCAATTCGATACCAATCCCTGCTATTATTAACAATTTTAATCTTTAATAACTCTATGCCTTTACGGAGTTTCGAATTGGCAGCTGGTAGGTTGTAAAAATACATAATAATTACGGAATTATATATATTTTTTATTTATTTCAATATTTTCTCGTTTATTTTCGAAGTTTTTTCTAGACAAGTGATAATATCGAGAAAAACTTCGAAGCCGATATCAACTTTTTCGAAGGCCCCGAATCTCATTTCGGCTTCCTGGGTTTATTTTTCGATTTTGAAGAACCAGTCACTCTCCACGAGCGATGATTTATGTGCCGTGCAAGCGGCCGAAATGCGAGAGGTAATGGCGCTTGGAACGAACCCTCCCCCATCCCATCATTCCCTACACCCTCCTCCGCTGCACCCCACCCCATCATTTTCCTACGGCTGGAAATGGCCGAACTAATAATAGCCCGGCTATTTTCGCACTTTTCTCCACGTCTCCTGATAAAATTGAACCTGACAAAATTTCAATTATTTACGACTGAGTCATGCACGTTTATGAAAAAAAAAAAAAAAAAAACACGTAAATAGGCTTGAATGAAAACACTTTTTTGGTACGGGATACTCATGCGTAGCCAGGGAACATTTTTACAGCATTTCCAATCGAATCCTCCTCGCGCTGTATCAGAGGTGCCCGAAAACAGCGATTATTTGGCAATTGTTTCAGTTATTTGAATATAATAAGAAAACAAAGCATCCTACGGAAAATGTTACTGAATTCAAAATTAAACAGCAGAAAATTTCGCGTCGAATCACCTCCTTGAACGTCAAGATCGGTGCAGCAGTATGGCCGCAATCGATCGTTGAAGTTGGACAATTTTTCTCAAATCACGAAAATGGGTTGCGCTCACGTTATTAAGCATCTTCATCGAAAATATTGCGCTCAATTAAATATTATCACTTAATCAATGTTAAGGAGAGTTAAAATTTATCTCGAATATTTTGAAAATCTTGAGAAAACAAAATGTTTACACCCCACTCACCTCCTATGCCGGGTCGGATTCTCCGGTCGTAGTTTTTCGAATCCAGCAAAGAAGACAGAAGAGCCGTCATGTTGGCGTTGAACTCTTTCGATTGCTCAGTCAACGCGTCGACGGAGAACGGGAAACAGGGAAAAACCAAGAGAAAACAACAACAAACCCGCATGGCGGCCATAGCAACTCTCGGATCGCAAGTGAAATACAAACTTCACCTTTCGAGATACGAGATGTTTTCAGGGAACTCTGCCAGACACTCGGTTGACGATAAATCAAAAAATCCACTCCTTTCCCCGTCGGCGGACAGGCGGACGAAATCGTAAGACGGCGGACGCCAAAATCCGACGACGGACGCCAAAATCCGACGACGTCCAAGTTTACAAATTCGCAGGTCCCATCGGCCAAACGGGGATTTCGTTTAATTGGCCGTTGTTCCAATTTGAGGCTCTGTTTCCACTGCAGTTAGCGACTTGTTACTACGAGAATGTATTTCCAACAACGATTTTGATCTTTGCAAAAAAAAATCAGAAAATAAGGAACGTCATAAACGACTTTGAAATAAAATTTTTTATTATTGCACTCCTCATTGTGAAAATACCTAAGAACGAAAAACCAAAAATGAGGGCGAATTAACCTCGTGCTAATATCAGAAGCGTAAAAAAAGCAGTGCGAACATAGGTAACAAACATCGTCCAAAAAACCGACGAAAACTCGAAAAAATTTGGAATCTACAAAAAGACGAAATGGCAGAATCAAAAAAGTATATTTTAGATTTTTATCATTGACGACTAAATTGGGAAATGCGATGAGAATAATTTGACTAATTATTAATAATAACGCAGAATTTTCTCCTGGTATGCTAAAAACTCAATACCGTCCGGTCATGAGTGTCGTTATTTTTTAGTTTCATTCCCCCTATGAAGCTTGAACTCAAACTGATAATGAAACTCAAAAAAACAAACTCAAACTCAAACTTCAAACGTTAACTCGAACTGGAACTATAAAACACTACCTCAAACAGATACTCAAACTCGAACACAAACTCAAACTGATACTCAAACTCGAACTGATATTCAAACTGAAACCCAAAATTGCACACAAACTGAAGCTCGAACTCGAATTAAAACTCAAACTCGAACTGGAAGTAAAACTCAAATTCGTAAGTGGGAAGAAAGGTAAACGCAAACTAAACTGAACCCCAAACTTGAACTCAAACTGATACTCAAACGACGACTAAAACTGATACGAAAACTCAAACTGATTCTCAAATTCAAACTGAAACTAAAACTCAAACTTACTTTGAAACTCGAACTGATACTCGAACTGAAGCTAAAACTCATGATCAAACTTGAACTGAAATCAAAACTCGAAATTCATACTCGAACTCAAACTGAAACGCAAATTGAAACTCATTCACAAATTCAAACGGAAACGCAAACTGAAACTGTAACTCAAACTGAAACTCGAACTAAAACTCACTCTGAAACTCACACTGGTACTCAACCTCAAAAGCAACCTAATATTCAAACTCATAATGAAATCCGAAACTGAAACTCACACTCAAACTGATACTCCAACTCAAATAGAATTCCAAATTGATTCCCAAACTGAACTTGAGTGAACTTAAGTGAGAGTTTTACCTTATTTCAACCTTTGAGTTTGACTTTGATTATGAGTTTGTGTACGAGCATGAGTTTGATTATGATAATAATTGATTATGATAATATTATATGTTCAATATTATAATAGTTAATATGATAGATATGATTGTTCAATATGATAATAATTGATTATGATAATGAGTTCGAGCTCGAATTATAGAATGAGTTTCAGTTTTGAGATTACCTTTCTTTCGACTTATTACTTTGAGTTTACCTTTCTTTCTACCGTGCAGTTTGAGTTTCAGAGTGGGATTGAGCGTCGATATCAGTTTGAGTATTAGTATCAGTTTGGGTTTCAGTTTTAGAGTATCAATTCGAGGTTCGGTATCAGTTTGAGTTCGACTTTCAGCTTTTCGGATTTAGTTTGAGATTGTTTTGATACTGATAACACTGGGTAACAGCCAAAAAATCGTCCGGGGTTTCTCAGCATTTTTAGACTAATTTTGGTGTTCTGATTCCAAATATCACCTTGGTTTTGCTCTATCAGGTCAACTTTTTGAGATACAGCCATAGCTACCTGACGAGCTATACATACGAGGGGGACCCAAAAGTAACGGGAATTTTGTCATAACTTTTTTATTTTTCAATATTTTTACACCTAATGTTGATCACCTTCAAAGTAATTACCACTGACTGCAACGCACTTGTCCAATCGGGTTTTCCACCTTTAAAAACATTGTTCAAATTCATTTAATGGAATGAGCTTGAGGCCATCCAGCGATTTTTGTTTTACCTCTTCCACAGTCGTAAATCGTTTTCCTTTCCAGTCCCTTTTGGGATGGGGGAACAAAAAATAGTCGCAGGGGGCAAAATCGGGTGAATAGGGGGGGTGAACAATCGGTGTCATGCCATTTTTCACAAGAAACTGCTTCACACACAGGGGCATTGTCATGATGGAAGAACCAATCCCCTGACTGCCACAAATCCGCCCAATCATTACATATTTTTTCAATCATCAATGAGTTGATGATTCTACATCAATCAACATCAACATCAATGATCAATGAGTTGATTTTCTCAACGTTGTCATCAGTTCTTGACGTTGAAGGGCCGCCAGAACGAGGTTGGTCTTCAATCGTCATTTGCCCATTTTTAAAACGCTGAAACCACTCGTAGACTCGTATTTTGCTTAATGCAGCATCCCTATAAGCAGTTTTTAGCAATTCGAGAGTTTTAGCCGGCGTTTTCCCAAATAGAAACAAAATTTTACGGCCGCGCGTTGCTCCACGCTGTCCGCCATCACACGTTTTCCGTTCGCCGAAACGGAAAAAGTTGTTTCACTAAAAAAGTTCTAACGGACGAACCGTTCAACTTACAGCGACCCAACTTGGCACACTGGCTCTTGAGATGTGTCCCTTCCAAACCCCTCACTTGCCAACGAACCACTCACAGCAGTCTTTCCCCTCCAGCTCGATTCCCGTTACTTTTGGGTCCCCCCTCGTATGTTAATTTGAGGGTTTTGAGTTCAATCCTGGTTTTTTTAAAGGATATAGCCAAGTATTCATATATAAATGGTTGCTTCTGATGTGTTTCTGTTTCCAAATGGCGAAATCATATTTTCTTTATTCCAAAATTGAAAAATCCAATATGAGCAGCACTAAGTTTGTCTATATATCCAATATGTCTGTAGCGAACAAACCTGACCTGATTGAAACAAACTAAGGGCATTTTCGAACTCAGAGCATCACCATTAGTCAAATTCCGGTGGAAAACCCTGGACGATTTTCCAAAAGATTTTTTTTGTTACGCAGTGTAATCAGTCCGAGTATCAGCTATTGTATAACAGATGTTGTTCACTCCGTGGTTCTGTCGGGTAGGTATTACTAAATTAATTAATTTTTTACCTTCTCGGACGAAAGTTTGTTTCAATTTACCAATGTTAGATATTGTTTAAATTCTGGCCTCTAGGGTCGACACAAGTTTCTTTTTTAAATTTCATCGATTTTGTATAGGCAGATTATTATTATCTTATACTACGGAATAATTTCTCCTCCATCTCACCTTCATGGAAAACAACCTGCCAAATTGCCGATTTATTTCTTTGGAATTTTTCCAACCCTACCCCCCTCACGGATGTCAAATGCGACACTTTTCCCCCCTCGGCCGTTCGAGAATGAGAAAAGAGAATTCTGGCCGAGTTGAGCCGCCGGCGGATGACAAATGGACAAGTTGAACTGGGCCACACTGATAGGAGGAGCGGGCGGTTCTGTGTCGTTTCACGTCTAAACTTGTCCGGCTCTGTCATCTGAGACAGCCAACGAGAGACGATTAGAGGGGGACCACACGTGACGTTATTGAGATGAACGGAGGATCACGGGGGTGGCCGAGATGTCAGAAATGTTAAGATGTTATGGAGAAAATAAGATATTAAAAGTTAAAATGTTTAAACGTTAAGTAGTCAAGTTGTTAAGATTTGAAGATGTAAAGATAATGAGATGGTAAGATGTTAAGATGTTGAGATGTTAAAATGTTAAGATATTAAGATGTTGAGATGTTGAGATGTGTTAGGAAGATGATAAGATGATGTTAAGATGGTGTTAAGATGATGTTAAGATGTTAAGATTTTGAGATGTTAAGATGTTGAGATGTTAAGATGTGTTAAGATGTTAAGATGTTAAGATGGTGTTAAGATGATGTTAAGATGTTACGATGTTAATTTGTTGAGATGTTGAGATGTTAAGATGGTGTTAAGATGATGTTAATATGGTGTTAAGATGGTGTTAAGATGATGTTAAGATGTGTTAAGATGATGTTTAGATGGTGTCAAGATGATGTTAAGATGTCAAGATGTTGAGATGTTACGATGTTAAGATGTTGAGATGTTAAGAAGATGTTGAGATGATGTTAAGATGGTGTTAAGATGATGTTAAGATGTTACGTTGTTAAGATGTTAATTTGTTAAGATGTTAAGATGTTGAGATGTTAAGATATTAAGATGTTAAGATGTTGAGATGTCAAGATGTGTTAAGAAGATGTTAATATGATGTTAAGATGTTAGGATGGTGTTAAGATGATGTTAAGATGTTGAGATGTTAAGATGTTAAGATGTTAAGATATTGAGATGTTAAGATGGTGTTAAGATGATGTTAAGATGGTGTTAAGATGTTAAGATGATGTTAGGATGGTGTTAAGATGATTTTAAGATGATGTTAAGATAGTGTTAAGATGATGTTTAGATGGTTTCAAGATGATGTTAAGATGTCAAGATGTTTTTATGTCAAGATGTTGAGATGTTAAGATGCTAAGATGGTGTTAAGATGATGTTAAGATGATGTTAAGATTGTGTTAATATGGTGTTGAGATGGTGTTAAGATGATGTTAAGATGGTGTTAAGATGGTGTTAAGATGGTGTTAAGATGGTGTTAATATGGTGTTGAGATGGTGTTTAGATGATTTTAAGATGATGTTAAGATAGTGTTAAGATGATGTTTAGATGGTTTCAAGATGATGTTAAGATGTCAAGATGTTACGATGTTGAGATGTTAAGATGCTAAGATGGTGTTAAGATGATGTTAAGATGATGTTAGGATGGTGTTAAGATGATTTTAAGATGATGTTAAGATAGTGTTAAGATGATGTTTAGATGGTTTCAAGATGATGTTAAGATGTCAAGATGTTTTTATGTCAAGATGTTGAGATGTTAAGATGCTAAGATGGTGTTAAGATGATGTTAAGATGATGTTAAGATGGTGTTAATATGGTGTTAAGATGGTTTTAAGATGATGTTAAGATGATGTTAAGATGATGTTAAGATGATGTTAAGATGGTGTTAATATGGTGTTGAGATGGTGTTTAGATGATTTTAAGATGATGTTAAGATAGTGTTAAGATGATGTTTAGATGGTTTCAAGATGATGTTAAGATGTCAAGATGTTACGATGTTGAGATGTTAAGATGCTAAGATGGTGTTAAGATGATGTTAAGATTGTGTTAATATGGTGTTGAGATGGTGTTGAGATGGTGTTGAGATGGTGTTAAGATGATGTTAAGACGGTGTTAAGATGATGTTAAGTATATGTTAAAATGATTTTAAGATGTTAGGATGGATTTAAGGTTATGTTAGGATAATGTTAGGGTGTTGGGATGTTAAGATGTCGGGATGGCAAAATGATGTTAAGATGATGCTCCGATGTCAGGATGCTAGGGTATTAGGATGTTGAGATGTAACTAAGATGATGTTAAGAGGTTAAGGTGTTAAGATGTTAAGAAATAATTATCCGAGTTACGGAGTTCAGGTGATGAGGAGTTTTGATTTTATGACGTTGAGGGGTTGAGTAATTGTAATACCATGGTTGAAGAGTTTAGAAGTTGAGGTGATGAAAAGTTGTGATATTTGGAAGTGATGATGTTGAAAAGTTAGAAAGTTAAGAACTTGAGAAGCGGGGAAGTTATGAAGTTGCCAACCATGCCTACCTACAGATGAAATGAAGGCACCGACTGTAAAGTGGGATGTTCAAGTGGGGAGTTGTTCTTGGTGCAGAGCTATCCAGTAGATAGGATACTACGTTAGGTATCTCATCAGCCGTCATCGTTTTGAAATGACTTTCGATTTTAAATTCGCTTATATTTTTTCATTAACATTTTTTCTTTTCACTCTATAGTTTTCCATGTCAATTTGGAGTCCGTTATATTATTGGTTAATTTTTTTAAGGAGCCTAATAATGAAATGCGAGGGGAAGTCAACCACTTACACTGCTCTTATCATCTACTTATCACGATTAACACTCGACCTCCAATAAACGCGACTATAATTTTCCGAGAATTAATCGAAGGGCCGGTATTACAGCTAGTTGTCAACGATGGATGGGTGGGAATCGAGTTTCGAAAATAATCCACCAGGGGCACCAGCTCTGTCAGGTAGGTCATCGGCAGCCAGTGCGCATGCGCGTTGGAGTCTGTTCCCCATCTCAGTGCGCCCAGTATCAGGGGCTGCAAAGGCTTGATCTCAACTCGACTCATCTCGTATCGCGGGGGCCCCCTGTTTTCCGAATTGTGTTTTCCCCGTTGACTCGGGTAGGGAAGGAGGAGGAGGATTTCGCCGGGGAAAAATAGTGCGCGTTTTTCGGATTTTTTTTATTTTCCCAAAAACGGGAAATTTCGCGTTGTGGACCGCGGTGTGCTTTCGCGGAGCCGCTGTGCGCGCCGCTTACGCTGGATTTCGACGCGCACCAATTTTTCACATATGTGAGTATTTTCGAAAATGAAAAAATTAGTGTTGCCACTATTACGAGCAAATGGGGAATAGAAGATAATATTTAAAAAAAATTGTTTAACCTAGTGGAGTAGGTGAAAAATGAGTTTTAATCCGAAAATTGAAAAATACATTTTTTTATAAAATTACTAGAATCAGATTATTTGAAAGTAGCAGAACTCGCAGTTTCTCATTGAAATAAATGCCAGGAATGTCAAAAAAAGTTTAATATTTAATTCTTTTATAATAATCGTATGAAAATTCGGATGAGATCGGTATCGGATTTTTATCTCACTTTCCCCAACGAGTTACGGCAGTGTCTGATGCGGTGGGGAAATTCCTCCTGACGAAAAGGCGAGAAAAGTCTGAGAAGTTGTTGTGGAAGTGATAGTTGTGGGGGTGGGGGGCTAGGGGGGAGGGGGGCATCAATTTAATGGTTAGTCAAGATGGCCGCCTTCGGCTTTACAACTGCAGTCAAAACCGTGACAATTTGGAAGGGAAATATGCCATTTTCAAAATAGAACAGTGTCGACATCCGCTTAATGGCTCGCATAAAACACTTTATTTTTAATAATAATTTTATAACAGTGTTTACCTGAATGGGATTTTGCAAAAAATAAATTTTGGAAAATTTTATTCAAAGGGCACGGACTTTTTCAATTTCACCAAATTTTGAGTTTTTTTTCGTATTGGTTAAATGGGAATGATTATTGCTAGTGGGTCAAATGGGTATACCTAACGGCTGCATTGTTTAACACATCTTCACTAATCGGCTTTATTATTCAGGAGCAATTTTACGTACTTCCCTATGACAAAATTGCATTAAATTTTTCAAATTTTCTCTAAATTCGTATAAATTTTATAATGTCTCAAGCTAAACCTACAATGCAATTGGTATACCAAATTATGAATGGCAATAGATTAGATTATTTTATAAAAATGATAACAACCAACTATTATTCTGGCAAAAAAATTTAAAATATTTATTTTTCATGGGCATCATTTAGTGAAAACAAATTGGAAAAATTATACGGCTATAAGCCTTATAACCTGAAAAAGCTTATAAAATAGTAATAAGTAATTTATTAAATAAATAATATGCCTATTTTTCCAATATACTTATTGGCAAAGTACGAATCTGCCCTTTAGAATTAAAATATAAACAAGTAAAAAGTGTTTAAATAATTTTTTTAATGTTTATTGTTTTTTTAAATTAAAGACTTATTTTCTTGAATTCATGTTCTCTATGGTGAAGCTCAGAAAAAACGTATGAGTGTACAATTTTACTTAGAAAAACTCACTAACTTAACCTGTGCCTGCATGTCCTTAAATTTTGCTGCATTTTTTGGCATTTAGAAAATGAATGAAAATCGGGAAAATATAGAATTTAATTCCACAATTTGAAAATATCCACACGCCAAAAATTTCGCTTTTAGTTAGAACTTTTCGAAATAGCCAAAACAAGTTTCAAAGTTCGACATTTTTTGTCTACATTTTCTGTTTTTGTAGGTATATTTATAGTTTTTGGACCTACGGGTCGGTAGGGATTGAAAATTCCGATTTTCGGGGTGTCATTCTAGGGTTACCTCGTCAACACAAAAATAAAATCAATTGACATTTTCGTACAGATGGCGTGAAGATGGGACCAGACTGGCTGGGAGGTCCGTGGCCATGACCCGATACTTATTCGAGCCGTCATGATCCTGTACACCGTCATCCTAATACTATCTGCTCCATCGAGGTATAACTATAATAATTATACGAATAGAATAATCGTTATTTTATTCGTACACACCGTGGTGGCCAATTTTACGAGGCCGAACCGCTGATCCGATTTACCAGATCCAATTTTTCGTCAACCGAAAATTTCTCATCACAAATACGAAAATGGGTCAAAAAATTTCCAAATTTTTTTTAGATTTTCTCATAACTTTTCCTTTTTTTTCTCAATCACTATTAACCTTTCTTTTTAAATTGTGTTTTCAATATGTTTTTATCATTATTTTGAAAATGTAAAAAAATGTCAAAAATTTCGAAATTTATAAATTTTTTGAGAGGTACTTTGCAGCTTGTTTTTCTAAAATATAGCAGCAACTTCTTTGTATATAAAAAGAAATAAATTTTTTTACATTTTATGTTGCGATGTAAAATGCTTTTTTGGGAATCATCTTCAACTAGCCCGTAGTTCACAAAAGAATTTAAATCTTGTTTATCGGACCAGCGGTTTGTAATGTCCGTTTTGCGTATTTCGAAGCGCAACTGGAGTCAAATTTTCAAATAATTGGGAGAATATTCGCCTCAAGACGGTATGGTACTGAACTAAAAAAAATCTTCCTACATTCTTTCTAATAAGTCTTGGAAAACAATTTCAAACAAAAAAAAAATTTAAAAAAAAAATTTAAAAAAAATTCAAACGAGAAAATTTTGAATTATGGCACATTTAATTAAATGCCCGTTTTTCAACTATAGTCCATGGGAAATTCGGTTTTATCTGCGTCGAATTTACTATATCACCATCATCGTGTAAATATTATCCGAGCGCGCGCAGGTATTTTAAAAGCGCCAGGGAAAAAACCTCCGGCCGAATTTTCTCATTTGTATGGAAGTGGAACATTAGTTTTTCTTCCGTTTCCCGTTTCTAAATATTCTGTCAAAACCTTTTGATGCCTAGACGTGGGGAGAGGATGAATGAAAAAAAGTTGTGACTGGGCCGCGACTCGATTTTGGAAACTTTCCAAACATCTCGGCGACAGAATCTAACGCCTCATGACTCGGCTTCTTTTAATACTTTCCGACATTTATATCCATGTCTGCCACTGCCAAGACATAGCTACCATTGTGTACAATTTCGAGTTCATCGATCCCGACCATTCACGAATGGATTATTTTCATGAGGTTGCAGGTTTATCCGCCCGTTTTTTTGTAATTAACCGATAAAATTTGCAAAATTTATTTTTGCGCATCTTGGTGTTCACACTTGTTATCCCTGAAGGGTTCGGTTCTTTAGCTCATTTGCTTCAATTTTGGTTCCATTCGCTTTTTCGTAAGCCCTTGTAAAAGGACACTTTTTGACTTTGTTCCAGTAAAATTACCTTAAGACCCTTAAATATTTAACAAATCACAAAAATAAGGATACCGTCGGAAAGAGCGTTAAATTTCCTATAAACTCACGCTATTAGCACATGAGTAACATTGAGTTAAAAAATATAAAAATTGGGTCAAAGTCGAGAATTGCTCTATTTTCAAAAACTACCGTTTTTCCTTGCTGCATATAAGGTTGAACGAAAATTTGAAAATCCCGTACACGTTCCGGGAAAAAGTGGATTGGAATGTCAGATTTTCGACGGTATAGTCGTTTTTGGGTTTACCTCGCTCATAAGAGGAGAAATCGACGTTTGAATCCAGAAAAACGTGTTTTTTTGCTGAAATCTTGATTTCTGAGCCGATTTATCCTCTAATATTTGGGGTAATGCCAAAAATGACTATACCTTTGGAAAGCTGGCGTTCCAGGCCAGTTTTTCCCAGAACGAGCGCGGTATTTTTTCGTTTATTTCTCGTCCTAAACGCCCGTTGAAAAATCGGTAATTTCGAAAAAGTGAGCAAACCTTGACTTTGGCCCGATTTCCTGAGTTTTTTCTTAATGCTAGAAAGCTGCAAATGCCGTGGGGTCATAGGAAATTTAAAGGGCTTTCCAACGGTATTCTCATTTTTGAAGTTACTTGAAAATTTGAGGGACTTATGGCCGTTTTATTGAAACTAAGTCAAAAACACGGAAAAAATCTTTAAAGCGAAAAAAAGGGCATTTTTTCCGGGGCTCACGAAAAAGTTTATAGAACAAATATTGTAGCAAATGATCTGAAAAATCGGCCCCTCCAAGGAAGACAATCTCAAGTTGATTTTATCATAAAGTTTACTTCTTGCGAAACGCGGTAACTGTAACACTTTTCGACATTACAAAAATTGCTGTAGGTAGAAAAAATGATGTAAATTCTGTTTACTGTGTCATTTTTGAGCATTTTTTGCAATAAAGTGCCGGCATTCGGTCAGCAGCCACAGGTTGTGCATCCGGGCGGAGACAGAAATGCCGCCGGAATGCGAGAGGCCCTTTGTCTCGAAATTTCCGCAGCTGCTGACATCAGCCTGAGGAATTTTCAACTCAGCGGGAATTCGAGGAGTTTCCACGCTCCGTAAATTGCGAAAGGGAACATTTGCTGAATAACTCGCGATACAAGTTCGAATTTACGAAGTTATTTTTCATTCCGGTACTTTTTACAAAGAGAGAGAGAGATACAACCTTTATTTTTTGTTAAATACAAAAAAGTTCATCACTCATTTCGTCAATTTGTGACAAGAAAAGTTAAGAAACCAAATTTTGGCATTCTCGAAGAAATTGATGATTTTTTTACAAAAAAAGTTAAAAACCAAAATTCTGGCATTTTTTGAAAAATTGCTCATTTTGTCAATTTAACGACGAGAAAGTTCGAAAACCGAAATCCGCCATTTTCTAAAAAATACCCGGTTTTTACGATAAAAAATTAAATTTTGGGAAAATTATTCATTTTGACGATTTTTTTCAAGGAAAAAGTTAATAACCAAATTCTCACGTAATTACCTAATTGGAAAATCTTGATTTTGCTCATTTACAGTGCTGTGATGCCGACAGGGACGACGGACCGCCTGGCCAACGTTACTCAGACGATCTCAAGACTGCTCGACGGCTACGATATACGGCTCAGACCAAATTTCGGAGGTAATTTGTGCGAAAATTCGTCCATAAGATAAAAAAGTGTAGATAAAATTTTATTAATGAAAATCCATCAGATGTTAACATGCATAGACATTTTAATCAATATACATTAATAACAAAAATTAAATTAATAAAATTTTGAATAAATATACATTAATAAATGATAACCTGGCGTCATCATGAATTAATCGATTCTCCAAGATGATAAATAATTTTGAAAAATAATCATGTTAATGATAAAATACCTAATAATAAGAAATAATACACATAGAAGAATAAATGAAATGCACAATAAAAATAATAAATCAAATAAAATGCATAATAAAAGTAATAAATCAAATGAAATGCCTGATAAAAAAAGTATGTCTAATAGTTAAACGGATTAGTCCAGTCTGTACCTAATTTTTGTTAAATACCCAAGAATTGATTTGACTCTTTCCTCTGCAGGCGATCCACTTTACGTCGGAATGGATCTAACGATAGCCAGTTTCGATTCCATTAGCGAAGTTAATATGGTGAGTTGACAAGCTTACATTCAATGTTTATCAAATTTTGATAAAAAGTTATCGAAAATTCTTACAAAAAGCAGTAACCTCCATTCTAGATAGTATAAATCTAGTTTTTAGCCCTCGGAAACGTGAAACTTTTGAGATTTCGCCGAAAAATGAGGAAATTTTAGCACTTTTTTCGGTTATTACCATGGAAAATAGTAAAAAATGGGGGTTTCCCGAAAACTGTTAACATTTTCGAAGATGATGAAATTCGCTACAATTCGAGCTTAATCGGAGCTTCGTAGATTTAGTAGTTTAGAAGAAAAGGGTTGAGAAAATTTTTGAAGTTGGAAATGTTCTCCAAGATTTATTTATTATTTTATTTATTTAACTACGAGAGCTGCAGAACTCCAATTAAGCATAAATCGTAGCAAATTTGATTGTCTTTGAAATAATAGCTAAAAATATAAAAACATAATCGAGATACATAAAAAATGCCGGCTTACAAATCAACTCCTCGATCGTTCGATTCTACCTTGTCTACAGAGGCGAAGGTGGAGGCGTAAATACCAAAATAAAACCCACGTTCAGCCATTTTCTTCTCGCCCTCGAAATCGAATTCCTTTATCTCGAGTCACACTTCACACCCCTTGTCGAACCTTGAATGCACCGGGTCGAAAAGGGGGCAAAGGGTGGGGGGCGAAAGAGGGGAAAGCGAGAAGAAGCGCTCCCTCCCGCTCCCGCACGCAGGATCGCCTATCCCCGTCCCGCTTTAGCAGTCGTTGAATGTCGGGCAGCATAAAAACAGAAAGATGATAAGGGCCCTGAGCATCTTCTTCACAATGGCCCAGATGAGGTATCTCTCCTTTGCTCTCGCTAAAGACCATTGATGTCGAAATTTTCTATTTATACGCCAACGCCGTTTCGGTCAATACTTCGATAAAATCGGGTTACTAGTCCATACCTGTTACTAACAGGTTGCTGACGGCGTTGAAAAAGAAAATATAAACTGAGAAAACGACTTTATGGATTATGGTTTGGTTTTCTTGCAAGTATCATGAGGAAGAGTGTTGGTTCCAGGGATAGTCGAAACGTTTGCCGCTAGATGCCGCCTCTGATGGGGCTGTTGAAACAGTAGACCCCAAAACTTGCTAATCATGTAAATACATCATTTAATGATGTTTAGATTAACCATTTCCCACCTTATATCCACCATAATAGCCGATATCCACGCGCCGATATCCACGCACTGCTATCCACGCGCCGATATCCACACACAGATATCCACGCGCTGATATCCACGCGCCAATATCCACGCGCCGATACCCACCCGCCGATATCCACGCACCGCTATCCGCGCGCCGATATCCCCTCACAGATATCCACTCACAGATATCCTCGCACTGATATTCACGTGCCGATATCCACGCGCCTATATCCACGCACCAAAATCCACGCGCCGATATCCACGCGCCTGTATTTACGCACCGCTATCCACGCGCCGATATCCACGCGCCGATATCCACGCGCCGATATCCACGCGCCGATATCCACGCGCCGATATCACGCGCCTATATCCACGCGCCGATATCCACGCGCCGATATCCACGCGCCTATGTCCACGCACCGATATCTACGCACCGCTATCCACGCGCCGATATCCACGCACCGCTATCTACGCACAGATATCCTAACCAAGCCTCGGTCTCGGTTGATCAGACGGCCCTACCGAAAACGTCAGCTCCGATTTTTCAGGATTCGAATATCGGAAAATGTAAAATAAATATTCACACAGACTTTAGCCCGATCTTCTACGGATCGATTTGGAAAATTCGACGGATCTCTTCAAATCGGCTCATCAGCCATTCGATATAGTGGGGAAATTTCCCCCGTTTTCCCCAACACTCGGGAGGGAAATTGTCTAATGCCCGCGGAGGAAGTTTTAACGATGCTCTTTTCTCTCCGGAGGGAATCTCCGTTGCAATCTCTGCCGAGATAATGATCCCATTATTTTTAGGATTCGCCTCAACAACGGGGCTGATCCTTGTAGCGAACTAAGGGCAGGGCATTTGCTACATCCTGTCAACGACAATTCTCCGCCCTCGACAATAATTCCTTTCCAGACGCATCGCGATTCTCTCGGCTGCTTTTTAACCACGATCTTCGTCGGATATTCGATAATATTCAAGAATCGAATATCGATACTAAAACTCCTTCAACGTCGCGTTCGAATAGGTATGAGGGAAACACGAGGGGTAATATTTTTGTTACATTTTTTCCAGATTACCTATGAAATAGGTCGGGAAAATATTTTTACAACACCCCCTCAAAATTTGTTCTCTTACATTTCAAAGGGTCAAGAATACAAATCTGCAATAAAAATTTCTCGTTTTCATAATTTAACCGAGAATTTTCAAAAACCGATTTTCAAAAATTTTCGAAATTCCGAGTGAATTTTTTACGTGTAGTTGTGAAAAGATTAATCTGAAATTGGCGTCAGACTACCGGCAAATTAACCTTTCCGACCGAATGAACCGATTTTGACAGGCGGTTAGTAGGGGATGGTGGGTGGGACGGAAGGGTGGTGTAGCGAGAGATTCACCCAAAGTCCCAAAATGTTTGTTCAAGCTTTGATAGCAAATCGCGAAAATTTCATATTTTTTAAAAAATCATTTATATCTTCGATAATTTGATATTTTCAAAATATTGACCTGAATAGACTAAATTAAATACAACTAATAGACAAAATTAATAAAAAATAAAATTTCCAATGTTGAATTTCACCAGTTTGGCTTGATAATCGACAATGAGGCCAGACAGTAAAATTTTGAGTTTAGGATCCAAAAACCTGAAAAGTGATACATTTTCAAGACAAAAAATAAATAATTAAATTGGTTTGTCGATCTATGCTAATCAGGGGGTCGATTTGACAAAAATTGAGCCTCGAATGATCGAAATCCGTGGTAAACAATCCTTCGGAACGGAAAGTGCAGCGCAGCACTGCAATTGTGTGCAGTTGCAGTATTGATCTTGTCAGTTCCAGCCTGGGCTCTCATTTACATCTGCATTATGTTGGATGAGGAGGATTTATACGATAATAAAGCGAGCAGTAGGATATTATTATGAATGAAACGATGAATTCAAATATAATAAGTTATTATTAATAAGCAATCACTTATTTTGAGTGAAACTTTTTTTGTCCAAACTTTCATCGCGGATGCATTACCTCGATAAACTAAATTTTAAATTTAGCTGCATACTACTGGTGTCCCTTGAGACGAAAAACACGGAAGAATAATTCTTCAATTCAAAGACAAATTATTTGTCTTGTCCCTTATTTATATTAGAAATTCAACTCCAACATTTTTTTTACAAATTTCGTAAAACCCAGTTTAAACCGCCTCTTGCTTGGCGCGTAATTAATTTAAATTTATTATTATAGTTATAATATGTCAGACGCTCTAGGGGTGAAACAGGGGCAAGTCTGCGTTTCTCTGTAATAATAGAGTTTTATTAACAAAATTAATGAACATTGAACAACCATGACTATCCAAAACCAACCATCCACTCACCTGTAATAATAGAGAAACAACATTAATGCCTCTATCTCAGGTTTCTCTGAAGAATGCACATATAATAATATTTACAGAAGTTAATCACATAAGTTCACTATCACTCTTATCATCTTATCAACTGTCGGTCCGTCCTCTCCTGTAGCCGACACAACTACTGAAGAAAAGCGGCGTGATTTTCTTTACGTAGTTATTTATTTATATTTAAGGCATACAATTTACGTAACATATCTAAATTAAACAATAAACTGGAAGTATTTTTGATTTAAAACAGCCTCTCGGCATTTCTACCTATCAATTTTCCGAACTTTTCACGGGGCCGTGACGTGACAGGGGAAAAGGAAATAGTTTTTCTTCCCTCTCGTGTCAATCGACTTTCTTCTCGGGTTACCCCACCCACGCAGTTCGGTCCCCGTGGGTTGATTTGATTAAGGGAACAACGGACCTTTTCCCTTCCTCGACCAAAAGAGTTAAGGACGAAGGAAAAGGGCGCCAGGGCGGCCAACTTGCGGACAGTTTTCCCCCTCCCTGATTTCCACCGAAGGCGATTTTTCAATTTCCTCCCCCTTATTTTTACCTACAAAATGGGCAATTTTTAACAAAAAAATAAATAAATCAAAATTCCAACGGGATTAGTCTTGATGGTTTTTCCTTTGGAAGTGGAGTAAATAGGACGATGACCATGGAAAGCTATTTTTTTGGACAAAATCCACCAAAATTATTGGTTGAACGCTTTCCTCAATTTTCAATCCTATATGAAGAGTTTTCCTCCAAAACTGCATTCATCCACTTTCGAGTTTTGTCGATATCGATTTCGTTTTTTCGATTTTCGATTGCTTACAGGTTCCGAAACTGTTATGAATCGAAATCGATATCGACAAAACTCGAAAGTGGATGAATGCAGTTTTGGAGGAAAACTCTTCATTTAGAGAAAGTAATTTGACAGGATATTTTTAGTGTTTTCTACCGATTCGGTCGGGTTTTTGGGTCTCATTTTGAATTTCACCTTCCGAGCCCTCCGAGTTGTTGTTAACGCATAACTTCGCGCTCCCCCTATCGATCCAAGGTCAACTTAAATTTAGTTGAACCGGCACCCCCCTCCCTTCGACGTCGTTCAATGACTTGACGGAATCCCATCATCGACCATTCGAATTTCCAAAATTCGATGACATTTTGTGGTCGATTTTACCAAAAATGAAAACCTAGGTCAAGTAAAATAGGCACCATAATAGACATAAATAGACACCATAATATGTTATATTATAATGTAACGACACTATACTACGAGCTGGCAACATATTTCGAGCTGGTACCATTTTACGAGATGGCACCATTTTACGATATGACACCATATTCCAAGGTGGCTCCGTACTACAAGACGACACCATATTATAAGAAAACATCATATAACTCAATAGTACATTACGCTACGCCATTATCTTGCGAAGACACCATAATATCACAAGACGCACCATACTACGAGACACCATATTACAAGACGACACCTCGTAACATGTCCTTAACAGATTACAAGGTGACAACAATTAAGGAGTTGACAGCGCATTGCGGTGGGCACCACATTACAAAACTGCACCATACGACGACACCATAAATACAAAAAATGAAATTTCAAGACCATATTACGAAACAGCACCATTTCACGAGAAAACACCATATTCCAAGATGGCTTCAGTATTACAAGACGACACCATATTATACATAATATGTAATACATAATATGTAAACACAATAACATTATTATTACTATTAATGTTATTAATGTTATTATTTATTATTATTTATTAATGTTATTATTTATTAATTGTTATTAATGTTATTATTTATTATTAATGTTATTAATGTTATTATTTATTAATGTTATTATATTATTACTATTATTATTATTATTAAATAATAGATATTAATAATTAATAGTTATTATAATTTAATAGTTATCAATTACGATTAATCATTATTAATTATTACTAATTAATTAATAATTAATCAATTATTTATCGATTATTCTCAATATTAATTGTTTATTAATTATAATTAATATTAATTGTTTATTAATTATAATTAATATTAATTATTTATTAATTATAATTGATATTAATTATTCATTAATTGTAAATAATATCTATTAATTATTTATTAATTATTATTAATATTAATTATTTTAATGTTAATATTAATTATTTTAATGTTAATATTAATTATTATTAATATTAATTAATTATTAATATTAATTATTAATATTAATGATAATGATATTATTATTATTAATATAATATTATTATTATTCTACACCATTATCTCACGACAACACCATAATATTGCAAGACGGCAACATATATCTCGTCGACACCATATTACGAGATGACAGCTCATTACACGATGACACCATACTACACAACATTTCAAGACCATATCACAAAACTGCACCATATCTCGATATGACAGCTTATCACGATATGACATCATGTAACAAGATGACACCATATTACGAGACAACACCATATTACAAGGCATATTGATCGTCACAGTATTAGTTACCCATTTTCAAGAGGGCACCATAATATTGCATGACGACACCATTTTAAAATATAGAACCACTTCAGGAGTTAACACCACTTCTCTAGATGACGCCATATTACAAGACAACATATTACGGGATGCCACCATATTACCATTGTGCACACGCCATTTCATGATAATTATCTCATCGTTTCCTGGAATTTTAGGACTACACGATAACCATGTACCTCAACCAGTATTGGAAAGACGAGCGATTGACGTTCAGCCACGACGACGAAGTGCTCACGCTGTCGGGCGATTTCGCCGACAAAATTTGGGTGCCCGACACTTTTTTCGCCAACGATAAAAACAGGTAAGCCAAATATTTTCAAGCATTATCGATCAATTTGTAAATTTATTGGAGAATCCCCTTCTCAACCTCGTTGGCAAATTTTGTTAGAAATAAATTTAATTTCAAATTGATTTTAATAATTAAATAAATTTAATTGCCTTTTTTATTGCAATAGTTTATTTTACTGAGCGAATTTATCGTTCCAGTTTCCTACACGACGTGACGGAACGGAATAAATTGGTACGCCTCAACGGCGACGGAAGCATCACGTACGGGATGCGTTTTACGACAACGCTCGCCTGCATGATGGACCTTCACTATTATCCGTTGGATTCGCAGAATTGTACCGTCGAAATCGAAAGTTGTAAGTTTAAATTAGGTTAAGAAAAACTCGGATTTTCCTTCCATTTTTTGGTCTCAGTAGTGCGTTTATGGGGGTGCGGCAGCGGCTGTTTGTCAAACGTAGGGGAAAATCCCTTTCGAAATTTCCCCTCACTATTCAGGTCTGTAAATAAGCAGCCACTGTCATGATGCGTTAAAATTTCGGTACAATCTTTTCAACCACCAACGCAGGTGTAAAATTTGGGAATTTTTCCCTCACGCGGGGATTTTGCAAAAATTGGGGAAACTTTCTGTTGAGAAGCTGCCTTGGTGGAAAATTACAAGTGTCTACATCACGTAACTCAAATTAGGTATGATTTTTCTGACAAAAAATAAACTTTTGGAATCTGGAAAAAGAGTAAAAACCGTTTTTATGGTGAGCTAGGGAAAGGAATACGACGAAAAGCGTCTCATCGCGCGTAGATGGGTAAGAAGTATGGAAGCAGGGCTGAGGCTTCCTTTACAATCTCTAAGGCCTATACTTACTTCCGCCTAAGCCCATGAAAGTTCCGATTCTCCTCAGCTTTTTTCCAGCTACCTTTTTTCCTTGGTTGGATAAAGTAGCACGCAACCTATTTTCACGTTTGCTCAACAATCTCGTGCGAAATGCTTGTCAAACGTTTTTTTCGCGTTTTCACGTAAAATTCCGTAAACGGAAATTTTCAGTTTCTCAAAAAAAGGCTTGAGGAGTGAGGCTGACGTGGCCTTGGGGTTGTGGTAGAAACAGGAAGCTGGAGCTTCTCTATAAGGAATTTGGACCGGATAGGTGTGTATATCGCAGTATAAGGCGGGAAAAGCGGATTAAACGCCACAATGAACAGGATTATTCCACATTGGGAACCGACCGCCTCGCTGTGAAGCTTGAAGCTAAAAATATCCCATTCTACATTTTCTTCCGATTTATTTTATTTAATCTCAGCGATTTTCATTCCAAGTATTCTCGATGTTGATGATAGATAGTAAAAATTAGAAAAATAATACCAATTATTAACTATTGGATTTCTGTAATTCTCGAGTTGAATAAGAAACTAATCATTTCATTGCAGACGGTTACACGGTGAGCGATGTGGTCATGTACTGGAAAGACACTCCCGTCAGAGGCGTCGAGGAAGCTGAACTTCCACAATTCACAATTATCGGCTGGGAAACAAATGACAGGTTTGTCTACACTGCGGATATGTGTGCATGAACATATGTTTTGTAACATAGATTTTCGTTATCATGTCGTTTCGATTCTCGGTTTCTCGCAAGACAACCCTCGACCTTGAAGCCGACCTCCCTGACGCTCCTCCAGGCTTCTTGGTCGTTCGGACATCATCCTGCCTCCCTGACGCTTCTCAAAGCTTCTCGGTCGCTCGACAGAATACCATTAATCATGACGCCTCTCTGAGGCTCCTCCGGGCCTCTTGGTCGTTCGGACATCAGCCTGCCTCCCTCACGCTTCTCAGAGCGCCTTGGTCGCTCACGAGTACCTGTAATCATGACGCCTCACCCATGCTCGACACAGCATCTCAGTCGTTTGCTCCAACGGCCTTCCTGTTCTCAAAGGTTCTCGGTCCCTCGCAAGGATTCCTGTAATCATGACGCCTCCCTGATGCTCCACCAAGCATATCGGTCGTTCGCATAAACTGCTGGCATCCCTGACGCTCCTCCAGGCCTCTTGGTCGTTGGGACATCAGCCTGCCTCCCTGACGCTTCTCAAAGCTTCACGGTCGTTCTCAAGAATACCACTAATCATGACGCCTCTCTGAGGCTCTTCCAGGCCTCTTGGTCGTTCGGACATCAGCCTGCCTCCCTCACGCTTCTCAGAGCGCCTTGGTCGCTCACGAGTACCTGTAATCATGACGCCTCGCCCATGCTCGACACAGCATCTCAGTCGCTTGCACCGACGGCCTGCCTTCCTGTTCTCAAAGGTTCTCGGTCCCATGCAAGGATTCCTGTAATCATGACGCCTCCCTGATGCTCCACCAAGCATATCGGTCGTTCGCATCAACTGCTGGCATCCCTGACGCTCCTCCAAGCCTCTTGGTCGTTCGGACATCATCCTGCCTCCCTGACGCTTCTCAAAGCTTCAAGAATACCACTAATCATGACGCCTCTCTGAGGCTCCTCCAGGCCTCTTGGTCGTTCGCACATCAGCCTGCCTCCCTCGAAGCTTCTCGATCGCTCGTAAAGACATCGGGACACCGTTTTCCCTGACACTCCCCGGAGCCTCTTGGTCGTTCGCAGTGCTGCCTGTTTCTCCAACGCTCTCAAACTCCTCTGGGTCGCTCGGGTGGCTCAAAATGATCGAAACGCTTTTGCTCGACTAATCCTAACAATCGTTTCTGGTCACGAGTTGAGCACAGATATCAAATTGATGATATAGATACAATATAACACTCAAATATGAACGTCTGTTTGGTTACAGAAAAGAAAAATTAGCAACTGGCGTCTATCAGAGGTTATCGCTGTCTTTCAAACTGCAGAGGAACATTGGATATTTCGTGTTCCAAACTTACCTTCCTTCGATTCTTATCGTCATGCTGTCGTGGGTCTCGTTCTGGATCAACCACGAAGCGACGAGCGCCAGAGTGGCTTTAGGTACTGTGAATTTGTTAAGTTGTTCCCTCGATAGACTTGACTCAAAATGAAGATGACTAAATAAAAAGCCAAATTCTTAACTTTTTCCTAATGTTTTTCGCAGGCATAACAACCGTACTCACAATGACGACGATCAGTACGGGAGTGCGAAGTTCGCTTCCGCGGATTTCCTACGTCAAAGCCATCGACATCTACCTCGTCATGTGTTTCGTTTTCGTATTCGCCGCCCTACTCGAATACGCCGCGGTCAACTACACCTATTGGGGAGCGAGGGCTAAGAAAAAGACCAAAAAGAACAAAGAGGCTGAAGAAACCGTTAGGAAATCGAGTTTATGCGGTGAGGATTGTAGATTTTAAGATAAAAATCACATCCCGTTATTCGGGGACATCAGTCATGAAAATGAGCCGCTTTTCAGGTACGAAATCAGCATCAGTAAACGTTCCTGATGGCTATACTGGCGGCTCGGGTGCGCCAGACGAAATCATCGAACTGCAAGACGTCCGACTCTCCCCTATCCCTTCGATACGCAATCGGCACAGCTCTGGAAGGTGAATTTTAAAAATTGTTTTACAATAATTAATAAGAATGATGGCCCCTACAATCGGATAATTAACTTATAGATCGATACTATTGAGGGAAAAGTAATAAGTAGGGTAAAACTGATGTTACGGCTCCAGTTATGTGCGAAATGAGGGGAAAATTCGTTTTAAAATTTCCCTATTTTTTTCTAAAAATGTCCCTATTTTTATCTTAAAATTACCCCTTGAGTGGCATCGACTAAATATCAATAAACATGCTGCAATCTGTTGAATATTGTATTGATTTGATCAATATTTCAGCCGTTCGGGGCTGGAGGACCCGAGCAAATTCCCGCCGTCGTTCCGCATGTCGCGCACGTCGGGCTACGCAGTGCCAACTTCGCGGTCCGGCCTGCGCATGCGCCCCAGGGGCGGACCTTCGCGGCCCAAAATGTTCCACGCGCTCAAAAAAGGCGCGCACGCGCTGCGGGCTTCGATGCCCAAAATCAAAGATGTCAACCTCATCGACAAATACTCCCGCGTCATATTTCCCGTCTCGTTTCTCATATTCAATTTGGGTTATTGGGTTTTCTACATTTTCTAATCTCAGTTCGGTTGGAAATGTTTCAAAAACACTTCAATCCGAGTGTCGCTACTAATCGAAAAACCGAGATTACGCTCATTTCTGAGATTAACATTGCTCCAAGTCGATGCGCATTGTTCGCTTTCGATTTCAACGATCGAAGACGAAATTTTGCGGAAGACCGGCAGATTTCTATTGATTGGAAAATGAAAATCAGCTGCAATTGAATTGAGAGGAAGAAGAATCTGAGCTTTAATTTGGCGGGAAGGATTCTAGCCGTTTATCAGTGTTGCCAAACTTGGGAGAGCAGTAAACCGCTTCCGCTTGGAGCAATGCGAATCTCACAGCTCATCAGGAGCCGAATTCAGTACTCAATTTCTATGATCTCAGATTCCGTTTTTTGGATAATGATTTCGAAAAGGAAATTCGCTCGAAATGAAAGCAGATATGAATTTTTGAAGTAGTGTGGACAACGTAATTTTAGAAATTGTAGCAGCGTATTTTCTTTGATGTCATTCGAGCTTCGGCCGTTCATAAGTTATTATTTTGTTCTGCATTTTGATGCGAATTTGACGCGATTAACTTGGCAATAAAACTGTTTTAGGTTGTATGAAATTTCCTATAATTCTGGGTACCCGATTTATCTCTTCAGAAACTTCTCAAAACAGCGAAAATTTCTGTTCATCAGTTGAACTTATTTTCAAATTGTTTCAACTCCGCATTCACCTCAACGCCGCACTTTCTTTTTGTACTGTGAAGAGTATATTTTTATCGAATTTTTACTTTCCTTCTCCCTCTCGATCGTCCTTATTTCTCCCCCCCCCCCTTCATTGTCAGTTACCAAAAAATGTTACCAATTCCATATTTAGGCTAAAAATGTTGCATACTTGTGACGAATGAATTTATAATGCTTCATGTAGTAGTACTTGGTGGGAGAGAAAATATTGAAAATGGTCGCACATTAATACGAAAGAAAAGTTAGGAATAATCGTCGAATAAGAAAAATCTGTGACCTAAATTGTTATTATGTTATTTACTCGCCTTTTTTCGACCTTCGACAAAATGGGATTCGATTTTCTCGTCGATTACAATAACATGGCCATTGCTCAACCGAAATTTCAATTTGAATAAAGAATACAAAAACAAATTTTGCAATAATGACAACGTTTTTAAGAATTGATTCAGTTTGACTTGTAAAACCTCTTATTTTTTCGGCGAATGTACAGACTAGATTAAGGTACATTACCCTCAAGTGGGAATCACTCGAATGGCTCAACCCGCAAGACCGTGGAAGATTCGATAGCTGAATCATTGGGCGGTTACGGGTTGAGCCGTCCGTCGGGTTGAGACGTCGTCTAGGGAGGTCACTAACGGGCTCTAGAGAAGAAAAAAAATTATCCTTACCCGCCGATATTTTTCAAAAAATCAAATTTATGTCAAAATACCGTTGTTTTTATTTTAAAGTTCCAACCCTTGAATATGAACTACCCCGAAAGTTATTCGAAGAACAAGGTATATTGGAACCAGAAATGATATTTCTGGACATAATATGATATTATCATGGACATAATATTATTATGTCCATTGGTTCCACCGACCTGATTACCTTGATCTTACGATGGCCGTACCATTTACGTCATTCTCCTCGAAATACCTAATCGATGCAGTATCTGCAGGTACCAGATTCGGACCAGTGTTGAATAAATTGACTAAAATTTACGAATAAGGTCTGTACTTACTTTCACATTAATTAATCCTAGCGAAGGCAGAGAACAAAAAATTAATTTTCCCTCCGAAGGGACGCGCTATTTGTAATTACAGAATAAGAGAATATTCGATAAAAAAATTCTGATTTAAACAGTGTATGATACAAGATAAAAGATAGGTAAGTAAATAGGGCGCACATGTTAGCGTAGTCAAAATAGTAGAACGGAATACCCGACTTTCCTAGGAATTTTCTTTGGTATAAAAATGTTGAAAGTTTAGGTACCTACCTACGTATTGTACATATCCATGTTTCATGTATACTCAGCCCTTGTGAAATCTATTGAAATAGATATCAACAATTTGATCGCGCACTTTGTCATTTATGTATTGTTTACCGATACAATGAAAATGCTAACTATTCAATGAGCGAGTACAACTGTTGTTTTGAAATAATCGATGTTTCTTTGCAAAGTGTTTTTTCTCAGTATCACCCTCCGTCCACCGACAATTTTTTTCTCGAACGAAAGAAGATTTTTCAAAAAATTTTATGAAAAATCAACCATGATAGCCTCAACCTTCTAGCCAGGCCAATAGATCACTTACGGTTTCGAAAAAAAATTTCAAATCTTGAAAAAATTGTGTTTTTTAACGATTTTGCCTAATAGGTACCTTTTATTTACCTTCACCACTTTTGCCCTTTGAGTCAGAACCAAATTTCACTCTTACCATATTATTTGTTGGCTCGAATCGGGGAAAAATGAATAACATCAAAAAGGAGCGGAAACCTCGAATGAAAAATTTGATAATTTACTCTTCAAAAGAGGCGGTACCTGCAGGATGAGACGCCAGACGCGTCGGCGCAATAAGGTGTGGCGTCCTTCTCGCTAGGTCCGTCCGATATATCGTATACCTAATTTAATTATATACGGTTTACTCTTACTTGTAATAGACAATTGGGGTTTACCATTAGTGGGGGTGTAAGGTAAATACCATACCAATATTGCGAAGTCATCATGTATTGTCATGAGACTCAAAAATTCCTAGAAATTAGGGAGAATCGAACCTAGAGGCTCTTATCTGTTATCAATATTTCTTCCCTGAGGCTTGTGGGCCTTTGAAAATTTGCAGCTAAGTTTGGGGACTCGTAATACTTCACCAAAATTGCTGTTGAGAAAATTGGGTGCCAAAAAATCAATGAAATGAAGCAGCTTGCATCACAGGCCGTGCATGAATGAGAATAGTATTAGTGGGCATTGCATTATCAATTTAAATCGCGATAATCGATAGTTGAACTTAATTGGAAAACCTAAGGGTGGGTTCATCGATTTTGTTTATACATCGGATATCCATTATTCTCCCAAAGTCTCGAAACGGCAATTTTACTATTATTAGGATAAGATAATAATAATAATAAAATAATATTAGAATACAACCAGATTACGAGATTCTCCAGTTTTACTGTCGTGATACAACCACGATATCATCATTAGTGTATCCTTATTTGCTCAATGCTCTACATGATTATGTATTTTAATAATTTAGCAATGAATGATGAGCCTTATCACTAGAAAAAGATCCTAACTAGAATCAATTCACAAATGGTTCGATAGAAGTGTCTTCCGATGTTAATCCTGTCGATTATCGAGTGGATGCAATCGATTATAGCTTTCCCCGAACACTATCCCTATCCTTGCGAAGTGGAGGAAAAAGAGGAAAATAGGGAGCGAACCCGAGCGACTTCCCCGTTTCTGAGAGGCGAGGATTTTCCAATAGTTCGTATCCTGCCGCAAGGCGCGCTGATCGCGGTTTCACGATCACGTTTCTATTTCAACTTCAGTTTCACTTAACACTTCAGTTTGACTTGCTATTTGAGTTTTACTTTTATGCTCAGTTTCAGCACCTTAATGCGCAGATATGTCCATTTTTTCGATTTTGAGATATTGGTATCACTGGATTCGAGAGATTGAGCTCTTTCTAGTGCACACTTACATTTTGAACAGACCCGACTGGAGACCTTTAAAAATTGACCTTGAAATCGAAAATCAAACTCATAATCGAAATCAAAGTCAAACTCACAATGGAACAAAAAATCAAACTCATAATCGAAATCGAAGTCAAACTCACAATCGAAATCGAAGTCAAATTTACAATGAAACAAAAACTCAAACTCATAATCGAAATCGAAGTCAAACTTACAATGAAACAGAAACTCAAACTCATAATCGAATTCAAAGTCAAACTCATAATGAAACCGAAACTCAAACTCATAATCGAAGTCAAACTCATAATCGAAATCGAAATCAAACTCATAATCGAAATCGAAGTCAAATTTACAATGAAACAAAAACTCAAACTCATAATCGAAATCGAAGTCAAACTTACAATGAAACAGAAACTCAAACTCATAATCGAATTCGAAGTCAAACTCATAATGAAACCGAAACTCAAACTCATAATCGAAGTCAAACTCATAATCGAAATCGAAATCAAACTCATAATCGAAATCGAAGTCAAATTTACAATGAAACAAAAACTCAAACTCATAATCGAATTCAAAGTCGAACTCACGATGAAACCGAAACTCAAACTCATAATCGAAATTGAAGTCAAACTCACAATGACATCGAAACTCAAACTCATAATCGAACTCGAAGTCAAACATTCAATGAAACATGAGTGACATACTCAACTCATGAGTTTGAGTAAGTATGTGAGATTGTGAGATTGACTTCGATTTCGATTATGAGTTTGAGTTTTTGTTTCATTGTGAGTTTGACTTCGATTTCGATTATGAGTTTGAGTTTTCGTTTCATTGTGAGTTTGACTTCGATTTCGATTATGAGTTTGAGTTTCGATTTCATTGTGAGTTTGACTTCGATTTCGATTATGAGTTTGAGTTTCGATTTCATTGTGAGTTTGACTTCAATTCCGATTATGAGTATGAGTTTCTGTTCCATTATGAGTTTGAGCTTTTGTTTCATTGTGAGTTTGACTTCGATTTCGACTACGAGTTTGAGTTTCTGTTCCATTGTGAGTTTGACTTCGATTTCGATTATGAGTTTGAGTTCCGATTTCAATGTGAGTTTGACTTCGATTTCGATTATGAGTTGGAGTATCGATTTCATCGTGAGTTTGACTTCGATTTCGATTATGAGTTTGAGTATCGATTTAATTGTGAGTTCGACTTCGATTTCGATTATGAGTTTGAGTTTTTGTTTCAATGTGAGTTTGACTTCGATTTCGATTATGAGTTTGAGTATCGATTTCATTGTGAGTTTGACTTCGATTTCGATTATGAGTTTGAGTTTTTGTTTCAATGTGAGTTTGACTTCGATTTCGATTATGAGTTTGAGTATCGATTTCATTGTGAGTTCGACTTTGATTTCGATTATGAGTTTGAGTTTTTGTTTCAATGTGAGTTTGACTTCGATTTCGATTATGAGTTTGAGTATCGATTTCATTGTGAGTTTGACTTCGATTTCGATTATGAGTTTGAGTTTCTGTTTCAATGTGAGTTTGACTTCGATTTCGATTATGAGTTTGAGTTTCGATTTCATTGTGAGTTTGACTTCGATTTCGATTATGAGTATGAGTTTCGATTACATTGTGAGTTTGACTTCGATTTCGATTATGAGTTTTAGTTTCTGTTCCATTGTGAGTTTGACTTCGATTTCGATTATGCGTTTGAGTTTCGATTTCATTGTGAGTTTGACTCCGATTTCGATTATGAGTATTACTTTCTGTTTCATTGTGAGTTTGACTTCGATTTCGACTACGAGTTTGAGTTTCTGTTCCATTGTGAGTTTGACTTCGATTTCGATTATGAGTTTGAGTTTTCGTTTCATTGTGAGTTTGACTTCGATTTCGATTATGAGTTTGAGTTTCGATTTCATTGTGAGTTTGACTTCGATTTCGATTATGAGTTTGAGTTTCGATTTCATTGTGAGTTTGACTTCAATTCCGATTATGAGTATGAGTTTCTGTTCCATTATGAGTTTGAGCTTTTGTTTCATTGTGAGTTTGACTTCGATTTCGACTACGAGTTTGAGTTTCTGTTCCATTGTGAGTTTGACTTCGATTTCGATTATGAGTTTGAGTTTCGATTTCAATGTGAGTTTGACTTCGATTTCGATTATGAGTTGGAGTATCGATTTCATCGTGAGTTTGACTTCGATTTCGATTATGAGTTTGAGTATCGATTTCATTGTGAGTTTGACTTCGATTTCGATTATGAGTTTGAGTTTTTGTTTCAATGTGAGTTTGACTTCGATTTCGATTATGAGTTTGAGTATCGATTTCATTGTGAGTTCGACTTTGATTTCGATTATGAGTTTGAGTTTTTGTTTCAATGTGAGTTTGACTTCGATTTCGATTATGAGTTTGAGTATCGATTTCATTGTGAGTTTGACTTCGATTTCGATTATGCGTTTGAGTTTCGATTTCATTGTGAGTTTGACTCCGATTTCGATTATGAGTTTTAGTTTCTGTTCCATTGTGAGTTTGACTTCGATTTCGATTATGCGTTTGAGTTTCGATTTCATTGTGAGTTTGACTCCGATTTCGATTATGAGTATTACTTTCTGTTTCATTGTGAGTTTGACTTTCATTTCGATTATGAGTTCGTGTTTCAGTTTTATTGTGTCTTTTGATTCGGCCTTACTTTCACTTCAACTTTCACTTCTCCCATCACCTTGGAATTGCACATTCAAGTTTCTATTTCAACTTCAGTCTGACTTGCGACTTCAGTTTCATTCTCTACTTCAGTTTTACCCCAATGCACAGCTACAGTTTTACGTTCACTTTAACTGCCCCATAGGGCAATATAATATATTTTATTATAATCAGGGTGGCAGCTACTATCGCACGACCGGTGGCAGTTTTACGAACTGTACGGCTCGGGATCGTTTCCTTAGTCGAATAGCTCGACTTACCATGGGATGATACTTTGATAGGGAGGATCCCCTTGGCAGAAACGGGTCGATAAGGCCACCCCCCTGCTACCCGTTCTCCGAATGGGTGGGGTAGTTGGTCCAGGTCCAGGGTCCCTGCATCCCACCTTCGAACGAGCAGCGACGTGAATTATACCGATATAAAAAATTACCCCCCGCCCCGTAAAAATCGAAATTAAACGAAAAATGCTCGTTTCGAAATCGGTGCCAGTCTAGCGGTTTTTGCGGAAAGTGGAAAATTTCGGCTTCGGTACGCGAAACGGTTTGCGGATTTTTCAAGATTCCAGTCTTAGCTGCTGGACGAATTCGCTGTTGTAAAATGTGACAATTCACGAGTGAATGTTCGTGCCATAAATCGACATGATCGTCCAATCAGTCGGCCCAGGAATACTGGGCACAGTGCATTTCCTTCTGGCGACAGCCCTTGGTAATTTTTTCGACTTATTCCTGATTGTCAATAAGTAGAAATGTAATTAAGAATTTTGATAATTCCCAGAGAATTTCCGTTGTTAATTTCGCATAAATTCCATTCTGTCAAAATTTCATTCGTGTTCGAATTTTCAAAAATTTTGGTTTACCTATCTACCTTTGATTTTCTCAGCGTATGTGTGATAAACGCTCCAGTATATTAATCAAATACATACGCTTGGAAAAGGCATTTTGGTAAAATTATTTATTCTAGTTACATATTTATTTTATCGTTCTACCCTATCGGTTTTTATTGATGCTACTGGTTTTCTGGCTTTCGGCCGGGCGGCCTTCTTCTGGAGCCATTTTTGACAATTAGGCTCTTGGATTCTAGATTGAACGTGGTTTTTATCATAAACTGGTAGCAAAACGTTGTTTTTATGATGAACTGGTAGCAGAACGTGGTTTTTATTATGATCTGGTAGCAGAGCGTGGTTTTTATTATGAACTGGTAGCTGAACGTGGTTTTTATAACGAAGTGGTAGCAGAACGTGGTTTTTCTTATGAACTGGTAGCAGAACGTGGTTTTTATAACGTAGTGGTAGCAGAACGTGGTTTTTATTATGAACTGGTAGCAGAGCGTGGTTTTTATTATGAACTGGTAGCTGAACGTGGTTTTTATAACGAAGTGGTAGCAGAACGTGGTTTTTCTTATGAACTGGTAGCAGAACGTGGTTTTTATAACGTAGTGGTAGCAGAACGTGGTTTTTATTATGAACTGGTAGCTGAACGTGGTTTTTATAACGAAGCGGTAGCAGAACGTGGTTTTTATCATTAACTGGTAGCAGAACGTGGTTTTCATTACGAACTGGTAGCAGAACGTGGTTTTAATATGAACTTGTAGCAGAACGTGGTTTTTATTATCACCTGCTAGCAGAACGTGGTTTTTATCATAAACTGGTAGCTGAACGTGGTTTTTATTATGAACTGGTAGCAGAACGTGGTTTTTATTATGAACTGGTAGCAGAACGTGGTTTTTATTATGAACTGGTAGCAGAACGTGGTTTTTATTATGAACTGGTAGCAGAACGTGGTTTTTATTATGAACTGGTAGCAGAACGTGGTTTTTATTATGAACTGTAGCCGAACGTGGTTTTTCATCATAAACTGGTAGCAGAACGTGGTTTTTATTATGAACTGGTAGCAGAACGTGGTTTTTATTATGAACTGGTAGCAGAACGCGGTTTTTATTATGAACTTGATCAACACTAGGGTTTTTATTATGTACTGGTAGCAGAACGTGGTTTTTACACCCATATTTTCGTGGCTTTCAACATTTTTAATGTTTTTTTTTACATTTTTGATTCCTATAGCCTCCAAAATTATCGAAACATTATAAATTTGTTTTTAAAAAATATGTAATAAAATGGCGGATAACTGTGCGTTAACCACTGGTATTCAAATCATCAGACCAACACCGAAAATGCCGCAGTCTTCCGTGTTACTGCTCGGTATTTCATCTTTTCTTGCGTCGGTAAACAAAAATCCTGGGCCGCAACAATATTTCAACATGGATCAGATATGTATCGCGTGACAGCTAGGATTCGTTTTCTTCGGGATAGTACCCATAGGGTAATTATTTATCTGACGATGAACCAGTATTCATAACTCGAGCTGACCCGAAAATCTACCATAATTTATTGATGAATAGGTAGATTCACCAAGAGACAGGCTAATTATAGCAGAAATTTGGTCTCAGCCGATTTCTTTGAAAAATTTGATCAATATTAGTCGTAACATGGGGTTTGCAGGTTGAGGATCTGATAGGAAATTTAACGCCCCAAATTATCTTCTCAAGTCAAGTTTTTGCCCAAAACTCATATTTCGGCCTTAAAATCAAGAAAACTGAAAAAAAAAACAATGTGAAGTCTTTAATCTTTTTTTCGACATTCAGGGGGTGAAAAACGTGCAAAAACCGTCCAAGGAAACCGAAGAGCCTGAAAATTCAAAATCAGTAGACGAATTTGGTCTTGAAACATTTTTATTTTTCAGGGGGACCCTATCAAATAAATTTTTGGGGAACGAAAACTTCAAACAACTGTTTTTAAAATCACTTATACGTGGTGTTCTTTTTTAAAGTTTGATTTTTTTTGGTTTGGAAAGTTCTCAATTTTTTGTAAAAAATGCTGTGAACCAAAAAAGTAAAATTCCCATTTTTAAAATCTAATTTTTAAAATTACCTTTACGTGGTGGTTTTTTAAAGTTTGATTTTTTTTGGTTTTGAAAATTCTCAATTTTTTGTGAAAAATTCTGTTAGGTAGCCAAAAACTGTAAAAATTCCACGCCGAGATTTGTCCACCTCGTGAATTGTCCACTTCGTGACTTTAGGGCGAAGGCGCCGCACCGATACCCGTTTTCGGCGGTTCGATGCGCCGCGCGGGGAGGGATCAACAGTTGCCGAGGTTGAGGCGCAAGGCTGAGCGAGGCGGTTAGGTCGGGGCCGGGCGGCGGAGGGTGCCGCGCGGTAAGGGATGAAGTGATTACCCTTGCTCCCATTCAGAGAAAAGGCTTCCACACGGCTTGCCGTTCACACGGCCGAAATAGTGGTGAACGAAATTTAAAATTAGGAATTCGACGGATTTTTGTCCTGTGTAAATCGTTTATTCCAAAAGTTGAGTGGAAAATTGAAATTTTTGAAAATTATCTAAATAATTGAGCCGTTTTCGCTTGTTGCGAATAAATATGAAGGAGTACTTTTGTTCGAGAAACCATGCCAATTTTCCAAATACAGCTGTTTTTTTTTTCAATTTTTTCCGTCTTTCCTGGTTTTTACTGCGAAACAATTATTTGCCGAATCTGCGACGTCTACCCTATAAATTTGAAATTTCAGCGTTCAACCCTATTTTGAAATCCCCCATAATTATCGGTCATTTTCCCGAAATTTAAAATTCGAAACCCCCCGTCGGATCTGATCTCGGCGGCGCCTCGAATTCGAGAAACCGAGGAGTGAATGGGCGAGGCCGGCGCGACCCCGGGCGGCCCACGCTCGTCCCGGGACCTCCGCCGCTATTGATCGGCTCCGCACCGGCGGCGCATGTGCCGCCCTCCGGCTCAATGGACGGCACCGGCGGAGAAGCGGGCGGGCCGGGCGGGAGGGAAACGGGAATGTAGCTCCTGGAGGATCTCATCCTTCGTCCGATTGCGGGTCACACGTTTGTCCTGCAGGATGTATTTTCTTACATAACGAATACAAGAACGTAAAATACACTGAAAACTACGAAAAACATTTGAAAAAATTCTTGCCTCTTTTTCTGCTTTTTATTTTCCAAAGCCTCCCCCTCATCATCCTATTATTCCTCTTTCTCCATAAAGTCTTCCTTTTTCTCTTCTTCCTCCCCTTCCTCCATATCCTCCTCCACCATGTCCTCCTCTTCCATATCATCCTCCTCTTTCTCCTCCTCCCCTTCGTCCATATCCTACTCCACCTTGTCCTCCTACTCCACCATGTCCTTCTCATCATCCTTCTTCTCCCACTCCTTCTCCTCCTCCTCATCATCATCATCATCATCCTCATCATCATACTCATCCAGCTCCTACTCCTTCTCCTCCTCATCATCCTCGCCCTCCTGCTCCTTCTCGATATTCTCCCCCCTCATCCTCCTCTATATCCTACTCCTCCTCATCATCATCATTTTCCTCCTCCTTCTCCTCATTATCCTCCTCCTCCATACCATCCTCCTCCTTCTCCGCAGTATCCTCCTCCTCCATACCATCCTCCTCTTTCTCCTACTCCTCCTCCATACCATCCTCCTCTTTCTCCTCCTCTTCCTCCATGTCCTCCTCTTCCACATTATCCGCCTCCTCCTTCTCCTTCTCGATATTCTCCCCCTCATCCTCCTCCATATCCTACTCCTCCTCCTCATCATCCTCCTCCTCCTTCTCCTCAGTATCCTCCTCCTCCATACCATGCTCCTCTTTCTCCTCCTCCTCCTCATCGTCCTCCATATCCTACTCCTCCTCATCGCCTTCATCATCCTACTCCTCCTCATCGCCTTCATCATCCTTCTTCTCCTCCTCATCATCATCATTCTTCTTCTCCTCCATCTCCCCCTCCTCCAAATCCTCCTTCATATCCTCCGCCTCCTCCTTATCATATTCCAAATTCACTCGTTTTCAACAGGGAAACTTTCCCGCCTCATGTTCTTTCATCGTAGACAAAGATAGTACAATTTCTCGACCTAATATTCAACCCATCAAACAATGACCACCATTCTACTTTTTCCCTACTTTTTTCCCCTTTTTTCCTAAAATACGGGATATTTTACCTCACCTTTTTCCCGATTGTCGCAGAAAGTGTTGTCGTACCTTCAGAAACCCACTACTCTCCGCCTGTTCCTAATCATCATCATCCTCTTTTGCCTCCATATCTTTATCATCATCCTCCTCCATCTCCTCCTCCTCCTCCTCCTCCTCCTCCTACACCATAAAATGAACGCTGTAAAATGTATTTAGCAAATCCTCTTCTTGTTACAGTGGTCGTCGCCGATGGTAAGGATGGTCAGTCTCCAACCGACTACGGTTTCCAGCAAGCGGGCACGGCTGTGCAAGTTCAGGCACGCGGGGCAGCCCGTCAGGCCATCGGCCGCCATTACAGGCCCCCCTCCCCCGACACGGTGCCGAAGAACCAAGGGATGCACAACCCCCTGCCTCCTCGTACGTTGTGAATAACTGCCCAAAATAAAAGCGAATGAAAATAAGTAAACCAACAGAGAACAATACAAACCGCAAACAAAACAACACCTCACATAACAAACGACCAACATGAATAACAATTTTATCAAAGTACCTACCTAACCCTTTGTTTTTCATTCGTGAACATTTCTCCCCCACAGGTGACCACGTAGGCCATGGAAGCCGACCTAGGAAAAAAGAAGGTACATATTTGAACTTTATCTCGGAACGTCCAAAACAATTTTTCCTGGATTGTTTATTTTATTGATGGAATTCTCATTTTCCAGGCTTCGCCCAAGGGTTTCCCATGTTGGGCAAACAGCATCCGGAAGACTCGAGGAACGCGCCAAACAAGGACACTCGAGGACCTCCCATATTCAAGGACAAGGAGACGTTCATTCCGCCCCCGGATTCGGACGGCACTGACAATGACGCGAGGGATCCGGACAAGGCGTTCCTTGAAGAGACCATCATACGTGAGTTCGATGAGTTGTGACCAGTTGTGACAGTAACTGTGACCAGTGAGTGCGACCAGTGACCTTGACCAGTTACTGTGACAACCAACTGTGACTAGCGACTGTGACCAGCAGCTGTACTAGTGACAGTGACCAGTTACTGTAACCGGTGACCGTGACCAGGGACCATAACTAGTAACTGTGACCAGAGACTGCAAGCAGTGACTGTGACAGTGACTGTGACAGTGACCAGTGACTGTGACTACCAACTGTGACTAGTTCTTGTGACCAGTGGCTGGAACCAGTGACTTTGACCAGCAACTGTGACCAGCACCTGTGACTAGCAGCAGTGACCAGCACCTGTGACTAGTGGCAGTGACCAGTTACTGTAACCAGTGACTGTGACCTGTGACTGATCAGTGACTGTGACCAGGGACCGTGACTAGTAACTGTGACCAGCAACTGCAACCAGTGACCAAAACCGGTGACTGTGTCTAACAACTGTGACTAGCAACTGTGACTAGCAACTGTGACTACCAACTGTGACTAGTGACTGTGACCAGCAACAGTGACTAGTGACCTTGACCAGGTACTGGGACCAGTGACTGTGACCGTGACCAGTGATTGTGACTATCAACTGTGACCAGTTCTTGTGACCAGTTACTGTAATCGGTGACTGTGACCTGTGACTGTGACCAGGGACTGTGACTAATAACTGTGACCAGCAACTGCAAAAAGTGACCAAAACCTGTGACTGTGTCTAACAACTGTGACTAGCGACTGTGACAAGCAACTGTGACTAGCGACTGCGACCAGTGACCAAAACCTGTGACTGTGTTTACCAACTGTGACTAGCGACTGTGACGAGCAACTGTGACTAGTGACAGTTACCAGTTACTGTAACCTGTGAGTGTGACTAGTAACTGTGACAAGTAACTGTGACCAGTGACTGTGTCTGCCAACTGTGACTAGCGACTGTGACAAGCAACTGTGACCAGTGTCATTGACTAGCGACTGTGACGGTGCCACCATAAACCATCCCATCATTCGGTTTCATGGAAACAAGAGATCAACATGAGAAACCATTCTGAACTTTTTTACAGCGAATTAATGATCTTCATTTTTTCCATTTCCCAGTCGATCTGGACGAAGGAGCGGACAAATGCGGGGGTTTCTGCCGCGGCGGCGAATTCCTATGCACCGCGTCTTGCACTTGCATTCCGGCCGCGTGGCGGTGCGACGGCGAGTTCGACTGCGTCCGCGGCGAAGACGAAGCCGAGTGCAGCATATCGTACCATATGTCGCAGCCGTGCGATAATGAAAACCATGTGAAGTAGGTTTTAACATTTTTCGAAAAAATTCCCTTTTTTGATCATTGCAAAGGCAATTTTGGCGTTTTTTGACAATTTTATATTTTCCAATAATTTCAGATGTCCGCAGACCGGCAGGTGCATCAAAAAGGAATGGATGTGCGACGGTGAAGACGACTGCGGCGACTTTTCCGACGAGACGCATTGCGGTGAGGGGGATGGGCCGAAATCGTGTCCTGGAGTTGATGTTGAAGAGGGATTTTTTAGAAAATGAACTATAATTTGGTAATTCTAAACCTGGGACATTGAATTTGAACGTATTCTCATATTTTAGGGCCCCAAGTCAACTGTACGTTGGACGATTTCGAATGCTCCAACGGCCTTTGCATCCCGAAGGATTGGCTATGCGACGGCGACAACGATTGTCGCGATTATTCCGACGAAATGAACTGCTCCAGAAATATGTAATTGTCGAATAATCATTTTAATTTGTAACATGTCATTAAGTTTACAGAAATAATAACTTGTTTCAATATCAATAAATTTATTGTAATATTCGATTACAGCGAATGCGGCGAACACGAATTCGAATGCCTTGACGGCAGTTGTATCTCGATGGCTTGGCGATGCGATGGCGACGCCGATTGCAGCGACCAATCGGACGAAGAATCTTGCAGTTAGTTATGGAAAAAATTCAAAATTTAGTTCAACTCTTGAATTGAATTTAAAATTGAAAATTTCGTTTATTTTTAATTTGATTGCTTAAAATTTACTATTGTAAAATTTTGAATTAGGGTAAGAAATCGAGTCAACTAATTTCTTTTACAGAGCCTGTGGAACCGCAATGCAAAAAGGGAGAGATCCAGTGCGCCTACCCCAGATGCGTGCGAGAGGAGTACAGGTGAGTTTTTGGTGGACTGCCAAAATTTGAAATTCAAAAATATGTGACAGGTATGACAGTGCATTACCTAGGTTTTTTGCGAACTATGTTATAGTCAGATTGAATAAAAAATTAATTAATTTAATCAAATTAATATGATTTTTTTTTACAGATGCGACGGCGATAACGATTGCGGCGATTGGAGCGACGAAGACGACTGTCCCAAAGTAGCAGGGGGGACATGTCTAGAACATGAGTTCAGGTGAATTGATTGAATCGGTCCAAATTCAATCAACAATCGACCAACGAATAAATTGTGGTAATAAAATATTTCACATTTACAGATGCGAAAGCGGCAAATGCATCAACGACAAATGGCGATGCGACGGGGAAAAAGACTGCGAGAATGGGGAGGACGAAAAAGACTGCAAGTCGACTCCACCCAGAAACTGTACGTCGGACGAATTTTCCTGCAAGATCGGCACCTGCATACATGTAAGATATTGGGATCTTTCTCCTCCTCCCTCGGGGGTTTAAAAGGGCGCTGAATTCAAAAATGAGTCAAAAACTACGTATAAACATGTGCTCGATAGGCGTTTTCATTTTCTTGAATTTGAATTATTCAACTTAAGAGGTAATTTTTAGTTGAATTTTACCTACCTACTTACTTACCTACTTAACCCTACAGAAACAATGGGTCTGCGACGGAGTGCAAGACTGTGCCGAAGGCGAAGACGAACTGAACTGCCCGAGCCAGTGCGATACGCAGACCCAATTCGCCTGCGCTCCGAGCAACTCTACGGTCATAGGCGTCCATTGCATAAGGAAGAAGCAAGTCTGCGACGGCATCAAGAACTGCATGAAGGGCGAAGGTGGGTATATCTCAAAATTACGAATCACGATCATTATATTGATTGCGTACTTACGGAAGCTATCATTCCTTCGCAGACGAGCTGAAATGCCCCACAGCGATGGCCTGCTCAGCGTCCACCGTCAAATGCCAGCAGATGTGCATACTCACGCATGACCAGAAGCACGCATGCGCCTGTCGACGAGGGTATGAGTTGGCAAGCGATGGAATCAGGTATGCGCGACTTTGGGTCTGTTGGAGAGTGCGAGGGATGAAAAACGGCATTCTCTTAATGCTTCATTTCTCCAAGCTCTTTCAGCTGAATTGGCATTTACAGCAAGGATCTCTGTCGCAAGAAGGATAGAAAGAACGATCCTCTAAAACCGATCCTTATTCTTTTCCATCCTTGTAGATACAGCGGGGAGCGCTTTCTTTTTTAAGCATATCATGATTTCCGAACGGCGCCTTCACCAATTTGTTGGCTTCTTCAGCTCAGCAAAAGCCCATTGCATGAATCACATGATACTTTACTGCCGAAGGTGCGAGGACGTGGATGAATGCAGTTTCAAGACCGACCCCGTCTGCAGCCATACGTGCACCAACACGATCGGATCGTTTGTATGCGGATGCAACAAAGGATACGACCTGCGCCCAGACGGGTTCACGTGCAAGGCCAGGGGGAACCCGCCGACTCTTCTCTTTGCCAATCGTGTCGACATCAGACAGGTAAAAACGTCAAATTTTGACTCCTAAGTTGCGTACTTTAAGCAGGCGACAACGACTCATTCTAACTCAATTCGTAGGTGAGCTTGAACAATTTGAAGTACACGTCGATCATACGAGGCCTTCACAACGCGATAGCGCTGGATTTCCACTACGCCAAGATGCTCATATTTTGGACCGACGTTTCAATGAACGTCATCAGGAAGGCCAACGTTAAGGGCGACAATGCAACGGGTAGGCGAAACCGTTGAAACGTTCAATATCTCCGTTTGGTTGAGAATTGTTTGAAATTTGATAAACTGCATTTCGTTTGCCCAGATATCACCAGATGGGGACTCGACTCTCCGGGTGGCGTAGCGGTCGATTGGATCCACGATCTTCTGTTCTGGACCGATTCAGGCACGCGCAGAGTCGAAGTGTGCACACTGGAAGGCGACGTCCGCCATGTTCTGGTCTCGCAGGATATGGACAAACCTCGAGCCATAGCTGTCCATCCTGGAGAGGCGTTCGTATTTTGGACAGACTGGGGTATGGGCTAAATATGGGCTAAATAATATTTTGAGTTAAGAGATGGTAAACATTATGAAGTAGTGGTCTGTAAAGACACACAGCAGAAAGAGACAGTGGTAGAGTGTGGACTGTAAAAGAAATAGCAGGCAGAGGAAGATTGTGGAAAATTACCCGATTTCTCCATTCATTCTCTACACTCACATTATGCGTTATTTGCAGGGCCAAAGCCGAAAATCGAAAGGCTCGAAATGGATGGGACCCATAGGATGACCATAATTTCCCATTCAATACAATGGCCGAACGGCCTAACGATTGATTACACGGCCGATCGCATCTACTGGTCGGACGCCAAGCACCACGTAATCGAAAGCAGCTCTTTCGACGGCACATCCAGGAGAAAGGTGAGTGGTTCAGAAAATTACGTCGATTTTGAAAAATCAGGCACCGTGGAAAAACCTATGTTTTTGCCCTCAGGTCATCACAAAAGGGTTGCCGCACCCGTTCGCGCTGACGCTATTCGAAGACGCCATCTACTGGACGGATTGGAATACGAAAAGCATCTCGACGGCGAACAAAGCGACTGGCTCGGGATTTAGAACGATACACAGCGAACTCCATTTTCCCATGGACATACACAGGTAACATTGAAAGAGCACTACCATAGCCTCTGCCACCGCATCCTTAAATACCGCATCATCCACCACCGCATACTCCTCTACCGCATCCTCCAATACCCCATCCTCTGCCACCGCATATTCCGCTACCGCATCCATTGCTACCGCATCCTCCGCCACTGCATCCTCTGCCACTGCATCCTCCAACACCGCATCAACCACCACCGCATCCATTGCTACCGCATCCTCCAATACCGCATCATCTGCCACCGCATCCTCCAATACCCCATCCTCCGCCACCGCATATTCCGCTACCGCATCCATTGCTACCGCATCCTCCGCCACTGCATCCTCTGCCACTGCATCCTCCACCACCACATCAACCACCACCGCATCCATTGCTACCGCATCCTCCAACACCCCATCAACCGCCACCGCATCCGCCGCCACCGCATCATCTGCTACCGCATCCATTGCTACCTCATCCTCTGCCACTGCATCCTCCACCACCACATCAACCACCACTGCATCAACCACCACCGCATCAACCACCACCGCGTCCTCTGCCACCGCATCCTCTGCCACCGCATCCTTCTCTACCCCATCATCCGCCACCGCATCCTCCGCCACCGCATCATCCCCCACCGCATCCTCCTCTACCGCATTCTTCAATACCCCATCATTCACCACCGCATCCTCCACCACCGCATACTCCTCTACCGCATCCTCCAATACCCCATCCTCTGCCACCGCATATTCCGCTACCGCATCCATTGCTACCGCATCCTCCGCCACTGCATCCTCTGCCACTGCATCCTCCAACACCGCATCAACCACCACCGCATCCATTGCTACCGCATCCTCCAATACCGCATCATCTGCCACCGCATCCTCCAATACCCCATCCTCCGCCACCGCATATTCCGCTACCGCATCCATTGCTACCGCATCCTCCGCCACTGCATCCTCTGCCACTGCATCCTCCACCACCGCATCAACCACCACCGCATCCTCTGCCACCGCATCCTCCAATACCCCATCAACCGCCACCGCATCCTCCGCCACCGCATCATCCGCTACCGCATCCATTGCTACCTCATCCTCTGCCACTGCATCCTCCACCACCGCATCAACCACCACTGCATCAACCACCACCGCATCAACCACCACCGCATCCTCTGCCACCGCATCCTCTGCCACCGCATTCTCCTCTACCCCATCATCCGCCACCGCATCCTCCGCCACCGCATCATACCCCACCGCATCCTCCTCTACCGCATTCTTCAATACCCCATCATTCACCACCGCATCCTCCACCACCGCATCATCCACCACCGCATCCTCCTCTACCGCATCCTCCAATACCGCATCATCTGCCACCGCATCCTCCAATACCCCATCCTCCGCCACCGCATATTCCGCTACCGCATCCATTGCTACCGCATCCTCCGCCACTGCATCCTCTGCCACTGCATCAACCACCACCGCATCCATTGCTACCGCATCCTCTGCCACTGCATCCTCCACCACCGCATCAACCACCACCTCATCAACCACCACCGCATCAACCACCACCACATCCTCTGCCACCGCATTCTCCTCTATCCCATCATCCGCCACCGCATCCTCCTCTACCGCATTCTTCAATACCCCATCATTCACCACTGCATCCATTGCTACCGCATCCTCCGCCACCGCATCCTCTACCACTGCATCCTCCGCCACTGCATCCTCCACCACCGCATCCTCCAATACCCTATCATCCGCCACCGCATCCTCCGCTACCGCATCTATTGCTACCGCATCCTCCACCACCGCATATTCTGCCACCGCATCCTCCACCACCGCATATTCTGCCACCGCATCAACCACCACCGCATCAACCACCACCGCATCCTCTGCCACCGCATTCTCCTCTACCCCATCATCCGCCACCGCATCCTCCGCCACCGCATCATCCCCCACCGCATCCTCCTCTACCGCATTCTTCAATACCCCATCATTCACCACCGCATCCATTGCTACCGCATCCTCCGCCACCACATCCTCCGCCACCGCATCCTCCGCCACCGCATCCTCTACCACTGCATCCTCTGCCACTGCATCCTCCACCACCGCATCCTCCAATACCCTATCATCCGCCACCGCATCCTCCGCTACCGCATCCATTGCTACCGCATCCTCCACCACCGCATATTCTGCCACCGCATCCTCCACCACCGCATATTCTGCCACCGCATCCTCCGCCACCGCATCCTCCACCACCGCATATTCTGCCACCGCATCCTCCAATACCCCATCCTCCGCCACCGCATCCTCTACCACCGCATATTCTGCCACCGCATCCTCGGCCACCGCGTCCTTCGATACCGCATCTTTCTCTACCGCATCCTTCGCTACCTCATCCTCACTTTTCCCATCTAATTTACAGTGCTAATCGTTTGATCTTTTGCAGCTTCCACCCGCAGAGGCAGCCAAATTATACCAACCATTGTGGCCATGACAATGGCGGCTGTTCGCATCTCTGCCTACCGAATAGAATCAACTTCCAATGCGTATGCCCGCTTGGATTGAAACTGACGAGAAACAAGTAATAGCTTTATCTTTTTCAACATATTTTGAATAAAAAACCAATATAATTAATAATTCTCACATAAAGTTCTATTTTAATTCATTTTTTTAATGCGATTAACTTAACGATATTTTCACAGCCGTACTTGCGACAAGACGACGGACCGTATGCTTTTGTTTGCCCGCAAGAAAGACCTGCGCATCAGGTCGCTGACAGAGGGGACGCCGAACTACGACGTCGTCATTCCCGTCGACGGCATCAAGTCGGCGCTTTCGCTCACGTGGGACGCCAAAAGCAACACGATATTCTGGACGGACGTGGAATCGAGCGCCATCTCATCGGCGAAAGTCAACGGTTCGGATCAGACGAAAATCATCAACAACAATATCGGTGAGGGAATCGGTGACAAAATATTTGATGTTTTTATTATGGTGTATTGATTTTTCGAGCGAGCTACTTTTTTGTGGAGATTTTTCAATATTGGCCGTAATTTTTTCCAGAAACCCCGACAGGACTGGCGATTGATTGGGTCACAGATAAAATCTATTGGGTCGACTCTGGTACGAAGAGGATCGAAGTCGCCAATTTGGACGGTACTATGCGTTCTCTGTTAATTTGGGACGGGATGGACAACCCTAGGGACATCGTCCTCGAACCAATGGGTGAGCGTTTTACTCGAAACTAAAAATGATTTGCTATAGCCGTGAAATTCGAATACAGGAGTTTCACAAGGTTTGTATATCGGGCCGATATTGTCCTTTGAAACGCTCGATATCATTTTGCAAGATTTCTTCTTGCGACCTGAACTAGTGATCCGATTTTGACCTTATTTCAACTTAATGATTTTCTATTGAAGAGGGCTACATGTATTGGAGCGATTGGGGTAAAAAGACCATAGAGCGAGCTGGTATGCATGGTGGCAACCGGTCGACGTTTTTGAGCCAGAACGTCTCAGCAGCGAATGGGCTATCGATCGATTATTCGGCACCGACCGTTCGCCTTTACTGGACCGATCATGTGCTCAAAACGATCGAATACTCAACTTTGGACGGAAGCGAGAGGAAAGTTTTACGTAAGTGAAAAAAATTATGGATTTTGTTCAAATCTAATTTTAAAAAGATAAATTCTAGAACAAAAAATCAAATTTTGGCTTACAGGAAGGGATCAAATGTCACCGTTCGGCCTGGAAGTGTTTGAAAATATAATAATTTGGACCGACTCCGTCTCGAACAGCATTTACACAGCTGACAAAAACACTGGCAAAAGCTTGGACACGTTGAGGTTAGACAAGCATTCGAGTCTGTCAATTCGCGAAATGAAAAGTATCAATTTTTTATTTTCCTCGTTGTTTAATATGTTTTCGCTTACAGAACCGGCCTTTCTGGCCTGATGGATCTGAGGGTAATGGAACAGTGGGTCTCGACACACTACGAGGAGCCGGTAATGTCGAAATGCGAAGCCAACAATGGCGGCTGTTCGCATTTGTGCCTGATCGCGCCGAACAACGAACGCGCCGCTTGTGGGTGCCCGATCGGCATTCGGCTCAAGGTAACGGTATCATTTTTCAAATTTAATAATTCGACAGTATTCGCTGAGTCTTAAAAGCTCAGAAATCGTCGACTGACCGATACAGAATCGATATTTCTGTTATATTCCATCGTCAATTTTGACATTGATAGACTGTGTTTTCAGGATGATGGAAAAACATGCCATCGAACGCCATCGACATGGTTGGCAGTGGCGCATCGAATGGACATTCTCCAGATCGCTTTGGATTTCCCGTATCTGGTCTACGTAGTGTTGCCGTTGCCAGAACTCGGTAGTGCCGTCGCTGTCGACGTCGACAGAGTGACAGGTGCGATATTTCGCTAAATTTCCATTATTGGTAATTCGTTTAAATATATTCGAGTTATTACAATTACGTTGATTCCAGGTGAACTCTACTGGTCGGATTCGGCAGAAAATGTTATACAGAAAGCCGATTTCAACTATGGCGTCGCAACAGTGGTTTCCGACGGGCTGGAAACGTGCGACGGCATCGCGATCGACCATATCGGCCGGAAGGTAGGCTTCGATTTTTCGAATTTTAAATCTTCAGCAGATCAGGAGCGAAAAATTATGAAAATTTTCTTTCTCAGATCTACTGGACCGAGGCGGAAAATGATAATATCCAAGTATGCGCTCTCTCGGATTGCGAAGTTCAGCGGAAGATACTCATATGGCACCAATTGGACAACCCTCGAGCCATAACATTGGACTATAAATTGGGCCTGATTTTCTGGACAGACTGGGGGAACCAGCCGAGGATCGAACAAGCGAATATGGACGGCGGTAATCGGTACGCGGCCTTCGATGTCGATTCCCGAATCGATAGTTATCAATTTTTCGGTAGTTTACCATCATCAATTTTCACTTTTTCAGAATGACCCTGATCGACGAAAGAGTCGGATGGCCCAACGGCCTGGCGGTCGACAACGGCAAAATGTACTGGACCGACGCCAAATTGGAAACGATAGAAATGACGTCGCTCAAAGATCCGACCCAGCGGACAGTTCTGCTGAGCAATCTGACGCACCCGTACGCCCTCGCGTTGTGGGAAGGTTTCATTTTCTGGACCGACTGGCAGACCAACGCCATACACAAAGTCGCCGTCGGGAGCAACGATTCGTCAATAGTCGTATCCGACATTACAGGCCCCATGGACATCAAAGTCATACGGGAAAATGTGAGCAGCTCTTGGAGGAATGAAAATCATTAAAAAAATTTTCACGTTTCATCAGCGTACAGGTCGACTGACGCAAATTAATGATTTCAGACGACGGACAACGTGGCTAATGTTTGCGAACCGAACAACGGCGGATGCAGCCATTTATGCTTGAGGAATCCCAAAAGTTACTCGTGCGCTTGTCCCATTGGCATAAATCTTATGGTAGGTAAAGCTAACCATGATAATAGACATTACGCTTTACGCGATTCTGACCACGCGATTAAAATAAATGAAACCTCCTCCGTTCGCCAGGCAGACGCCTTAATCCTTCGGCAACAGAGAGCCGTCCAGTAGGACCTAGAAGGGCGTCTTTCTAGCGAGCGGGATTAGGTTCGAGTCCTGCTGGAGAGAGATGGAACATTTCGATATGTTCACAAAAAAACTTTCACGCAGTTTTTCCAAAATTTACAGAAAGACAACAAGACCTGTTATGCTCAGCCGTTCAAATTTCTGCTCATCGCCGCAAAGACGTCGTTGGTCAGGATTTCTATGGACACGCAAGAAAAATGGTTATATACGTTGCCGACAACGCCGAGCATCGAGAAAGCGGTGGCCGTCGATTATCATTGGAATTTGAGCACCATCTTTTACGTGGATGCTCAGCTCAATGCGATCAGGTGGGATTTACGATTAAAATCTCGAATTCTCAGAATTTATTGTTCTCCTGGTGAAAACCCCCAACCTTCAACAACAACAGCACCAAAACAAAAACGGGAAAACCACAACAACAACAACAGCAAAACAACAATAACGACAGCAAAACAACAATAACAACAGCAAAACAACAATAACAACAGCAAAACAACAATAACAACAGCAAAACAACAACAACAACAACAACAACTTGAAAATACTTCCTGACGATGGCCGTACGGTCAAAAGCGCCCCGAATCGTCCCTAGATCATCTTTAATTTCGTGTTTTTCGGTTTTTGTAATTTTTTTGCTTCTGTTTTTCCAGAGGCGTCAACATACCATTTTCGACGCAATCGTGGGACGTCATAAACAATCTGAGCACACCGATCAGCATAGCCGTCGATTGGATAGCTAACAATCTCTACTGGGTCGAGACGGGGATCAGTAAAATCGTCGTTTCGAGAATGGACGGCACCTTCAAGAAAATCCTGCTGACGACAGTCGACGAGCCGGGCTGCATTGCCTTGTTCCCTCAAAAAGGGTAACCCCCATTTCCCTACCGATTCCTCATTATAAATTTGTTATTGAACTGACGATGACTCCTCAAAACGCTCGACCCATCAATCTGAAACTCAAACGCAAATCAATCTGAAACTCGAACTGAAAATCAAACTCGAACTGGAAATCGACCTCGAACTGAAATCCACACTCAAACTGAAAATTAAACTCGAACTGAAATCCAAAATCTAACTCAAACTGAGACCCAAGCTCAAACTCGAAAATCGAACAAAAGTTCAATCTCAAACTGAAACTCGAACTCAAAATGAAACCCAAACAGAACATCAAACTCGAACTGAAAATCAAACCCAGAGTGGTTTTCAGTTCAAGTTCGATTTTTAGTTTGAGTTCAATCTTCAGTTTGAGTTTCAGTTCCAGTTCGAGTTTCAGTTTCAGTCTCGTTTTCCGTTCGAGTTTGATTTTCCATTCGAATTTGAGTTTCCGTTTCAGTTCGAGTTCGAAATTTAGTTTCAGTTTGACTATGATTTTCAGTTTGATTTTGGGACACAGTTTGAGTTTGATTTTGGGACACAGTTCGAGTTTGGGCTTCGGTTCGAGTTCAATTTTTATTTTGAGGTTCATTTTCAGTTTGAGTTTTAATCAAATTCTCATCTCTCATCATTGGGGCTAATTTTCCTTTGTATTCCCAAAGTTTGATGTTCTGGACTTCGGCCGGGGTGACTCCGAAAATCGAGCGAGCTTACATGGACGGCAGTCGGCGCAAGGTGATCCACAATACGATGCTCAGCCAGCCCAACGGTCTGGTCATTGACTACAAAATGGAAAAACTCTATTGGTCCGACTACTTCGAAAAGAAAATCGAAGTGTCCGACCTGAACGGCAAGAATCGCCTGATGGTCCTACCCAAACCCGACGTCGTCGGACTCACTTTGGTGAGCGATTTTCGATTCGTGTTCTTCTGAATTTCCAACAGTTTCAAAATACGCAATTTTTTACAATACTCCACATTCGCAGCTTGACGGTCATTTGTACTGGGCGGATCGTGCCAAAAGTCGTATCGTCATGGCCGACGGCATCACCGGCCGCGGTGAAGAAGCGTTGCGCGGCAAGATCAACGACGCCCTCGGCATGTGCGCCGTCACTCACGAAAAGCAAACCGGCATGAATCCATGCGGCGTCGAGAACGGCTATTGCACGCATCTTTGTTTCTTCAGAGGGATCCACGGCTACGTCTGCGGATGCCCCGATCTTGTGGACAACCAATGCTCGACAGGTATTGCCGCTCTATTTTGCCGATCGTCTTCTGATTTTTCGACAGTTTCTGTACGTATCGCATTGCATTTCAGAGCCGAAAATCAGAGTGCCGCTTGAGGAGCGCTGGATCGAGCGCTTGCTGATCGACGACGAGCCCCTCGACGCCCCTGAGCAGTCGGAGCAGTCGGGATTCCTCTTTTCGACGATTATCTTCTGCATAATCGCCTTTTCCTTCATGGTCGTCACCATCCTCATCATATCACTATTTTATAACAGGCAAGTCAAACGATTTATTGAGTTTTTGTACTTGGACTTGGACTTGGGCATGGGGATGTAGAGACTCCGATACTTGGACTGGGAGATTCGGAGACTCAGACTTTGAGAATCGGACTGAAAGACTTGGACTTAGAGCCTTGAACTCGGAGACTCGGGCTCAGAGACTCAGATTTGAACAATCGGGCTTGGGGACTCAGGCTTCAAGACTTGGACTACAACACTCGGGATCTGAGACTCTGACCGAAAGATTCGACGACTTGGACTCAGAACCTCGGACTCGGGAGCTCGGGCTCAGAGATTCCGACTCGGAAGCTCGGGCTAGGAGACTCGGACTCCGTAACTTGGAATTGAAGACTCAGACTTGGAAGCTCGAGCCCAGACTTGGGGACTTGGACTCCGACTTGGATAATCAGACGGGAATCCTTGGATTCGGAGACCCAGGCTGGGAGACTCGGACTACGACACTCGGAATCGGAGACTCTGACTGAAAGATTTGGGGATTCGGACTCCGCAACTTGGACTTGAAGGCTTGGACTCGAAGACTCAGACTTTGAGACTCAGACTCGGACTTGGGGACTTGGACACTGACACTCGGAATCGGAGACTCGGACAACGACACTTGGAATCGGAGACTCAGACTGAAAGATTCGGAGACCCGGACTTGGAGACTCGGCTTCTGACTCGGAGACTCGGACTCCGTCACTTGGAATCGGAGACTCTGACTGAAAGATTTGGGGATTCGGACTCCGTAACTTGGACTTGAAGGCTTGGATTCAAAGACTCAGACTTTGAGACTCGGACTCAGACTTGGGGACTTGGCCTCTGACACTCGGAATCGGAGACTCGGACTGCGACACTCGGAATCAGAGACTCACATTAAAAGATTCGAAGATTCGGACCCCGACTTGGATAATCAGACGGGTATCCCTGGACTCGGAGACCCAGGCTTGGAGACTCGGACTACGACACTCGGAATCGGAGACTCTGACTGAAAGATTTGGGGATTCGGACTCCGCAACTTGGACTTGAAGGCTTGGACTCGAAGACTCAGACTTTGAGACTCAGACTCGGACTTGGGGACTTGGACACTGACACTCGGAATCGGAGACTCGGACAACGACACTTGGAATTGGAGACTCAGACTGAAAGATTCGGAGACCCGGACTTGGAGACTCGGCTTCTGACTCGGAGACTCGGACTCCGTCACTTGGAATCGGAGACTCTGACTGAAAGATTTGGGGATTCGGACTCCGTAACTTGGACTTGAAGGCTTGGATTCAAAGACTCAGACTTTGAGACTCGGACTCAGACTTGGGGACTTGGACACTGACACTCGGATTCGGAGACTCGGACTCCGACACTTGGAATTGGAGACTCACACTGAAAGATTCGGAGACCCGGACTTGGAGACTCGGCTTCCGACTCGGAGACTCAGACTGGAAGCCTCGGGCTTAGGCTCCGACACTTGGATTTGGAGACTCCGGCACTGGAAATCGGAGGCTCCGACACTCGGACTCAAAGACTCAGACTGGAAGCCTCTGACTCGGAGACTCAGACTCCGTCACCAGGACTAAGAGACTTGGACTTGGAGACTCAGACTTGAAACTCGGACTACGACACTTGGAACTGGAGACTCAGACTGAATGACTCGGAGACTTGGACTTGGAGACGGGTACTCAGAGGCTTGTACTTGGAGACTCGGGCTACGACACTCGGACTCAGAAACCCATACTGATAGACCCGAGCTCTCAGAATCAGATTTGGGGAGTTGGACTTGGAGGCCCGGGCTCAAGAATTGGGAGTCAGAAATTCTTGGTCTTCCTATCAAACTCGGTCAGCAATTTTCAGTTTATTGCTCGCAGGAGGAGGCGAAGACAGAGAAAGTACATGTACGGTGGAGGACGAAGCGTGCTCACCTTTTCGAATCCGAATTACAGCGCCTCGCCTTCAGAGGCGGCCAATAACCCGTCCAACGACCGGCGGCCATTTTCATGGAGGAAATTCCGCTTCGAAAAAACCCAGGTAAATTCATGGATAGTTCTAGAAATAATGTACCAAAACTACATTTCAGCAATCCCAGTGTGGGTATAGGTTTTTACGCAGACCAATCAGGCAGCTTATCCCTCAAATCAGATACCAAGATTAGGAATTTTATTCGGACGAATAATTGTATTTATACTAATATTCCATATTGCATCCTAACACACCATTGCAGGACCGCGGGGGAGTTTTCAACGTACACAACTGCAATCACAGCGACAAATCTGGAAGCGCAGAGGTCGTCTCGCTGATCCCCGTCCCTCAGCAATCGCCCTGCCCCTCTCCCACGCCGACTAATTCAATCGCTACGACAACCAAATGTTAAACGGCCCATAACGCACCGGTAACTCGGTTCTGAATAGGCCTTGCAAAATTTTGGCAGGAAAGGAATTGGTTGAATCTTGAGACATGAAAGTACGGCATGTATCAATTACTGTACCTACGAGCCACAAAAGAAACATAATATGGTGAACGTAATACATATGGAGATACGAGGTCTCACCACTTCGCCGTCGCATATTATGCTTCAGAAAGGGCAGTTTTTCCATTTTTTCAAAATTCCGGTAACATTTGGCCATGGAATTGGTCAGTTTTGAACGGATTCGCTCAGCTCAGCTTGAGGAGGTTTTGGGATTTTGAATGAATAGAAGAGGAGACGCGATACATCCCAGGTGAATGCCGTTTTGGGACACCTGAACGGTTTTGGCAGAGTACGAGCCAGTTTGACGGGACTTTGAGGATTTTCCCAATGTGCCCAGTGGAGTGGAAGAGGTCGGAACTTTTGGTTCATTTTTCTATAGAAATGAACCTTTGTAATCGGTCAGGAAAAAAAAATTTTTAACACCCCCTGAAAATTTGTTGGTTTACGTTTCAAGGGGTGTAGAATCCGAATCTGCAATAAAAATTTTTTGTCCGTCCGCCGTACGCCGTCCGCCGTACGCCGTACGCCGTCCGCCGTCCGCCGTCCGCCGTCCGGGGTTTTTCAGGGGGAAGGAGTCGACGTAAATTTTTGAAATTTTCACCAAAAATCAGGTTCCGTATCTAGTTGGTCCTAACATCTCGACAGAACCCTACCTTAATTTTAAGGCCAGTAAAACAGCTGTTGAAGTGGGAAAAAATTCGTGTTTTTCTGGAAATTTGAAACATAGGCATGTGACACATCATTTTCTATAGATTTTTCTATGCTGAATCGAATGAGACCATCGCCACGCCGGTAGCTCAACCCGTTTAGGAGTTATTGCAGTTTTAGTGAAGCAGTTTTGAGTTTTTCAAAATTTCTACAATTTTTAATAACTCGAAAACTACTCGAGCCACAAAATTCGTTTTCCACTCGTTGGAATCCCCACAAAAACTTCTATCCTCCCGATATCTTCAATTTAAAGAATTTGGTCGAATAACACAAATCAGCAAAACAAAAATTGGAAAAAGTTGAGAATTTGGCCTCGGCTCTTAGATACGGTTGATTGATCTACTTACGACCACTAGCCTATTACACCAACATGGTGACGCACTCACACTACGACCAGTTGCGCCTGGCAACATACGAACGAGACAGGCTTTAACAAATGTTCTGAGGCATTCTTGACGCATTTTTAATTTCAGCATTCAGAGAATTCAATAATTATTATTATTCTGTTGGTTATGTAGGTAAATAAGAATTGATTAAATCATGATTTCAACAAAAATTAACGACGCCTTGCGTTGAAAAGATAGATAGGTAGGTCAAGCAAGGAGGACCGAGCAAAGAGGATGATTATTTTTTGCCGGGTTGAAAAAACGTTTTTCTAAATCCCCCTCTAAAATACCAATTTATACTAAAATTCTAGAATAATAACAACTAAATTCCGTGTTTAAGGAGAACCTATATATCGTAAGATTTGTCTTTGCAATCGAAAAATGAACCCCAGTGCAAAATTTGCAGAGTTCTTCTGATATACCGAAAACTGATGTGCACATGCCACTGATCTACTTAGCAGCGTTTTTGAGTAAAAAAAACTGGAAATCGTCGATTTTAGGTGTTAACTGAATATTGGCTGTGAATCATGGATCGGAAGCGATCGCACTTTCGACCAAAAGTAGTCTCAGTTAAGTGAAACGAAAAAAAAATTTTATCTTCAATTTGCCAGATTTTTAGTACAAGATTTAACCAAAATTTGTGCAGCTGAGAATGGGAAACGGATGCGGAAACCCAAAATGCGAGGCCCGAATCGGAAACAATTTCGTGTACTGATCGGAACTCAAATGTAGGTGCACGATTTGTTATATACGAGTTGACCGCCGTCCGTTATGGGCACGACTCGATTTCTTTCGAATGGCAACTACCCCCACTCCTAACCCATTAAAATTTGAAAAAAAAAATGAAAAAAAATTTGAGCACGTTCCCCAGTTTTGTCTCCCTTCGAAGCGTTGCATTTAAATTATATATTATATATGAATATATTTAGCGGAAAAAGTGGTTAATGTGAAGTATGAATTTTTCCAATATTTATTATTGTATTTAACGAGGAGAAAACTAAACGAACGGAAAATTATTCACCCAAATATAAAGTCGAATAATTGAAACGAGGGGCAGGATTTTAATTTTTATACGATCGAGAATATATTGTACTTGACAATTGAATAGAATATTCGCTCATTCAATATGCCTGGCTGGCCCTTGGTCCCTTTTGAGACTGATTATAACCTATACACCGTGGTATACTATTATTGGTAGGCGTATTAACTGATCAATAGACGAATTTAATTTGTGCGGTAGATAGGCAATTTTGAAAGTTTCTATTCACATTTTGCACGGAGCTATGATTTATTCCGGCGAATACTTTATCGTTGGGTGAATAATAATTTACGATAGATTAATTTTTTCAGCTCAACAACAAAATAAGGGATAGCTGTATATATTTTTCTTAAGATTATTGAAAAAAAAATCTTTCTAGTCATAGTGAACACAGACACACTGAAAACGCGTGTTATCCCGTTTTATGTTTATGTAGATGTCAAAAATTTGGGTGCAAGTCGTTCAAAGAGGCTCGTGAATGAACAATATTTGATATAAAGTTAGAATGTAATTTCAGAAAACTCAACAGCAGGAATGGCAGTTTACTTCACAATGCTTTACAAGTCACCCAACATACATTTTTGAAAATCAATTTTTTGAGGATAACCTAAATTGACTCTGGAGCCTCCGTTCGGAAGTCGCGTTGAATCCAAACCTTGAAAATATTGGAAGGCTCAACCCGCAACAAATAATCCATTCCTATAAAAAAATGTTATATTTTCTTGAAAAGGTTTTTTTTATGTTCGCGTTTTAACCCCCATAATGGTATCGGAAACTGCGACTAATTTTTCAGTGTGTTTGTGTGCCAGCTAATCGATGGAGTTTCATCGTAGGGACAAGTGGAAGCCGTAGTTTCTAGGATTTCTTAGCTGTCTTTCATTTCTTCAGATTTACAACCGAAAAGTGAAACTGTAGTCTACCGACTGTTGACATTTTTCTGAAAATCCTAAAATAATCGTCGGCCCTGGCAAATTTAGATTTTTCAGATCAGTGATTGTGTTTTGGAGTTCACGAAATTTTTCTGGGGTTTCTCCAGACTTGGCACAGTTCAAAATGTCAGCTGTAACCTCCCGCCCTGACGCTAACTCAATCTCTCGGTCATTTTCCCTAAGGCCTCCCTCCCTCACTCTAACTCAACTCTCTCGGTCGTTCACCCTAAGGCCTCCCTCCCTGACACTAACTCAATCTCTCGGTCATTTCCTCCAAGGCCTCCCTCCCTCATTTTAACTCAACTCTCTCGGTCGTTCACCCTCAGGCCTCCCTCCCTGACGCTAACTCAATCTCTTGGTCATTTGACCTAAGGCTATCTCCCTGACGTTAACTTAATCTCTTGGTCATACACTCGAAGGCCTCCCTCCCTGACGCTAACTTAATCTCTTGGTCATTTGCCCTAAGGCATCCCTCCCTGACGCTAACCCAAGTCTCTCGGTCATTTGCCCTGAGGCCTCCCTCCCTCACTCTAACTCAACTCTCTCGGTCATTTCCTCCAAGGCCTCCCTCCCTCATTTTAACTCAACTCTCTCGGTCGTTCACCCTCAGGCCTCCCTCCCTGACGCTAACTCAATCTCTTGGTCATTTGACCTAAGGCTATCTCCCTGACGTTAACTTAATCTCTTGGTCATACACTCTAAGGCCTCCCTCCCTGACGCTAACTTAATCTCTTGGTCATTTGCCCTAAGGCATCCCTCCCTGACGCTAACCCAAGTCTCTCGGTCATTTGCCCTGAGGCCTCCCTCCCTCACTCTAACTCAACTCTCTCGGTCATTTCCTCCAAGGCCTCCCTCCCTCATTTTAACTCAACTCTCTCGGTCGTTCACCCTAAGGCCTCCCTCCCTGACGCTAACTCAATCTCTTGGTCATTTGACCTAAGGCTATCTCCCTGACGTTAACTTAATCTCTTGGTCATACACTCTAAGGCCTCCCTCCCTGACACCAACCCAATCTCTCGGTCATTTCCTCCAAGGCCTCCCTCCCTCACTCTAACTCAACTCTCTCGGTCGTTCACCCTAAGGCCTCCCTCCCTGACGCTAACTCAATCTCTTGGTCATTTGCCCTAAGGCTCTCTCCCTGACGCTAACTCAATCTCTTGGTCATTTGCCCTAAGGCTCTCTCCCTGACGCTAATTCAATCTCTTGGTCATTTGCCCTAAGGCTCTCTCCCTGACGCTAACTCAATCTCTTGGTCATTTGCCCTAAGGCTCTCTCCCTGACGTTAACTCAATCTCTCGGTCATTTGCCCTAAGGCTCCCTCCCTGACGCTAACTCAATCTCTTGGTCATTTGCCCTAAGGCTCCCTCCCTGACGCTAACTCAAGTCTCTTGGTCATTTGACCTAAGGCTCCCTCCCTGACACTAACTCAATCTCTCGGTCATTCCCTCCAAGGCCTCCCTCCCTCACTCTAACTCAAGTCTCTCGGCCTAAGGCCTCACAGTTTTTGAGTTATTTGCAAAAAAAATCTAAATTTGCCGGAGCCGAGCCGAAAAACTGTTGAAGCGAATTCGAACGGCTAACGAGAAAATTGGGATTGTTCTCGGGCAAAAAAAATTACGAGAATATCTGACGATTTTTCTTAGAATATTTGGCCGTCGAAAACGATACAAAATGTTGTACTTTACATATCAAACTCAAAAAGGACAGTTTAGGGTTGTGAGTATTTTTCAGGTAAGCTCAATATCAGAGATTGTGCTGGAAATCGGTACCTAGTCAAAAAATGCTCAATTTCTTTGCTATTCGCCTAATTTGACCCCCAAAACGAGCGTTGAGTTGCCAATTTGAAAATTTATTTCTTCGTTTTTCCGTATTCTTGCCAACTACTTAGCCCGGCAGCGGCCCCAGGTTCAAGTCCAAAGTTGACCGATTTGTATGTTGAATTGACCGAAGAAAGTTGAATAAATGTAGCGAAAATGTAGCCCTCTTGCGGGGGCTAACAGGGCGGCAGGGCACGTCCACGGCAACCCGATTCGCTAAACACGCCTACGTATTACTGATAACAAGTACTTATATTGTTGGTATTTAACGCGCTTGTTATAATTGTATATCGGTTTTGCAGTTCCTATAATTTGTCCAGGAGAAAATTTTATCCAGGCTTTCTGGAAATTCAAGAATGCCCAGTGTTGTGAAATTTCGTGATTTTCCCGCTGTTCGCTGAAGGTTGTTGATTGGAGCGAAGTTGAGAATTAATTTGGGAAAATTGATGTTCCCAGATGTCATTTCCAAACATTTTTTTATCGGGAAATTGAATTTGGTAATTTTGCCACTGTAACTTCAAATCCAGGTATCGTTTAAATCCAAAAACCTCGTTATAAACCCCCAAAATATTTTTCTCATGATTTAGAATAGTTTCTTCTAATTTTTATTATTATTATAATTTTTTCGCCCTAAAAGTGACGCTGTTTGACTCAGAATGGAATTTTCTACCCCTTAAAATAGTAAAAAATTGAGCTTCATTTGCTTGAAAAATAACTTAACATTTTTGTATGTGAACAGGATAGAGGAAATTAAGCAATTTCAACATTTAAATTAAATTTTTCCGCTCGTATGGCACCTGTCGGTTTCCACGGTACCGTGTTCTCGGCATCGCGAATTATCGTACAACGAAAAGCTCGGTTCCTTTCGTACACCCTCGACCGTTGGAAGTGCTCAAGTCAAAACTGGAATGATCAATTTAATCGTGAAAATGTCAACAAGAAAAACCATCGCCCCAATTCGTGGGGGAAACTCGCGTTTCGTCCCGCCTGCTCATTTTCGGATTGAGATGCGAAAATTCGTTTTGCGATGAAAAAAAATCCTAATATATATTGATATATGAATTAGAATTAAAAAATAGAGTTATGGGTTCGCGAGCTCCCGTTGAAACTGAAAACTTCGCCAAAAAAAGCGAAGGAAAAAAAACTAATTATGAATTATTCTAGTGGCAGCCGTCAGACGAACGGGCGATCCATTTGTAGGATTAGAATGGAGACTTTGAATGTTTACAAAACCTTTAACAATTGACTGTTGAATTGTATTAATTCTATGAAATTATTATAATGCTGTTTATTGTGTCTATTTGTGTTAAACGTGAAAAAAAAACAAAGATTGAACAGAAAAAAAAAATCAATTTTATAGAAAAGGCTCCTATAAATTGACGGAGATGCGCCAAGGGATAATTATTTTTGAAGAAAGACTGTATAAAAAATAACAATATATATGTAAATAAATGTTATATTTCAATTCATATCGGCGGCTTTCTATGTTCCTTGAAAGCACTTTGAAAGGTGAGAGTTTTTCAAAGAGCGGATACCTACTATGAGAGGTAAAAGTACTTCAAAATGTGAGAGTATTTCAAAAGGTGAAAGTAGGTACTTCAAAAAGTGAAAGTAGGTACTTTAAAAGTTGAAAGTAACTAGGTACTTTGAAGGGGATACTTTGAATAAATATTCGAGTCTTTTTCACTTTTTTTTTAAACATTTATTTAAAACATTGTACCTCTATTAGAATTAAAAATTACCTCACTCCAAATTCGAATTAATGGCGAACACAGCTTTGGCGGCGGTCGCTTTTTCGAGAACACCCAGCGCCTTCTGGACGTCTTTCATTTTGAATTCCTCAATACCAAGTTTGTAGTAGTCGAGATACCTAAAAAAAAAGAAAATTTCAACAAACGAACATGATAAAAAACCATCAAACAAATAAAAGTCTAAATAAATTAATAAGCATTCTATAGCAATCGTAAAAAAGCCAAAATAAAAAAAAATAGAAAATCGAAAGTATTAAATTGATTTTTAAATAAATTAAAAATTGGATGAATAAAATTAATTTTCAATTAAAAGAATAATTGGATAAATTAAATTAATTTCCAAATAAATTAAAATTGGATGAATAAAATTAATTTCGTGATAAATTAAAATTGGACAAATAAATTCATTCCCAAATACGTAAAAAAATTTATAAATTGGGTTTAAACACATAAAAATTGGATAAATCAAATTGATTTTGAATTCAATAAAAAATGGATAAATTAAATAAATTTTCAATTTAAAAAATCGTTCACCTATCGCCCATGGCTTCCATGATGCCAAGCGCTGGGGGGAACGACCATGGATTGATTATGCTGCCGACGACGGTCAACTCTTTGCGGAAGATGTCAAATGGCGAAATGCTGCAATGCAGATTACGTAAAGGAAATACGAAAATCAAAGCAATAGGTAATTAAAAATGTTAATAAAATTATATTAAGTATTAATAAAATCAATAACTTTTTTTTTGTTTTTTCTAGATTTTTTGTAGTCATGATAGGTACCTGATTCTCGCTTGGGGAGGGGCAACGCCAAAAATTTGCAGTTTGCCTTGATAATTGAGCGCGGCAATCGCTTGTTCGATGGCCTTGGCGTTTCCGCTGCAATCGATCGCTATATCGGCGGCGTAATTTTCATTTTTGATTTTCAAATTCAATTCGTCCGGAGTCATCACCTCAAAACCAGTGCCTGAAATTTGAAGTTTTAAGATTACGTCTTTTGCCGTAAATGTTGAAAATACATTTTCTCGAATCACCTGCCCATTTATGTGTTTCCTTTTGGAAAACTGCATTGTTTGAAACATGAGGAAAAATATTTTTCAAAAACGAACCCATGCGCTGGTTCAGTTTTCTGCGCGCATCGGACGGCTCCACCACGATGACGCTCCTGTACCCAAGATGATGGAGAACGGCCGACCATAAATTGCCAATGATGCCGGCGCCCGTCAGCAGAATTTTGGCGCCGATCGGTGCCGGCAAGAAGCTTCTGTTCAGGCCCCAGATTATGCAGGAAATTGGCTCCGTCAGAGCTCCTGAGAATTCAGGCATGATAATACTTAGGTATGATAGATAACACATATGTTTCTCGATGGAAGGTCATAAAAAAGGCAATCTATATTATACCAAATTATTATCCATAACTTCATACTATTATACCTACACGAAAATCAGCAAAATACCTTCAAAAATGTTATTAATAAACAAATGTCCTCTCTTGTATCCCTCCAGGTCCTCTCTTGAAGCTCACATTAGGTCTTGATGCCCTCCACGTCCTGTCATGAAGCTCACGTCCAGTATTGATGCTCTCCACATCCTGTCATGAAGATCACATCAAGACGTGAGCTTCAAGACAAAACGTGGAGGGATTCAAGACAGGACGTCAGCTTCGAGACAGGACGTGGAGGGCATCAAGATCTGACGTGAGCTTCATGACAGGACGTGGAGGGCATCAAGACCTGATGTGAGCTTCAAGACAGAACGTGGAGGGAATCAAGACCAGACGTGAGCTTCATGTAAAAACATCCCTCACCCACGCGATGGCCCTGATTTTAGTTTTTATTTTTATTTTTCCACCAATCCAACTATTTTGGGCTGGTTTTTTTGCCTTTTCTTGGGCCAGTTTTTGAAACATCAAAAAACTATTATTCAACACATTTATTGTAAGAAAAAATCCTTTTTCGACGTATTTATCATTTGCCAATGAGACTTTTTTGAGCAAGTTTTTTTCTGAAATTTAATTTTGACTTTTTCCTTCCTACCTTGTTTTAATGATATATTGTCCGGCAGTTTGTACACGACGCGGGATTTGACTTTTGAAAATTGCGCAAATCCACCGTCGTGCCTGATGCCGGTCGCGTTTTCGACGCCGCCCTCGACGCAATGGTGGTAACGAGCAGTGCGGCAGTAATCGCAAGTTGTGCACCACCTAAATTTGATACAAATAAAAAAAAAGTTAATCATTTAAAAAAAAAAAGGAAGAACAAATCTAGTATTTTTCATTTTATTAAAAAAAATTTATTTATAAATAAAATTTTAATAAACTAAAAAAAAATATTTTACCTATTTTAATAAATCAAAATGCAGTATAAAGGGCAGATGTTCGGGTAAATTAAAAAAAAATCAAGAATATTGACGAGCTAACCTTTGCGGATCGCAGGAGACTCGGTCGCCGACTTTGACGTTCGTGACTGCTGAACCGATCGCCCGGACTATTCCGCTATATTCGTGACCCGGGGTGTACTTGACGGGGCTGCTGGGAAATTCACCCTGGAATATTCAGTGTCTACCTATTTTAACTGTTTGCTCGGGGAAAAAAAATTGATCTTAAGCTTCATGAGGTTTGATTTTTGGGGTTTTCGAGGATGCGAATTTTGTAAAATTCACGCGATTTTCAACTTCATTAAAAAAACGGCAATTTTCTGAATGGAAATTTAACGCTGAATACGCCCATACATAAGTTGGAAATTCAAAAATGCTCCTTTCGCGGTTTTTTTTGGCAAAAACGGTGGCTATTCATCAAATTCGAAGATTTTTGTTAACAATTCCGACATTTCCGCAAAACAAACAATACTTGGGTGAACCAAAATTTTTTTCTTACATACTTGATACTTTTCTGCGTCGAATGCGAGAAACCGCACCACGGTGAGTGGAATACTCAATTTTTGGCGACTGTTTAAAGCTTAAAAACAAATCAGACAAATTTTTTGGAAAAGTAGTTTCGGCTTTTGAGGATTTGTAGAGAGAGTTTTTTTGTAGATAGTTAAATTTCCTTAATATTGGTCCGTTTGAAAATGTTTTTCGAGTTTTTTTTTTTTTTGGAAAGTTTTTTTTTTTGGAAAAAATTCGATTTTGTTGAGTTATTTGCTTACATTTTGAGAACGGTTAAAAATGAAAAATCGTTAACGGATTCTTGTTCCTCATAAAAATTTATACGTTTTTTACATAATATGTAATATTACGTAATATTGTGTAATATAATGTTTTACATAATATGTAATATAATATATGTGATATTATCACAATATTTTCGATTTTTTATCAAAATAGCAATTTTGGATGAGAAAGCACAATTTTGTGAAATTTTTGATTTTTTAAATAACAGTTTTGATTAAAAAAATGACATTTTTTGCAAAAATTTTATTTTTAGAGCAGCGCTTTGACTTACCTTCAATATATGAAGATCCGTACCGCAGATGCCGCAATAGGCGACTTCGACGATAACGTCGTCATCATTTTCGATTTTGGGGACCGGTATTTTTTCAAAAGTCAACTCTTTGGTTTTAGGATCGAACCTCAACGCCTCCATGGTTGATAGTCGAGTGCAAATAATCGGACAATTCCCCAAGGTGATTCACGTAACTTTCGTTATTTTTATCGTCCGACGAGATAAAAAAGGCGGGCTATCAGCAAACGAACAAACCAGAGGGTCAAGATAATTGTACGATTTCAAATTACCATTTTTTGCCGGAGTAAGATAATCAGGATAAAAAATGGAATAATTCTGTTTATATTAATTTATTCAAACTGCTTCAGTTTCGACATTCTACAGTTCTGAATCAAATCGACAAAATTGTGTTGTCGACTGGGTTTCGGATCGATGATTGTGAAAAGTCAAAAAAATAGAATACCACGATTTCAATTACAATACTCACAGAAAAGTTCCAGTTGAAAAAATACCAATCAGTTTTGTTTTCAACGCCAAAAATTAATCAAAAAACTTTTCTTTTTTTTTCTAATTATGTTAAGATTATTGAAATTTCGTCAAGTGATTTTCAAATCATCAATTTCGAACACCAGTTTTCCAACGTATTTTCCAACATTCGGAAGTCAGAGATATTTTTGAAAAGTGCCACAATCGTCCATTTAACTGAAACATATATCCGTCATATGCAGCTGATTGCAGAGTGAAATTACTAATTTAGGGTATCTAGAAAATATTTTTTCAAATTAAGTTTTAGCCGAAGCTTCAAAATTTTGGCGAAATAGGATTTTTCCACCGCTCTATAAATCTCCAGAAAGACAAAAAAAAATAAAACAGTAAGGTACCTACTTGAGGAAAATGAAAAAATTGAGTGAAAAAAATTTCCGACTAGTATTTTCTAACAACCCTCAATAACTTCTCAAGTAATCAGCTGAGCATAGGAGGAAATAATATAAAATAAAATTCTCCATCAGTTAACAAATGTACCATTCGCATGATAATCTCGAATGACTGCGTAGATGCGAAATTGTCAACGATTTTCACGAATTTTTACAAAACCCAACTAAATTACATTAACTAGACTAATGCACTTAACGAATCGAATCGATTCGACAAATTTTTTTTTCCAATTCTAAAAACCATCGAAATGAGCATTTTTAGCGTTCACTATACAAACTTTTTTTTTGTACCTAATGGAAGAAACTGCCACACTAATTGTTTCATTTAAGGCGACAATATTTGCGCAAAAATGAGCAGGCCTGAAAATGGCGACGCGCGAAGCTCTATCGTGTAAAAATGTTTTTTTGCGATGGTTGAGCGTGAATAAGATTTGACATCAACATTGCACCCTTTAAAAATTACACCCTTATAACCGTGAGCGAGGGTTAACCGTTTTTCAGACGATTTGACGAGAAATTTCTAACTTTGGCGACCGATTGCGGCCGAACGGCTGAACCGATTTTGACGTTCAAGGTGGTCATTCGACGCGGAATTTTATGCTGTTTAAGTTTGCTCGGAGTATAATTTACTGTAAGATGCGTTGTTTACGAGGTACAAGCAAAAAACTGAAACTCGAACCGCTTTGCTTTGTTTTCCGGTTGGAAATATGAGAGGCCTAGTTTGACCTAATGAGGGTCCTGGGAGGTTTTTCTATCTTAAAATTTAATCCTCTAAAACTTTGATTAAGTGACATTTATCGATTGGGAGCGCCATTTTTGATGTACAAGCTTTGAAACGTGAGCGTAACTAATTTTAAGCCAACTAGGCCAATCTTTGACGATCGATTGCGCCCGAACGGCTGTACCGATTTTAACGTTCAAGGGTACCAATCGACGTGAAATTTTATGCTGTTTAGTAGCGAATTTGCAGCCATTTTCTGTAGAATTCGTCGTTAACGAGTTATATGCAAAAAACTGAAAAACGTAACGACCATCGTATCTTAATCGCCCTCAATCAACGCAAAACACCGCGGAAGCAAACAACGATGCGAAATTTGAAATTTTGTTTCATCAATTTCTCACCATAAAATCAGTATTCCGAAAAAAACTCGAAAAATTCCACTCCGCCGAAACATCACAGATAAATCATCTGAATCTTCGAAGTAGCTGTGCGTTGGATATTTGACTATTCAGCAATTGTCAACTTACAAATTCTATTCGTCCTTTGGTACGTAGATAATTCTAGATTAAAGCTAGCCAACTCTATACGAGCTAGGTATTCATAGACTGGTTAAAACTAGACTAGCGTAGATCGTCTATCACGCGACTACAATTTCACTATCGGATTCAAGTCCGTTTATAACGCGACAAAAATTTTTTTGTCTCCCATTTTCCATGAAGGAAATCAATTCGATAAGTAGACGAAAAGATGAAAATTAAAAAAAAATGAAGAAGGGTGATACCTAGATAAGTAAGGAAAAAATCGTGTATCTAAAAATTTCCAATTTATAATTTGAATGAGTGAGCAAAATTGGATTTCAATCACCTATCTCAACTGTTTATTATTTTCAGAATATTTTGCCATTCAATTCCACAATTAAATAAAACTACAAATAAAATTGATTTATTTTCTAACTCTTCCAAACAATAAAATCCCGGTTATTGACCCGAATCCGAATATTCGTTAATCAGTAATTGGAGCTTTCATCAATTTTCGACTCAAAAATCGAACATCAACAGCGGGAAGTGAAAAAGTGTTTCTGTAGCAAAGGGAGCGATATTTTCCCACTTGAAAACGTTGCCCGGCAAAAAAAATAATGTAAAACAAATTAGAAAAATTTGCACTGAACAGACAGAAAAGTCTAAAATTGGCGTAAAATGCGATTCTACCGCCGTTTTTGCCGAGCGTTTTTTTCGGGATTTTACTCCATCGTCAAAATTCAAATTTGGCAGTCGAACTAAGAATCCGGCGATTTCGTGATGTAGTACAAGGCCTGCGGCTTTTGCGTTATCGGGTGGAAAGTCGTGTCCCGGGCCATGAGGATCCCGTTCGCCTTATTCTCTATCGACTTACGTACGAACATTCGGTTGTTTTCGTGCACCTCGGGATGATTGAGGAATTCGTCCACCTGAAAGAAGAAGGAATTGTCATTTTCTATTGACGCATCTTTTGTCACGAATTCAAGTCGCATGAACTCACGTCCATCCACATGGCGTTGTCTATTTCGACGTCCTGCTTCAGAATTTCGCTGGTCAACGGTCGCAGCCGAACGACGAAATAGAGATCCGAACAGCCGAAAACGGCTTCGAGCGAATGGCGAAACGTGACCAGCGACTCGAATTCCGTCCTCACGTTTGTCTCCTCCAGAACCTATAAAAAGTTATTGAGCACCTAAGTATTTGAATCAAAATCGTACAATTGAGGAGGCGAAATTGAGATACAAAAATTGGTGCAGGAGTAGAAGCGGGAGGGCATGCGTGGGAGTAGGAGTGGGGGAGCAGGAGTAGGAGTGAGGGAGCGGGAGTGCACGAGGAGGAGCACTAGAGTAGGAAAGTGGGAGGAGGAGGAGGAGCGCGGGAGCAGGAGTGCACAAGAAGGAGCCCTGGAGTAGGAGAGCGGGAGCAGGAGTAGGAGCAGGAGAGCACAAGAAGGAGCGCTGAAGTAGGAGAGAGGGAGAGGAGTGCACGAGGAGCACTGGAGTAGGAGAGTGGGAGCAGGAGTAGGAGCGGGGGAGCAAGAGAGCACGAGGAGGAGCGCTGGAGTAGGAGCGCGGGAGCAAGAGAGCACAAGAAGGAGCGCTGGAGTAGGAGAGCAGGAGTAGGAGTAGGAGCGCAGGAGCAGGAGTGCACGAGGAAGAGCGCTGGAGTAGGAGAGCGGGAGCAAGAGTGCACGAGAAGGTGCGCTGGAGTAGGAGCGCGGGAGCAAGAGTGCACGAGGAGGAGCGCTGGAGTAGGAATAGGAGCGCGGGTGCAGGAGTAGGAGCGCGGGAGCAAGAGTGCACAAGAAGGAGCGCTGGAGTAGGAGAGCGGGAGCAGGAGTAGGAGCAAGAGAGCACAAGAAGGAGCGCTGAAGTAGGAGAGAGGGAGAGGAGTGCACGAGGAGCACTGGAGTAGGAGAGTGGGAGCAGGAGTAGGAGCGGGGGAGCAAGAGAGCACGAGGAGGAGCGCGGGAGCAAGAGAGCACAAGAAGGAGCGCTGGAGTAGGAGAGCGGGAGCAGGAGTAGGAGCGCTGGAGTAGGAGTGCGCGAGGAGGAGCGTTGGAGTAGGAGAGCGGGAGCAGGAGTAGGAGCGCGGGAGCAGGAGTGCACGAGGAGGAGCGTTGGAGTAGGAGAGCGGGAGCAGGAGTGCACGAGGAGGAGCGCTGGAGTAGGAGAGCGGGAGCAGGAGTAGGAGCGCGGGAGCAGGAGTGCACGAGGAAGAGCGCTGGAGTAGGAGAGCGGGAGCAAGAGTGCACGAGGAGGAGCGCTGGAGTAGGAGAGCGGGAGCAGGAGTAGGAGCGCGGGAGCAAGAGTGCACAAGGAGGAGCGCTGGAGTAGGAGAGCGGGAGCAGGAGTAGGAGCAAGAGAGCACAAGAAGGAGCGCTGAAGTAGGAGAGAGGGAGAGGAGTGCACGAGGAGCACTGGAGTAGGAGAGTGGGAGCAGGAGTAGGAGCGGGGGAGCAAGAGAGCACGAGGAGGAGCGCGGGAGCAAGAGAGCACAAGAAGGAGCGCTGGAGTAGGAGAGCAGGAGTAGGAGTAGGAGCGCGGGAGCAAGAGTGCACAAGGAGGAGAGCTGGAGTAGGAGAGCGGGAGTAGGAGTGCACGAGGAGGAGCGCTGGAGTAGGAGAGCGGGAGCAGGAGTAGGAGAGCGGGAAATTTAGAAATTCACCTCTCGTTGAGCCGCGCAAACGATGTCTTCACCAGGATCGACGTAGCCGCCCGGCAGTTTCCAATATGGCCGGTTCCGATACCGTTCCTGCACAACTAGCACTTGATTTTGATCTGGAAAATAAACCGCAAACTTCAAAAATATCGTCGTAGGTTTAGAGCCACAGTAAACCTCAATAAAAATTTGTCGTATTTGAAAAAGGTAGTTTGGGTATTTGCGTTTATTGGTGTGATAAGCTGGTTTGGTTGGGGTTTTAGACATTTGCCCTTATGGAAAATTCAATTTTAAGCAACTTTTGTACTGGACTATTTTTCGATACAATGCTTCCTTATGGCTGAAAATCGGGTTTAAATTTTTTTGAATGCCTTAAATAATTATATCACCGATTCTAACAGCCTAATCACTACTTTTGGGGATTTGTAACATTGTACTCTCAAGGGAAATTCAATTTTAAGCAACTTTTGTAAGGGACGATTTTTCGATATAATGATTCCTTATGGCTGAAAATCGAGTTCAAATTGTTTAAATGCCCATATTGCAAATTCTACACAGTTGATCGGAAAACCACGATCCTACACCTCAAAATTTTCATCTCGGCCGTGCCAATCCAGAAGAATTATCGAGAGCCCACCATATTCAACATGGTGACCATGAGAGCGTATTGAAATTTTCAAATCGATACAAAGAACAAGTTGTTGACAAATTTTCACGTTTCGAGGTTTTCTCGAATCCCTTGGATGACGAGGAATACTTTCGAGGGATTACCCCCATCTGACCCGGGTTTTTGAGGTTATGCGATTTTTTTAGGTACCGTTAATGACGACGGCTCCAGCCCCGACCATATTGTGAGCGTAGTTGGGTATCCGGTTCGCCTCTTCTCGCTGTATCCAGCGGCACATGGTGATCGTGTCGCCGTAAGCGTTGTGGATGATGAAGCCATTCTATAATTGAATATTGTCAATAAATAGTTTTCGATGACAATCATTACCATGGCTGAATTAAATCTCGAGATATGCACCTGCGATAAAATCGGTATCCACTGAACGTGATTGACGGCCACTCGGAACCAGACGCCGCGTAATTTGGCGTCCTGCCATTTCCTCAGAGATGCTGGAAAGAAATGACGGGAAATTAAAGCCTTCGAGGATAAACTCAGATAATCCCTTCATTTTTCGAGGCGCTTTCGCCAAAATTGGTGTTTTCAGAGGGGTGAACGAAATTTCGACATTTTTTATGCCTGCATCAATCATGAATTTGATGCTCTACTATTATGAATATAGAATTGATAGCTAAGTATATTAATAAATTAAAATCCCGAATTTCACCTTCGAGTCGAGCCGTGAACTCCTTGATGTCGGGACAGGGCTCTTCGGCCGAACTGACAGTCACGCCCTTGTGAATATCGAGCTTACCGGTGAACGTCGACATCGCCGAAAGGCTATTCTTTAATTTGGCCAGATTTACTTTTAAATATCTGCAATGAGAAATAGAAGCAACTCAAATGCCGAAAAGGGTCGCCGATCCGAAAAGAAAACCCCGTGTTTTCGAAAAAAAAATAGGCGAATAACCTAGACGTACGGAGATGCGATGCTACCTAGAGGTTGAAGGAGAGCCCTCCGCTTGTAAATGTTGTAAAATAGCATTAAACGAAAGAAAAAGTCAATAAAACTAACAAATCCCGGCCGAAGTTGGGAAAATCAATAAAAATGCAGGGCCGTCATTGAATTTTCAGCGAACACGAGCGGAAACCGTGTCAAGTGTCAAGGAGATAATTCGCACTGATAACGATACAGATGTGATAAGAGGGAGTTGTTTGTGTTGGCACCACTGCGAAGCGAAAATAAAAAATGATAAGATTTTTCTTCACCTTCTCCTCAATCAATTGAGGCTCAAAGTCCCGCTATGAGATTGTGGAACCGTGTTTATACAATTTTCCCTCGGCCCAGAGTTGTGGTGGGGCCAGGACACAGGAGCCTTCGTCGTCCCGACTGTAGACCGGTTCTTTGAATTGCGGCACTCGGGCAACCCCCAAAGCCGTCTTGGACAACCCCACGGAGGCAACTGCATTTTGGAGCAGCGGAAGTGTCAAGAAGTTTTGGTAATGATGGCAAAGCCCATGGGCATTACAACCAAAGCCCATGGGCATTACAACCCAAGGAACCAGCCTGAATTCTGGATGAGCGGTGGGGGAAGCTCCAGTTTCCTGGTTCCACCACAGTGGCCACGTCGGCCTTGCTTCCCAAAAATTCCAGAAAAATGATGGACATCGAAAATTTCAAAGCGGGGCTTCAGGCGATGTGCGCGATCGTGGTAGGTCCCTGCTTAACCGGGTTTCACCGATTGAGTTACGGTTGAAATGGCTCTCAGTGACAAGTAACATGATTGAGAAATCCGAAAACAAAATGCACCCCCGCCCAAGTGAAAACGGATAGTGCGGGACAACAGTAGATCTTGATCTACCATCAGATAGAAGCGTTTTCTGGAATTTCAAAAGAAATTATATTCATGGCTTCTTGATAGCGTTTCCTGGCGATTGAGGGGTGGTCACTCTTCGATTTTGACATTAGGTATTACCTTCAGTGGCCCGGGGGTGGAATCAGGGCATAGGCGTACCAGGGGACGAACCTTGGAACAGCTGGGAGTACTTTGTCTTCCTTTACTATGACCAACTGTCCAATGTGAGGTGGGTTAGCTGGGGTATTCCATTTGAGGATCAGCTGTTGTTCAAGCAAATATTCAGTTTGCCACCTCTTCCAAAACGCAGCAGTAGACTGTTGGACGAACCTCCAAAAAAGCTATGCCGAACCTCGTTTGAAGGCTCTGGAAGAGGCGGTAGAGGGCGTTGAGCAAGGTGATTTATTACACCTGGCCACTTCCTTGCTCAACGCCCTCTAACGTCTCTTCCAGAGCCTTCAAACGAGGTTCGACATAGCTTTTTGTACGCTTGGAGGTCTACTGCCGGATTATAATCCGGAGTTCGTTGGGGGAACTAAGATCAGCAGCAAGAGGTCTTGAGTTGAGTATGGCTTCTATCCTCGCAATAAGGGTGCTAAAGGATTGAAAGGAAGGCGCGTGGCCCCATAGTGTTACCTTAAGGAGGCACTTGGTAGACTTTACGGCTGCCTCCCATAAACGTCAAAAATGAGCAGCGGGTGGATGCTCCTTGGTGTCAAAGGCTTGACGAACTGGTAAGAGAAGATTGGCAGCGCCAAGCAAGTTTCTGCCATTATCTGTCCAAATTTGGGATGGCTCGCCCCGTCGGCCCACAAAGCGTTCTAGAGCTTGGAGAAATCCATCGGTTGAAAGATCCATCACTGGTTCTAAGTGAATTGCTTTAGTGGTAAAGCAAACAAACACAGAGGTAAATTTGAAGCACTTTGGACCCCCTGTTACCAGTGCAGCTGACTGAGGGGGACCTACGTAGTCAATTCCAGTGTGAAGGAATGGCTTGCGTTCGACTAATTGGGAGCTGGCCCATCTCAGACTGAGAAGGCCGAGGCTTTATCGAGAAGCATTTTGGGCAGTTGGCGCTGAATGATGTTTCTCCCGTTTATAATCCAGAATCTTTGCCTGATCCAAGCAAGGCGAGGGCCCACGTGAAGGAGATGCTCGCGGGCGGACTGAATAATGATCTTTGTGAGATATGAGTCCTTCGGTAGGAGAGCTGGGTGAGCCCTTTGGAACTCCAAGCTGCTGCGTGACAAACGTCCACCGACGCGCAAAATGCCAGCGTCATCAACGAACAGAGCAAGCGTTCTGGTCAATCGGAGTTTGGGGCTCCAATGCTGCGTCCTTGAGGAGGTCATTGAAATATTGCCGTTGACATTTACGAACTAGGCACATCTCAGCGCCTAGGAGTTCTTCTGGCGAAAGTGGCCCACTTCGACGATTTGAGGGCTGGCCAGCGTTTTGAGTAAGCCGAGCCGAATCTAGCTGTTCGCGAATGCTCTCGCTTGTTCCGGCACTTGTCAGTATTTGGATGAACCATCAAAGGGATTCGAGGCTCGTCCGGTGGGAACGGGTACTTATCGCGTTCGCGAGCATCCGCAAACATCCTTGGGAGCTTCAAAGGCCCGATCTCCGGTGGGAGCACTGACGCGAACAACCTTTCGTTCGCGCATGCTCCGCCGGTGGAAACGGTCACGGCGAATGCTGTTCACGAACGTTTGCGAATGGATGTTCTCGGGTGCTCGCTTGGTGGAAACGCGCCAAAGGGTTTTCGGTCTGCTTCAAACGAGGAGGTCTTGATTGATCCCAAACACCGGCCTTATGGAACGGAGAGGTCTTGAGACATAATAGCCGTTCTCCTGACTGGATGAGGCAACTGCAGTTTGATATTGTTGACCTGTCCCATTTTCCTTATTTTGTTGTGTCCCTTAAGCTGGGTTCACAAGGCGTACGGTTGACCGGATCAGGTCGGCCTCTCATTGGTCGACGGGAGAGCGTGGAGGGGGCCGCTTCCAGCCGAATGACGACTTTTGGCGCGGACTGTATGCATTTCTCGAGAGAAATATTTTCCGTACCTGCCGGATGACCGGATCTGTGAGTCTTATCTTATCAAGATTATCTTATCAAGTGATTATCTGCATATCCTTTTTCCGGATTCCCATGAGAACGCCTTGCCGGATCCGCCATTTTTTCTGCATCCCCCAACCGTACGACCGGATCCGGTCAGCCTTGTGAACCCTGCTTTACGCCTTTTCAGTTTATCGGTACAAGAGTGTGTTGGACATACTCCGAAGAGGCTTATCAAAATTTCACTAGGCTGACATCAGAACCGGAGATGGACAAGCCTTTGAGTAGATTCGGTATTCCGAAAACCGAACCAAGCGCTTTCGATGTTAATGGCATCACTGTCAATTCAAATCGTGCTATGGGGATTTAGAAAAGTGTTCCACTACAATATTGGGAAAATTAGATAGCATAAGTTGCCAGTGAGTGACTTAAAATTCAATTACTTCTCAGATGATGGACGGATGTGCGGTCGAATTAAATAATTTAAAAACTTACGAATGCCTAGCAAGCAATAGCTAAGATTGTTCGTCGAAAACTTCCGTAAAATCTTATTCGGCGCGGGTTAGATTAATTCAGATTAAATCGTAAAAAATGAAAAATCGAATTTCAGTTAATAATTGCAATTCAAGCGCACGTGATTGTACTTGCCTCACGCACTCGTCCATCAGCGATGGGGAGGGTGGCCTTTTTCACAGCCGCAAGTCCCCGACTGGCAAAGCCCTCGAGGACTTAGCACGTATTCATATCTGGTGGAAGGGGGCGCAAGGTCGAGAAGTTGATGATTATTTTCGCTCCGAAAATCGATCCGAACTCCCGCGGGCCAAGTTCGCGGACGGGGGCGCTACAGTTAACGGCTTTCCAACTTGAGCGAAACTTTGTAGGTACCTGACCTTCTAACCCGAATCAATTTCGGTGGGAAAATCGGAGAAAACCACAAGGGAGCGCGAAGTCGGCCGTTCGAATTGATTTCCAAAAAAAAGGGCGAGAGCGAGGAAATGTCGAAAATGGGGTTAAATTCGAAAAAAGTGGGTCAGCTGGAGCGTAGGTAGGCACCATTCGCGTGGCAATAGACATTTTTTCATTTCATTACGGATATTTCCGACTTTCTGAGTGAAGACGTCATTTTTGCGTTTTCCGTCATATTTCCGACGTATGAGCCCCCAAAAAATCAAATTTCAATTCTTAAAAATGTTGAAAAAATATAAAAATGATAGGTACCAGAAAAATTTAAGTTTTTTTCAATTTTTAAATCAAACCTGGCTTATGTTTTCTTTTAACCTGAAAAATTAGTGTAGTGATTTATTGAACCTTGCCCCTTTCACCGCGATTCCAAAGTAAATAACGCCTGCAAAGCCGAATTTTTTTTTGGAAATCTCCGAGCGGAAATTACCCTGAATTACTTGGGCTTGACCATTATTTCAAAATACTTCCATTCACTTCGTAAATATGGAATCCGTTTCTGAGCATTGTCCCCCACTTCTGAATTCGTGAACAGGTAATAGCCGACTGAAGAAAACAAATTCATTTACTAATGAAAAAAGCCAAAACTAATGGAAAAAAATGAACGTTCAGAATGATAGAAGACATCAATATATATACACAAGAGTTAATTTTTTTATGATTTTTTTCGAGTTTTTTTTTCAGATTTTTATAGATTTATTGGCGTTGCTTTTTTCATGTGCTGCTCCCGTTGTCACCGTTATCGTGGAAACTATTCCCGTTCACGGCGAACGACGTTCCGAGGCCGTAGAGGTGGCCGCAATATTTACCGTCGTCGATGTTATCCTCGAAGAACATCTGCCGAACGGAAAATTAATTAATAGGAGGTAAAAATTCATAGTGGTCGGTAAAATGGGTTATCTAGGTTTCTCCGAGGATTTTAGGTAGGAGCGTGAAAGTAATAAGTGAGTGGGAGTGAGAGAATGCGAGGTAGAGAGAGTTGGTGGAGCGAGTAGGGGAGTGCTAGTGGCAGAGCGCTAGTGAGGGAGTGCTAGTGGCAGAGCGCTAGTGGGGGAGTGCTAGTGAGAGAGCGCTAGTGGCAGAGCGCAAGTCTGGGAGTGCTAGTGGTGGAGTGCTAGTGGGGCAGTGCTAGTGGCAGAGCGCTAGTGAGGGAGTGCTAGTGGCAGAGCGCGAGTGGGGGAGTGCTAGTGGCAGAGCGCTAGTGGGGGAGTGCTAGTGAGAGAGCGCTAGTGGGGCAGAGTGCTAGTGGCAGAGTGCTAGTGGGGGAGTGCTAGTGGGAGTGCTAGTGGCAGAGCGCTAGTGGGGGAGTGCTAGTGAGAGAGCGCTAGTCTGGGAGTGCTAGTGGGGCAGTGCTAGTGGGAGCGCACTAGTGGCAGAGCGCTAGTGGGGGAGTGCTAGTGGGAGAGCGCTAGTGGGGCAGTGCTAGTGGCAGAGCGCTAGTGGGGCAGAGTGCTAGTGGGGGAGTACTAGTGGGAGTGCTAGTGGCAGAGCGCTAGTGGGGGAGTGCTAGTGAGAGAGCGCTAGTCTGGGAGTGCTAGTGGCAGAGCGCTAGTGGGGCAGAGTGCTAGTGGGGGAGTACTAGTGGGAGTGCTAGTGGCAGAGCGCTAGTGGGGGAGTGCTAGTGAGAGAGCGCTAGTCTGGGAGTGCTAGTGGCAGAGCGCTAGTGGGGGAGTGCTAGTGAGAGAGCGCTAGTCTGGGAGTGCTAGTGGGGGAGTGCTAGTGAGAGAGCGCTAGTCTGGGAGTGCTAGTGAGAGAGTGCTAGTGAGAGAGCGCTAGTCTGGGAGTGCTAGTGGGGCAGTGCTAGTGGGAGCGCACTAGTGGCAGAGCGCTAGTGGGGCAGTGCTAGTGGCAGAGCGCTATTGCGGGAGTGCTAGTGAGAGAGCGCTAGTGGTAGAGTGCTAATGGGACAGTGCTAGTGGGAAAGCGCAAGTGGGGGAGGGCTGTGGGATACAGCTAGGACAAGGAGGCAAGGAGAGGAAGAGATGTTATAAAAATTCATATTTCTGGAGCTCACATCTCAAAAACCATTATAAATTTAAAAAAAATGTCAGCAAAAATTCATCAGTTTTCATCCAGCTTGAGAAATATTACAACTAATAATTTACCGTTCTCAAGAAATAAACGAAAAAATTAAAACCACCTTCTACCTGAGAATTCAGATTCTCTTAAGCATTCTAATCAGCTAAATTGATTTTTAAACGAAAAGACAGCGTACTTCGCGCATTTTGAAGAAAGCCATTCCCGTGAGGAGGGAATCCGAGCCGGCCTGATGTTGAGGTCCAACTCGCGTCAATTCCAGTTGATCGGCAACTTCTTGAAGACCCCCTTTCAGATTCTTACAACTCTTCATTAAGTACTACAAAAATTAACAATGATTCGAATTGAGTCAAAAATAGCAACGGTTAAATTTTATTCGAAAAATATTCATTTCAATGATTCTATTGAGAAATTCACCTTAACGTCGTAGATCGTTGGAAAGTAAATTTTCAGAAGCTCAAAAAATTCACTTTCATCGTTCGGCAAATGATCGTCAGTTAAAAGTTTCAGCAAATAGCCGAAATCGTAGCCGCTGTAAATAAGAAGGGAATAGGGTACTTGGAAAAATCATGTTTTTGGAACATATTATTTTTTAAAATAATTCATAGGTTTCTGAATTTGAAACCTTTTCTGATGAATTATTTTTTTCTGTAGAAATTATGGAGAATCACCTGTGAAACGATAGCATTTTGACATTTTCCATGAGAACGATGCCTGACGTCATGAGGAGTTCGGCAAAATCCAAAGGGTCGATGCCTTCTTCTTCGTGTTTTTTGAACTGGATCCCAGAGTTCTGGAGCAGATCGATGCTATCTTGCGCGTACATATCTTCTCTGATAACAATGGGACGAAAAAATACAATAACAGATAATTTTTTTCGAGGAGGATCGTAAATTTTGCTTTATTGAACATTTTTTGTACGACGAATCGTAAACGTACGATAGGTTGAATTTGAAATTGAACTGCCACGTGCTGTAGGATCCGGGCGGGGGTTTTCCGTTATCATCGAGAAATGTCAGTCCGAGCTGAATGATTCGCAAGAGGTCGACATTGCACCGCAGCAGCTGGTACTGATAGTCGGCTGAACTGCGGAACTCGCCAATGGGGCGCGCAACAACTCCAGGGAACTCCGTGTCCTGCAAAAAAAAAATTTGGGATTGGATTCAAGCGTATTTGGGGGTTTGATCTGAAAAAAGGTTTGATTCCAAAAGCGAATTCGCTGTATTGCTCGAATATTACGACATTGTTGACTGAAAATCGCAAGTATGCTCACCATAGCAACATAGTTGTACTTGTGGACGAGTTTTCTAATGATTTTAAACTCCTCTTTCAGGTTGTGAGCCCAGACGTCCCGTATCCCGCACTCCTCATTGCTAGGGATAGACCCACCATGTCCTGCGCAAACGAATGTTACATTTTTGAAAATTGTGAAAACTTTTGGAAAATTTATGTTTGCATTTTTAACCAGTATTGCGTGATCAATTTGGTCGGTAAAAAATTTCACCTAGAAAGAACTAATCCGCATTTTTATCCGTCTTTCGCAATTCGTTATTTACACTCATTCTCAACTTCGATTTGCGAGCGGATAATGCTAGTTTTGGGATTTTGAGGTGTTAATTGATTTTGGGGACGAATGACCGAGTCTTTTCAACATCGAGAAACTCCCTAGGAAATCGTATTTTTTTCAAAGTTGAAATTTTTGGAAATTTACCCGTGAAATAAGTAACCGGTCCTTTCTGGGGCCTGAAGATGATGCTACCGGGATTCATAAAATAGCATCAGTAGCTTCTTATCCCAGCCCTTGGGTTAGCTTCCCAGACGCGATATCAGCCCGACGTGCTGCAGCGATTCGGACATGCACATTCTTCAAAACTGCGCTTGAATTTTAGCAACGCGGTAACCGGTGCAAGCGGAATTGGTAAACAAACGATCCACTTGGAAAAAGGGTAACGTGGAATTTCGGATCCCGGGTGAACGACCACCGGAGTTATCACAAACACGTCCCGTACCAGAGTAAACAAAAAATTGAATACCTACCTAAATTAAAAAAAAAAAAATTGAAAATTTTTTCTCCCACTAACAAAACGACATAATAATTAGGTATGTCGTTTCGTTGGTGGGAGAAAAAAAAATTTATTTTGTTTCCTAAAAAACAAATTTTCCAAGTTTTTTCAATTATTGTCGAAAAACGCAAACCGACAAAATCTGTGTACAATTTTCGAACCAAAAACATGGGACACCTAGAAAATCATAACTTATCCAAAACTCATCGTTAAAATAAATAGTCAGAATAGCACTCGCATAATTTTATTATAGTATAGTAAATTAGGCCCGTTGATACTAACTATGGTGAAATGCCATTTACTTCGTACGCATGAATGTTATGTACGGGCGTTTTGCAGCGTTTTGCCAACGGTAATCGCAGTTTATCTTCGTATGATTTTATTTGCTCATTTTGCTCACCGGTAGCCGTGGGCATAACAGGCGATGCTACGAGTAAATGGTTGGCCCAATTACCATCTGATCTTAGACCGATCTGCTCCTCAACGTTAGCTGCCTGAAAATGAATTATACAGGTAAATTTTTGGCAAATTTTCTACAAAAATATACATCTAATGTAAAAAAAAAAATGGAGAATGGTTAACCCTAATCAACCCAGCGAAAAAAAATTTTTCCAAAACCTTTTTTTTTTCAAAACTTTATTCAAACAGTCTCAAAATGGAAGGAAACACAATTAAAAAAAATATTTTAACGTTTAGGTACCCAAAAAGTACACATTTGTACATGGTGTATTATAGTATACTTTGGGCTATTCAGGTAAACCAAGGCACATCGAGAATGGTAAAATTGCTGCCTTATATAGGATAGGTACATTAGTAACAAATCGAAATTGCTTTGAAAATTTTCATGACTCATGTGATTTTTTTATGTGTGACTGATTATTTATAATGTTCCTGCTGATTGTGATTTTTGTAAGGCTGATAAGGTAACTAATGCTGAGATAAAAACGGTGAATTTTGATCTCAGAATAGAAATATTCTATTCCGAGATCAAAATTCAGCCTGTTATCAAAAATCAGCCTTACAAAAATCACAATCGACAGGAACATTATAAATAATCAGTCACATATAAAAAAATCAGATCGAGTTATGAAAAATTTCTCATCTTCGCCGGCGCTCTCCTCTTCATCAGATGCAGTATAGCTTTGAGGGATTAGGGACAAAATGTTGGCTCCCCTTGACTTGAAGTAGTTCTGAAATTAAAATAATAATAATTTGTACCTATCTTACTTGAATAAGCACAAGTTCGTTATCACTGTTTACTGTGGAATATGAGGACGCCAGAATGTACCTACAATCATACCTACTATCATGACCATAACAGCCCAAAGTGTAGCTCAGTACACCTCCACTCAAATAAAGATATCGGCGTCGAAACGCGAAAAAATCCCTCTTTTTTTACATTAAATAGAAGGTAGGGAATCGATACATGTATGAATGAGAAAAAAAAGGCTCAATTTCCACTTTATGGCAATAAATAAGTGAATCAAACTTACCCCCGCGCTGCATAGAAAATCAAGATAACACGCTTATCCAAAGGCATCAAGTGATGATAATTGTTATCAACCTCGGCGGGAGATTCTAATAAGTCGAGAGGAACCATTGGAGCACAAAAATATCGCTCCCGCGCTTCTTTGAAAATGACCAAAGATGCGGTATAATATACTGAATATTATTCAGATACACTTTGGGTTGATTAGGGTTAAGTACAAAATAATAAAAATAAAATTTTAAAAATACACGCAATTGTGTAAAAAAATGTAAATGTAATGAAAAAAATGTAAAAATACATGAAAACTGGTACAAAATTATAAAAATGAAATTTAAAAATACGCGCAATTGTGTAAAGAAAATATTTTTCCAAAATGCAACGCATTTTGCCAGCAAGGAGGACAAACCTGGAGTTTTTCTTTGAAATTTGAAATTTCCCAATATCGAGCGCTGACAGGTGCAACGTTATTATTTAGCCGAACGTCCGATTCCAGCACAACTTTCATTGGGCTCCAGCATACGCTGTGGAAAAATTGAAAAAATTCCCATCAGTACCCATCTCCTAGTTTGAATAGGTACTATTTTTAATTTTTGGACTGGCAATTTGGCAGCTTTTTTTACAGGCGTATCCGCGGAACCGATGCACCGATACCAAAACATGGTTTTCATGACCTTAAAAAAGTTGCTTTTTTTTGATCAATTTTTTTTATTTTTTCAAAGATTTTTATCGTTGATAATCTTGATTTTTTATCGATTTTCAAGGACGATTTCAGGGACTCAAAACATTGATTTTTGTATGACCTTGGGAAATTGCTTTTGTTTGATCGGTTTGTTTTACAAGATTTTTATTTTTGATAATTTTGATTTTTTATCGCTTCTGGTTCAATTTTTTTAAAATCAGAAAAAAATGGATCCACAAATGAACCAATGTTGGACTCAAAACATGGAGTTTTTTATGACCTTGGAAAAATTACTTTTGTTTGATCGATTTCCTTTTGATTTTTTTATGATTTTATTTTTTTGATAAATTTTGCTTATAATCAAGTGTGTTTATTAAGTTCCTACGAGCCTCTACGATTGAATTTGTGAGTATAAAGTCATACCTGACTGATTTGAAAAATTAATTGATTGAAAGGTAGGTAATTAATCTTGCAACGTTCAAGAATTCTCATTACCGCCTGCGCTTCTCATTACCACCACTCTATAAATTTTATAAATCCCAGTTTGAAGGCCTATGATTGAAATTGAGTTGCGTCTTGAGTTGATAATTCTTTTTTACGATCCCACGAAGCTTCGTGAATTTTTCGAAATTATTTGGAGAGAGTTCACTTTCTCAGAATTCAAACCTTGGGAATTGCGTTTTATTTAGAATCACCCTTAAATGCCTTTTTTTCGAGTTGTAAAATGGATTTTAGTTCAGTTTTTTCTTACTACAGCTGAGGAAAATTGATTTAGACTTTTTTCGACTTAAACCAAAAATGATTTTACACCTTACAATTTTTCTGAGCAGTCAAACCCTTGATACGACTTGTTTTTGAGCAATTCTTTGTTATCCCCCCTCTCCTTTGCGCCTTTTTCTCGCCCACCCTAAACGTCCGATTGGTCAGGTTAGTTCCGAAATTCAACGTGAAAAACATTCTATGCTGCAAAAACTACCCAAAAATGGAAAAAAAGGTTCTGACGTAGGTAAACCTTCTTATGTAAGTAAACGCACATCGGGTAAAATATTTCAACTTCAGTTTCGACAATTTCGGCCATTTCTAGAGGACAAATTAACATTTAGGCAATAAAAATTCAAAGGATTTTAAAAAGTCGTATTAGCTAAAAAACGCATTTTTTCAGGAAAATTTAACAAACAAAAGGGACCAGTGATTCATTATCGAGGCTGTTTCGCTCTAGTTACTCGGCACACTTCCAGATAACGAATCTCCACATATCCTACCTCAACGGCTTTCAAAAGATGAAATTTTCATTTTTGAACATTTAAAAAACAATTATTTCCCCGCTTTTCAGGCCCATTCGCCAGATCAGCAGTAGGTAAGTTTAACATTTTTTTCAGCCACCAAAACTGGACATGGGCATGGGCGGGCGTTGGACAGATTTCTCTACCGAGCAGGCCGTGAAATCCTCATTGAATTCCATCGAATTCGAACATTAGAACTTAAATTTACCCAGAAAACCGATGAAATTATTAGTAAACAGTCACGAGCTGAGTTGAACTTGATTGTCCAGTTCGACGGAGGTCCTTCACTGAGAAACGGATTTCACGAAAACGTCATTTCAAAATTGATCAATAACGATGGATTTATTTACAATGTGCGCCGCATAAAAAAAGGCAGAAAACAGTAAAATTACGGGTGAAACTTCGGACAAAGTAGACGGACTGAACGGTAATCAAACTCCACCTTCCACTTCTACCGAAGAAGCCATCGACCCTTCGACGTCATCGCGGGATCAATACAGGGAACAGTGTTGCCAATATCGCGTCGTTGAAACTCAACCTACGTCCGACGTGGAGACGAGCGGGACAGAAAAGTCTGCCGTGACCCTTGTACCATGATCATGTTCATAGTCCAAGAACGATAAGGTCCTCTCCTCAATGTAAGTCGAACATTGTTGATCATTCATGAAAACCTTCTCCGTATTTATTTGAATGAACTCCTTAACTTATTTAACCTCTGATCCGATTTTGGTCGAACCAGTGGAAAAATTGATTATATTCCCGAAATAGTCCAAACTCACTCCAACTCAAACTGAAAGTCAAACTAAAAAACTAAAACCGAAACGGATATTCGAAAAGAACCTCATCTCACACTCAAACATAAACTAAAACTCAAACTGAAACACATGCTCATACTTAAAGACAAGCTGAAACCAAAATTCAAACTCAGACTCAAACTAATGATCAAAATCAAACTTGAAATCGAACAAATGGCGAGATTGAGTCAAACGGAAAATCAAACTTAAACTTAATATCAAGCTCGAACTGAAACAAAAACTCAAATTGAAAATCTAACTCAAATTTAACATCAAACTCATACTTACTGAAACTTCAGGTACCTATTTCAAACTGAACATCGAGCTCAAACTCATGCTCAAACTTAAACTGATTATATGAAATTGAAATTCAAATTAAAACTGTAAGTCAAAACCAATCTCAAACTCGAACTGAAAGTCAAACTCATGCTCAATATCAAACTCAAACTGAAATTCGAGCCCAAACTGAAACCCGAAGTCAAAACTGAAAATCAAACTTAAACTGAAACTTAGAATCGAACTAAACTCAAACTGATTATCAAAATGGAAATGAAACCCATGTTCAAACTCAAACTCAAACTGAAACTTGAACTGGAAATCGAAGTGAAAGTCAAACTCAAACTTGAAGTCAAACTCGACTCAAACTTAAAGTGAAACTTTAACTGAAACTCACATCGAAGCTGAAAATCGAAATGAAACTTACTCTCAAATTTAAACTGAAGCCAAAACTCAAACTCGTAATCAAACACAAATTGAAACTCAGATTCATTCTCATAATCGAATTCGAAATCGAACTGAAAGTCAAACTCAAACTTGAATTCGAACTCCAAGATGAGTTTCACTTTATGTTTGATTCAGTTTATGTATGAGGTCGAGTTTGACTTCAAGTTGGAGTTGACTTTCAGTTCGATTTTGAATTTGACTATTGGCATGAAACTGAGTTTCAGTTTGAATTTGAGTGTACGTTTCATTTCGAGTTTCAGTCAAAGTTTGATTATGAGTAAAAGGTCGAGTTTGACTTCAAGTTTGAGTTTGACTTTCTGTTCGATTTTGAACTTGATTATGCGTATGAATCTGTGTTTCAGTTTGAGTTTGACTTTCAGTTTGATTATGAGTACGAATTTGAGTTTCAGTTCGATTTTGATTATGAGTTATGGCTTCAGTAAGGTTTGAGTGTTTTCATTTCGAGTTTCAGTATCAGTTTAAGTTTGATTATAAGTATGAGTTTGACTTTCAGTTTGATATTGAATTTGACTATTGGCATGAAACTGAGTTTCAGTTTGAATTTGAGTGTAAGTTTCATTTCGAGTTTCAGTCAAAGTTTGATTATGAGTAAAAGGTCGAGTTTGACTCCAAGTTTGAGTTTGAGTTCACGTTCGATTTTGAATTGATTATGAGTATGAGTTTCTGTTTGAGTGTAAGTTTCATTTTCAGTTTCAGTTTGATTATGAACCTGAGTTTGATTTGGGTATGAGTTTTAGTTCGATTATGAGTTCAAGTTTGAGTTTGACTTTCAGTTTGAGTCTGAGCGTGAGTTTATGTTTGAGTATGAGTTAGAGTTTGAGTATGTGTTTGAGTATGAGTTTGAGTTTGAGTATGAATTTGAGTATGAGTTTGAGTATGAGTTTGAGTATGAGTTTGAGTATGAGATTGAGTATGAGTTTGAGTATGAGTTTGTTATGAGTTTGAGTTTGAGTATGTGTTTGAGGATGTGTTTGAGTATGAGTTAGAGTTTGAGTATGTGTTTGAGTATGAGTTTGAGTATGAGTTTGATATGAGATTGAGTATGAGCTTGAGTATGAGATTGAGTATGAGTTTGATATGAGATTGAGTATGAGCTTGAGTATGAGTTTGAGTTTGAGTATGAGTTTGAGTATGAGTTTGAGTATGAGTTTGAGTATGAGTTTGAGTATGAGTATGAGTTTGAGTATGAGTTTGAGTATGAGTTTGAGTATGAGTTTGAGTATGAGTTTGAGTATGAGTTTGAGTATGAGTTTGAGTATGAGTTTGAGTATGAGTTTGAGTATGAGTTTGAGTATGAGTTTGAGTATGAGTTTGAGTATGAGTTTGAGTATGAGTTTGAGTATGAGTTTGAGTATGAGTTTGAGTATGAGTTTGAGTATGAGTTTGAGTATGAGTATGAGTTTGATATGAGATTGAGTATGAGCTTGAGTATGAGTTTGAGTATGAGTATGAGTATGAGTATGAGTTTGAGTATGAGTTTGAGTATGAGTTTGAGTATGAGTTTGTGTATGAGTTTGAGTATGAGTTTGAGTATGAGTTTGAGTATGAGTTTGAGTATGAGTTTGAGTATGAGTTTGAGTTTGAGTTTGATATGAGTTTGAGTATGAGTTTGAGTATGAGCTTGAGTATGAGTTTGAGTATGAGTTTGAGTATGAGTTTGAGTATGAGTTTGAGTATGAGTTTGAGTATGAGTTTGAGTATGAGTTTGAGTATGAGTTTGAGTATGAGTTTGAGTATGAGTTTGAGTATGAGTTTGAGTATGAGTTTGAGTATGAGTTTGAGTATGAGTTTGAGTATGAGTTTGAGTATGAGTTTGAGTATGAGTTTGAGTTTATATTTGAGGACAAGTACTGTTGGGCTCAATTGGATATGTTGGTCCGAATTGGGCGACCGATTGTAAGGGTTGAGGTTATTTATGAAAACACAATATATTGTAAGTGCGAGACCACTTCGTATGTATTTGAATGAAAATAACAATACATTTGAATAAAATGCACTTCGCACGAAGCGTTCCACTATAATAATTTGCACTCTCGTTCACAATTGTTCAATTCGAAACTGCGAAACGTCGTAAAACGAAATAATGCGTAAAAATACTGTAATTTCTCTATAGTCGACGTGTAATGTATTTGAGTATCTGCGAACACCTTACGGACCCAACAAGCATTGCGAATAGGAATTAGAGAATAGCGTAAATTGTTGTTGGAAAAATACAAAATTCGCTATAAAACAATTAATTCTGCGGCGTGAATATTAGCGATTAAATTCGGCTGAAATTTGTCTGGGTATATTCTCGTAGAAAATAGTGCACTGTAATCCGATGAGGTTTATCGCTAAGTAGTACTCTAACTATTTGACTATTATTATAACGAATAATGTCAGATTATTGTTTTCAAAAACTTAACTGTTATTACACAACAAAAAAAGAAAGAAAAATCAGTCGTACATTAATAGTAATATTCTCTCGCGAGAGACCCGAACAGAAAATGCAAGTGAAATGAAAAAGCATCAACGTCGTTTTCGGCGCTTGCGTGGGGAAAATTTTGAAATCCCCCGCCCGAAATCCAAAATGTCGACGAATGCTTGGCCATTTCACGATCGCACGACAATATCCTAACCCTTGAAAATAAATATTGCACGATAAAAAGTCTCCAATTACAAATATCGAACCAACTTCACGCGAAGGACTTTGCACGGCAGTGCCGATCGTCCTGTACAATTTCTATGAGAATTTCCCTGTCGAAAATCGTTCCAGCAGTTTATCCATTGGGGCTATTGGAGAGTCAAGCGGCTACACGTATAAATACTAAATTTATTGTGTTTAATGGCTAAATTCGAAATTTATTTACATCCATCAATCCAACGAAGAAAAGCTTCACGGCGGAAACGAAATTTTGTACAAAAAAACTCGCCATACTCGTTCCAACCCCTTACAGTGGAATACGTTAGAAACAGTGTGGGAAAATATTATTTACAAAATGGAAAAAAATTGAGAAAATCCCTTCCGAAAAAAGAAAAAAAAAAAAAAAATTCCCCCTCTCAGCGCTGAGTGAAAACTCCGCCTAACCTGTACAAAAAAAAAGGCCACGTTATGTGAATGCCTCGAAGAATCGTAAATAATTTTATGTATATCACAGGTACCTACGTTTATTTATTGATAAGATACATGGGATATAATGCCTAAACTGGCCATCGGCCAGAATGCGGATTTATCAGCCCAAAATTGGGCGGAATACCTAAAAATTGGTTAGGACGGAATTTATTTTTGAACCATTCAAAAAAAAAAAAATTAAATGGTATTTTATCATACAGTCAATGTTTCAATTCTGACATTCAAAAATCATAGTTTGCTCAAATTGTAAACATTATCATGAAAAATTATCAGTAAAAATGCCTCAGTCGTTCCAACAAGCCTAGACCACTTAGTACAAAATCGATTTTAACTTTTTTCAAAAAAGTACCTATTCGGTATTCCGCCAAACTTTGAAATACTAAACCTAACGTTTTTTATAAAAAATACATCATCCGGCATATGATAATATGATCTAATTCATCAAAATGCGCGTTCTCTTCTCAGTTTGAAATCCAAAATTTGGTGCTATCAGGCCGCATTCTTTGTATCTACGGGCAAACAATGAAAAATACGTTAAACGGATCCGATAATAGCAAATTTTTGGATATCCCACTAAACTATGTTCAATTCGAATACTTCTGTACAAAAAAATCTACAGATACAATACGTCTAAGGCTTTCGTTCGAAATAAATAAGGCAAGGGACGCCATTTTTCAAATCTCGTTCAACTTATACCCTATGGAAAATATCAGGCAAAAAATACATCAGCGCCCTCCGGACATTTTCAAGTGCGAACGAGGAGCATATTGGCAAAATTTGAATTAGTAAATTTGAAGTGCCTCTTATCGTAGAATTTCAGGAGCGCCGGGCTGTAGGGGTGGTTTTCTTTCAAATGTAGGTAGTGCACTTCCGGTTCGTTGGTAGTGTGGCCGCAATCTTCGCACACGTACATCTGCAATGGGACAGGCAGTTTTAGCGAGCGTGGTAACAATTTTTTTTTTTGAAAATACGAAGAATTAGACGATTTAGGTTGGTATCACTGAATTTGTTGTCTCCGATTTCCACTTCTTGTTCCCGCTCACAACAACCCGCTCACAACAGCCAGCTCTCAACAACCCGCTCACAACAGCCAGCTCTCAATAAACCACTCTCAATAACCCACTCACAAAAATCCGCTCACAACAACCCGCTCACAACAAATCCGCTCTCAATAACCCGCTCACAACTAACTACTCTTAATAACCCGCTCACAACAACCCGCTCACAACTACCTACTCTTAATAACCTGCTCACAACCCGCTCTCAATAACCCGCTCACAACAATCCGCTCTCAATAACCCGCTCACAATAACCCGCTCACAACAACCTGCTCTCAATAACCCGCTCACAATAACCCGCTCACAACAACCTGCTCTCAATAACCCGCTCACAACAACCCGCTCTCAATACACCGCTCTCAATAACCCGCTCAAAACCCGCTCTCAATAACCCGCTCACAACAACCCGCTCACAGCTACCCTCCCACAACAGCCCGCTCGCAACTCCCACCCACCTCTTCCATCGGCCAAACCCAGCATCCCGCATACTTTTACCCGCACATTATCGCAATATTCATGTCAACGTCTCAGCCCAATGTACCTAATTACCAGAAAATCTCACCTTTGTTCGCCTCTCCTTGTAGGCGTACTGATGTTGGACGCCGTGCACTTTCAAGCAGTGCGATTCAAGCGAGCAGCGCTGGGTGAACGACTTTTCGCATAGGTTGCATTTGTATGGTCGTACGCCTGGGAATACGAAAATTTAAACAATTAATTACGAAGCATTTTACATTAGCAAACTAAGAATTCTGTGTCGGATCCATTGACGAAGTATTCAGACCATGGTGCGACACTTAACGGTTGAATAACGGTTGACACTCACCGGTATGCGTTCGCGTGTGCCGTTTCAGGTCGAAAGTGTCGTTGAATCCTTTGCCGCAGAAGGTGCACAGGTAACGTTTAACATCCGAGTGGCATTTCATGTGTCGGTTGAGAAGGCGCTGCAGACTGAACGTCTTCGAGCATAGGTGGCAGGTAAATCTGCGGGACGAATTCGAATTACTGGATGCCGACGTAGATTTTGTAGCAAATCATGAATGATGGAAATTTATGGAATTAGGTTCGTATCCCGTACCTTCCGTTGGAGCTGATGTTGGTCTTTTCTTCCTTGTCGGCCTCCGGCGGCCTTGGTATGCTGGCGGCCTCAGTATTGGCGAGCGGGTTTTTGATCCCGTGGCCGCCGTTGACGAATTCGAGAGCCGCATCCCCAGGTAGGCCCAGCTGGAGGCAAGGAAACGACGATTGTAAGAATAGACAGAAATACGCCATGAGTTCTTTTGGAAAACAGAGAACCGAGAAAATCTGGCGATTTTTCTTGGGTGCGCTTTTCCATCAAAACTACATCATGCCGATAGAAAATGTCTAGATACCTTGGCCATGCACGTTTGGGCCCTTGAGCCGATCGGTTTGGCGCTCACGACTTCGGTCTCGTCTGGGCTATAGAAGCTGTGAGGCCTGGATGTTGGCTGAGGCGGTGACATCGGGCTCAGGGGTCCCTTGAAGCCTTGCCAATCGAATTGCGCCGGCTGCTGGGCACACAAATCAAATTCTTCAATGGGGTGAAATTCATGCAAATTGCAGTTTTGGGGGAAAAGCTACGAACACCCGCGGTTCTTGATAGCCTGAACTGCTTATGTAATGCCATAATGAGGATCCGCTTACCCGATGCTGGAGAACGCCAACGCGGACTTGGAGCGACGGGATTGCCAGATCGGGATTGCCCGGCTGGGGTGGCGGGGAAATGGAGCCGGTGCCGTCCAGAGAGCAGCTGGTCGGGGAAGGCAGGGACATGGATGTGCTCGAGTCCAATTCCAGCGAGGAGAGCCCTGGAGAAAGAAGCGATCCTTGCTGCGGAGTACCCTGTAAAGTCAAAAATGAATCGATGAAGTCAAAATCAAAGAAAGCGCCAGATGTCTCGGTCTTTTCATGATTCCTTGGAGAAACTATGTGAAAATGAGAGAAATCCCTCACCGGTTCCCATTTCGGTTGCTTTGGTAGAGGCACTTGAACTTGGAGCGGCAATCTCGGCAAATCCGAGTCGAGCGATTCGCTCCGCTCCTTGGCAACCTCTGGGTACCCAGGCGGCAGCCGAGAGAAGGTGCTGGCTGGGTTGCTGTTACCGCTTGCGTCCGAGAAGACGGACGATTTGCCGCTTTCTGAGAACGGATTGACCGACTCCACGCTGGACGGGATCGATTCGCTCGGCTGCAAAAGAATTTCAAATACGTCAGTTTCGGATCACAAAATGGTCAAAATGCCATTCCTGGTTTTGGAACTGAGTATCTCTCCAGATGCTTCGGACATCATCAGTTTGGGTGACTTCTAGATCTTCAAAAACTATCAAAATTTTTAATCTTGACCAAAATCGGCTCACCTCTCGGAGGAAAAGGTCAGCCGCGTCCGACAAGCTCTCCAGCAGGGCAGTATGGTCAGCAGGGCTGGAGAAGGTCAACGTGGCGGTGAACTGGAGAGGATCGACGACTGCTCCAGTAACAGAATCGACCATCAGCGCGTCGTCGTAGTTCAGGAAGTTCTGCGAGTCCTTGACGTAGGAGCTAAGGTCGTCCTCTTCCTTCACGCAGAGGCCGTATGTCGCGCAGACGTTTTGCAGCAGCGAATACTGCTTGGTCGCTGGAGGGCCGCCGTCACCTCCTGGAATGAAGTTTCAAATCATGTAAAAACTGATATTATTTACCAATCAAGTTACCAATAACCCGCTCACAACAGCCCGCTCACGGTAACCTGCTCTCAACAACCCCCACACGACAACCCGCTTTCAATAACCCGCTCACCAAAACCCGCCCACAACAACCCGCTTCCAAAAACCCGTAAATTTCCCTTACCTCCGCCGCCACCATTCGTATAATGGCCGCCCCCGCCCGGCAAGTCCTGTCCCGTATCGCAATCCATGGGCAGCGGGTCGTTGGACGCCATAATCAAACTCTGGTACTGGGAACTGTTGGTGCTGTACTGTTGGTAGCCGTGGAGGCCCCCGCCTTTGAGGCTTTCGTAGAACGGGGGTAGCGAGCCGGTCGGCGGGGAGCTGGGGCCGTAGTTGGCCTTGCCCGGGCCGCCGCCTCCTCCAGCGCCACCTCCGACAGCGCCGGATCCGCCGCCACCGGAGGCCATTCCACCTCCACCCCCACCGCCTCCGCCACCGCCGAGCGTGTATGAGTTGCCGGACGAACTGTTTCGAGATCCTCCTGTCAAAAACAATTATGAATAAATCCTTCGGAAAAATTCAAAAAAGTAAGCAAAGTACGCTCAAATTCCATGAAAAAAATTGTAAAAATAGGTAATCTAATTACCGGATGACGACCCGCTCTGCTGCGATCCGCCGTTCCCACCGGTCCGGCTATGGCCGGCGGCCGCCATCAATATCTGCCCTGATCCGCCGATCCGTCGCCCCGCGATCAGAATCTGCCCCCGCTTGATTGCCAGGGCAATTTTATTGCGCTGCAGTTCCGTGAGACTGTGCGCCGGGAACAGCGGCTGGTCGTCCTTCTTTTTGGGCACGTGATAGTCGATGGGCGCCTCCTGCTCAGGCAGCTCGTCCTGCACCACCATCGGCGCCGACGGAGCTAACGGCGTCCGTTGGATGACGGAGACCTGAAAATGAAAATCTGAAGGTTGGCATGTGGGGTATCGGAATCGAGGTATTTTTCTCCGCAGAATCGAATGAAACGAACGCCAGACCCGGGGGACGAACCGTTTTCGAAATACGGCAAAATTCAATAATTTAAAAAATCTAAAACCTCAGAACCTTATTCTTTGCAGTATAAATGTAATAAAATCTGCCCCTTACGCCATTCCTATATCCCTAAAATTCGTTAATTTTATTATTTCATAAAACCTCATAATCACCTGATGACATTTAGGCGAAGGTTTCTTATCGTCGTCGTCGCTTTTCCCGTCGTTCGACGGAGGCGGTGGCAGTAAGGCGGGCAGGAGATATTCCTTTTTCTCGGCGACAGTCGGTACGTGCTGATGTCTCGTGAACGGAAGGTCCCCAGGCCCGGACGGGAAGGACGAAATAAATCTGCAGACGCATAAAAAATGTAAAAACATAAATTTCATTTGAAACTAGCGGTGCGCAGATAACACATAATACTTCCATATTTTGATACTTAAGTTTTCTACACAATTATATTATGTTTTAAAATTTGCCAAAAAAAAAAAAATCAAAAAATTAATTAATATCCATTCTACCTTCTTGGTGGTGTTCTGGGGCGTTCGGGCGGCTCTTTCTTCTTTTTCGAATCTGACGTTTCGTCCTCCGGAGTTTTCAATCTTGACGATAGATCGTCGTCTTTGTCGTCGTCCAAGGCGATCCCTGTCTCTGGGACGTCGTTCACTTGCCTTGGGCTGCCTTTGGCTCCAGAAACGGCGCCGGCGCCGACGAGATCGCCATCTGCAAAAAAAAGTTATCCAATTATTATTACGAAATTAATTCTGCCATAAATGCTCAGGTTATATATACGTAAATAATACTAAATACAGTCCAATGAATTATTGGAACAAATTTTATTTATACAAATTATACAAATAAATTTTCACGGGGGTGTTTCTATATTTAATTTTGCAGCACATTTAGATGTAATTTGGGTTGTTTTTCAGAATATTTTTGTACAATTTCGCGTTTTCCTTGGTAATACTTTCGAAATTAATCCCGAAGGATTTGACTTTGAATAAATCTACACAAATGGCACAGACAATTACCTATTAGGTATCACGTTGATCAATCTTTCACTTTTGGAGCCAGAAAAGCCGTTAGACTGGCTCAGGTATTAACTTTTGTACTGTTAACCTATCGCATACCTGCAGTATCCTGATTTATTCAAAACCTAGTTTCACAATTCGATTATCAGTAATCGTCTTCGAGGCGCCAGATTCTGGATATTTTGCTTATTTCCGACGTCTACATGACGATTCGTCTACTTCGTGATATTTGGAGTACAAAAAAATCAATTATATAAAATACAATTATCCACCCTTTTTCAAAAAAAAAAGTGTACATTTTACTCGGAAAATCTTAAAATGAGAGTAAAATAAATTATGTTTGCTTTGAAAAGGTTTAATGGATGATATTAAAACGACGTATCAAAATTCAACATTTTAATTTTTTTCATCAATTTACTTGGTTCAGACTAAATATCGTATCAATGGTAAAATCATCGATTTTCGAGTTAGTTTTTTTGTTTTCAGAAAAACGCCAAATATGGCAGAGGTTGGTTGGGTTTTATGCGTTTTTCGGGGCAATAGGGTGGTTGTAGATGTTTTTTGTTGGCAGTGGAATTACCTACCTTTCAAATATTTATTACCTTTTTGCACTTTTAGATAGAGATTTGCGGATTTTTATAGATGTTTTGGAAATGTTTAGTGTTTTTTTGCGTATATCTCGTGAAAGGTAGAAATCGACGGAACGCGGACGACGGATTCTGAATCCTGATAAAATTTCCTAAAAATTTCGTCCTTTAAGACTTATCCTTAAGTCGACTCCTTCATGCTGAAAATTGAGCTCGAAGTCGACAATGTCTGGAAATTCGACAGAAGCTACCTTGAGAATTTTATTTTCTTCAAATTTAAGCCTCATTTCACGTTCTGAAACAAATGAGCCTTAAATTTAATTTTTTTTTTCAAAATGTCACCCTTGGTGACGTGTCCGATTCCTCAAGCAAGTTTCTCAGGATTTAAGGGCGAGGCCAATGACCAGCACACATTCCGAGGAGACACACGGAGACCTGAACGGAGAAAGAAGAAAGGCGAAAGAAAGAGACGAAGGGAAAAGAGAACGTCATCTCGTCCTGTGTAATCGCCAGGAATAGCCGGCCTATGTCTTCGGATGGAAAGGACCTTCTTAGGCCGACGGGGACCGTTAGAAGGCCGCATGAACCGAAGGCTAACACACGCGAAAGTTTGCCAGCTGAAAATACGAAAAATTCGGAGTCGGAAGAAGAAAATAGTTAGCCAGTAAAAATCAAGAAGTACTGAGAAAACTGAAATTTCCGCGAAAATGTACGAAATTCAGATTTTTTCGAATTTCTGGGCCGTAAACACGATTACGTAATCCAATGTTCAGCCTCCGAAGATTAGTTCATTTCTCTGCTTCGACTAATGACACAAAAATGTCAAATGAAGGTATTTATCTGAAAAAATCGTATTTATTTTCGTACTAATCGTTATTATATTTTTTTGTGAAAAAAAAATTGGTTTATTTTTGCCCACTTTCGCAATTCGAACGACTTGAATTTGGGCCAAATTCATGTAAGTAGATTTTACGGCAAGTAGGAAATACCATTCTCAAAAATATTGTTCAGTAATACCTTTGCTCGCTCTCAAAAAAAAGGTTTCGCGAGATTTAGAAAAAGTTGAGCTTCAGACACTGGGCACCGGTCATCGTTAGGTAGTCAAGCCATGGGTCAGTTTCAGGTATAACCGGATGACTCGTCTGCTATTAGGGGTTTTTTGTTTAATCAGAATAACAAGAAATATTTCAGTTGAAAAAAAAAATTTTTGTAGAAATTATTTCTACTTATTTATTGCGGTATTAAATTTTAAAATTGACTGCATTCTACAAGATGGAATTAATTTTTTTGCATTTCTGTAATTGAAAAGTAGTTATTTTATCATTTCCAAGTCGAATTTTGAGAATTTTCCAAACCAAAGTTGTCCAAGGCGATTCAGTTTTGAAAAATTCCCAATTTGTTGTGTTCAATTCTCAATTCGACTTGGCAATGCTATATAAATAGGTCTCCGGTTTTTTACTGAAAATTGCCATTCTAATCAGTTAACGGTCTTACGGTGCGGAAATGTGGGCACGAGCCCGTATATTATCCTGGCAGCTGTTCGGCACTTAGCGTTATCAAGTCCTCAATGAAGTAACAGAATGAAGGACACACGAAGGACAGGTGGGAAGAGGGGAAATGAAGCGTAACGTTGTTCCAGTGCGAATTGTGAAAACAATATATCGAGGAGGCTTAGAATGACGAATAACATTGCGAAGAGTTCCGACTGAGGACCTAAAAGGCGAAAGCGCCTCAATTTTTGCCAAACATTATGAATTTAGCTAGAATCTATTAATTGAAAACAATTTATTCACTTTCCCACAATTGATTTTAACATTGAGTTTTAAAACAATCGATCATCAGCTGGAGGTTGAGGACATGCGAAATTAAAGCGCAAGGTTACCAGTGACCGTAACAGGTTGAAACATGTTCGGACCTGTTGAGTGCACCGTGACCGCGACGAGGCGGAAATCCCGTTACGGTCCAGGACGCCGACACAGAACAGTCATAATGCGGCAATAACGCTAATTGGCCTCTGTTTGTACTTCTATGTGCACTATGGCCAACAGGTGAATAACCTGGTTTGAAAATTCCCGAACGAAAATTGCACACCTTAACCTTAGGTAAGCGAAATATCGATAATATTGATACCTGACGGAAACATGTTTAGCATTATAGATCGGAAAATATAAATTGATGATCTACAAAATCGATAGTAGCTATTGAAAAGGTTCGATATTTTAGCGGGCCATGCATCGATAACCTAGAATATCGATAGTTGGGATTGGAAGTTTCAATATTTCTGTAACCATTGATTTAGGAATAGAAAAAAATCCATAGGTAGTCTAAAATATCGAGTAATATCCTAACAGTTTCGATATTTCAGTCGGTACCTACTAATATATTGAAAAAATCTATCGATAGTCTAAAATATCGATAGTTTGTATCGGAAGAGTTTCGATATTTCGATAAGCATTGATATAAAAATTGACAAAATCCCTCGGTAGTCTAAAATATCGAATAATATCGGAACAATTTGGATGTTTCAGTAGGTATTGATAAATCGAAAAATCCATCGATAGTTATGGGGTTAGAAGAAAATCTGTGGAAAACGAGTATATTTCCAATATCAGTGGGTCATACATCGATAGTCTAGAATATCGATAGTTTGCATCTGAAGAGTTTCGATACTCCAGTGGGGATTGATAAATTGAAAAAATCCATCAATAATCTAAAATATCGAATAATATTGGTAGAGTTTAGATATTCAGTTTGTAATGATATATCAACGAAAACCATCGATAGTCTAAAACATCGAATAATATTGAAACAGTTTCGATATTTCAGCGGGTATTGATGGTATTGAAAAAATCCATCGAATATCTAAAATATCGAATAGTTTCGATAATCGAATGAATATTGGTACAGCGACAAAATCAATCGATAGTCTAAATATCGACAGTTTCCTATGAAGGGAAGAAAACCCATGGAAAACGAGGATATCGCCGATAATGATATTATCAGCATCGATAGTTTGTATTTCGATGTGCATCTTGCGTTCAGTAGGAAGATTAGTCCCTCACGATAGTTTTCGAGACAATCTGTAGTAACAATATATTGATATCGTTCGATAACGATATAACGAAGTATCGATGTTCTTCGGAAATTGAATCGATTTTTACAATTTCGTAAAAAGAAGCCTTTTTACTGATAATTTTTTTTCAATTTTCGACTTTTTTTGAAAATGTGGGAGAAATCGCGTCGCGTATTTATCTCATCCATTCTTCTCCTAACGCCCATTTTGTCATCTGGACGGGGAAGTAAACCCTTCCTCGTGACTGGCCGGAGATAAGATTACACCGACTGGTGCCACCTTGACCGCGGACACGCCTTTAGCCTATGCACATGGACAACAACTACGTACACGTGGTCGGACACGCAGACATGCAACTCGAAGGTGAAGACCTCGTGGGCCACTCCCCTGTTGATTCGACTGGTTGATTTTGTATCCAAAAGGTAGGAACACCTGTCCAAAATTTTTTAGAGTTTCGTCAAATTTATTTTTTGCAAATTTTACACTAAGCGACCGACTTTGAAAATCAAAGTAAATCACCTCTCCAGGCGTTGCTCACAGTCGGGAAACCGAAGTTGTCCCGGGCGTGCCCTGCCGCCCATGAGAGGGTCGCTGCTATTCAGGACATGTTGCCCTAGTCTTACTGCATCTCCTTACTGGGATACATCGGATACATGAAATCTTCATTGCAAAGTATTTTCAAAAATTAAGGTCTTTTTTGGAGCACATTTTTGTCGCTTCATACGCCATTGCGTGCTTTAATGTAAGTCTCACTCAAAAAAGTGGAATTTTCCAAATCATCATAGGTGGTACCTGACGGTCAGGTACTTAATTTCCCGACTACCCCACACTCATTAGAGTATTTTTACTATCGAAATTTGTCTCAGCGGCCAGCTAACGCAGCCTCTCAAGACACGCTATCCTTCTCGAATCTCAAAACGGCCAAATTATCTCGCCCGACGATTTATCGGGGGAAAAAAAAGACATCCGCTGGCACAAAGGGATTCGCCGTGCTAAAATTAGAGACCTCTACTCCATGGATGACTCGCGATTTTGTCCATCGTTTTTGTCCGCGTCTCGAACTGCTTGAAAAAAGACGGAGAAGTAGAAGATGAAGAAGAATCTCTCGGTGACGGCGAATCGTCTTTTTACGGTGCCCGTCCGTAATGGCAGACATCAGTTCCGCTAAGTCGCCCGCGAGCTTCCCAGAAGAACATCGCTCTGGATTGAGGGGTATCCTCCGATTAGGAGTCTAACGACCAAGCGGAGTGTAAGTGTCGCCTCTTTCCTTACCTCGCAGTCAACACCTCAAATTCCAGGTGGCAACACTGTTTTTTTCTTAGTTAATCGTGAGCCTTTGAATAGTCAACTGAAATATTTGCTTCGATTCGAGGACACGCACAGAGCTATAGCTGTGTCTGCCAATACATCATCATAGCCGTCGAAAACGGGAAAAACAACAATATGTACGGACGCCAAAAGCGTCAAAAATGGCCGCTCCTCGCGTCTCTCAATCCTAGGCGTCAATTCATTATTGGAATTTACGAGCCTGTGTTGATATCTTGGTAATTTTAGCTTTTCTCCAAATCCTCCAGATACCTGGGGGCTTAAATTCATTGATCGACAAGCCCGAACTTATCAATTTTTCAATTAAACTCATTAAATGAACAATCAAATTTTGATTTATGCGTCAACCCACGATCGCATTCATGTTCTCCATGTAATTCAACAAACTTACATACAGCTGACCTCCTAAAACTGTTAACTAAAAATCGACTAAAATTATGTCCGCCATATTTCGTCCGAGACATCTTCAAAGAGGAAAATAAAGCCAGCGTAGAGTCCAACTCATAAAAATTCACGACCGAGCCTCGTTCATAAATATCCGCAATTTGAATGCCCCGGGGGACAGAGGCCATACAAAGTTTGAGTTTTCGCATTCACTCGTATTCAGCCTTATCTTCGGATGGTAATGAAGTTTGTTTAGGCCGACTCATGCAAATATTCCCGGCCTTTTGAGGCAGACAGACGCGACAGATAGACGGCATTGTTTACAATACAATCACTTCAAGTTTATCTGTGATGCGTTTTTCATATACGGTAGTGTCCAGTGCGGCGGAATAATTTTCGGACAGGATCGCTTTCGAAATTCGAGCTGTAACGTTCGTCATTTTTATGCATTTTACTTATTTATAAAGTTTTATTGGGACGAGGTTAACTCATTGACGAAGCACGAGAGAGAGAGAGAGAGAGAGAGAGAGAGAGAGGGTTTTTGTTGTTGTTGTTTCTTGTTGTCGTTTGCCTTCGACATTTGTCATGTAAGGCACAGATGTGAGTGAGAGTTTATTAATCTTTGTTATTGACAAATGCCAAGGCAGAGATTTGTCCCACAGTGGAGCTACATAAGACATCACACGAGCTAAATAAATCGTGTTATATATATTTCCAAATTGATTTATGTATGGTGTATGTTGAAAAATGAATTGCGTAATCAGCCAATCCAAATTCCTGAATTACTGACGTAGATGGGAATGTGGGTGATAATTTATGAATAGGTAACAACAACATGGGCTAGTTCGAAGAACCGTTGTGGACCTAAGATGTTTGCAACAAAACGGAGGTTTTTTGTTGTAGAAAAACGGTCCTGTGAGAACCTCGAGATTCGACGCGTTCGAAGACGAATAAAGCCGTCGGGGTTTTATGTCTTCAGAATAGAAGATCCCAGGGGGCCCGCAGGTCCGACACATGTGACACACCTCACAAATCTCCCACACAAATCTCCCCGTTCTTGAAACATCGTCAGGGGGTGATACCTATATCGAAATCCCCGTTTCAGGGTCGAAATATTTTCGGGGGCGCTAAATTTCTGCCCTTTTCAAAGACCCCTAAAAATGAGGGTCAGTCGAGCATGGAGAGTAAACTGTAACGAAACAGGTGCCCCCTAATACCTGGGGTCCCACAGTAATTTGATGAAACCCCCCGCGGCGGAATCCGTCCGATACAAAAAACCCTTTTTTCCGAGTGGACGACTTCGATGAATTTTTTGTCCAGCATGAATATTTAAGGGGGAAGCGGACCATGAATTTCTTCAGGTATACAGGTGTCTGAGGGCTTCTGTAATTGGGAATCAATGGACGGGTTGAATTAACAGGACTTCTGTCCATGCAGATACTGGAGGGAGCTAATTTCTGTAAATTGGTCGGATTCAATCCCCGCGATAAAACCGTTCAGTCCCTCAACAGGTAGGCAGATGGTAACCTTTGGTGACAAAAGATGAGCTGTTTTACAGGATCGAGAAAAAAATCCAAATGTGATGTGTAGGTAAGGAGGAACATGATTTTTTTACACACGAATGAGCGTAACTTACAAAATGACATGATGATCACTTTGTGATGGCTACGAAGCATTCAAGTCCCTATTTGTCTTACGAGGCTTTGAAAATGAACTGAAATTGCCAAGAAATCAATTGGGGTCCGTAAAATCTTAAATGTTAATCACAGATTGGCACTGAGGATTGAGAGAAGCGAGGAGCCGCCATTTTTGATGCTATAAAGCGTCCCTACATGTTGTTGTTGTTGTTTGTTGTCTCCCAGTATTGCCATGCACAGCAGTTGATTGAAGAAACATTGTCTCATCCAATGGTTAACAACGGCTTTGCTGTTGTTTTTAGCCTAATGTCTTCTCTACGCTCCCACGATCCAGGGCTTGAAAAATCGTTTAAACCAATTTTAATAGCGACAACCACACGTCTCATTTCGAATTCGCATTGTGTCGCTTTTCTGGACGTTTTTCACCGAAATGAAAGAAGATCCAGACCCACGCTGGGTCGTTCTTATTGTATGGTAATCAGGCGTTGGCTGTAGAATGCTCAAGTTTGACGGGATGTTTTTTTATGGCTGCGAGCCATTTTTTCCGGCTCGAGCATCTTCGATAAAGATGCAGAATCTGCCGGTCAAGGTAAAGGTCAGAGAGGAATGACTGGAATGAATCGAATGAGCGATTATCATTAATCCGTGAATATTTTTCGATGAGTTTGAAAATTTTAATATATAGGTAACAGAGAGGGACAAGGGGGTGAGGTAATGAGCTGTGTCATAGTACGTAAGTGCTGTGAGACCAGAGCGTCATGTCCTGAACAGTTCTTCCTTGAGGGCGGCAGGGCACGCCCGGGACAACTTCGGTTATCTGGCCAACGCCTGGAACGGGGGTTCGCTTTACTTTTCTTAATAGAGGGTGGAAAAAAAATTCACTTTCTCAGGCAAAATTTGATATTTGTCCGACGTCATGTTTACCTGTCAGTAGCGAGAGGCTCAAAAGCAGACAAGAATATGATGGCCTTTCAAGCCCTTTGTTGACTTTTGACAGCAACCATTACCAACAAGGTACAACCTCATAAGCGACCACCTACAAGCGGTAAAATATTTGCCGTTCCGGGCCCGGGAAAGTGAAGATTTTCGAAAAATATGACCCCACGGTAAAAGAGTTGTTTCCAAAGTCTCCCCGGGGCGTCAGGTAGAGTCGCGACGGTGTAAAAAGGACATAGACTGGGACTCTGCCATTGTAACGAGAAGAAAGCCTTTTACACACAATGGGCTTTTCTTATGGACTGTATGGGCACCCCCTCCATTACCATTCTGTTTTGTTCCAAGTACCGAGAGTCTCGGCTGAGCTAGCATTTGAATCTTGAGTCGGCTTCGAGAAAATGTGCAGCAACATTGGAACTGCCAGTTGTTCATGTTGCCAAGAGTAGTAACTCAATGTTTGGAATCCTGGAAATTGGCCTAGGGAAATAATGCCATTTGAGGTTGAGTCAATGGCCGGCAGAGTACTCATGGATCAAGTAGGCAGTGCACAGTTGGTAAGACTGTAGAGTCAAAATCCAGCAATAAAAAACTGGCATTTCGATGCTACAATAAAAAACCAGGAAGATACGGACTGCCAATGGTCAAAAGGACCTAGTGAGAAGGTCGCCATATCACTCCCCCTCCCATCAATCGTGAATTTTGAGGCCAACTGAGGTTGACTCATTGACCGGCAGAGATATTTTGAATCAAGTAGGCAGTGCACGGTTGGTAAGAATGCTGAGGCGAAATCCAGGTATCGAAAACTGGCATTTCGATGCTACGATCAAAAATCTCGAAGGTACGGACTCCTAATGGTCGAACGGACCTAGTGAGAAGGTCGCCATATCACTCCCCCTCCCATAAAACATGAATTTTAAGGTCAACTCAATGGCCGGGAAAGTACTCATGGATCAAGTAGGCAGTGCACAGTTGGTAAGAATGCAGGGTCAAAATCCAGTGATAGAAAACTGGCATTTCGATGCTGTGATCAAAAACCAGGACTGCCAACGGTCGAGCGAGAAGGTCTTTTCGTTGCTCTAGATCAATAACTGAAAACAATTTTCAGCCTATTCAAAATTCGATCATTCATAATTTTTGTTGCCTTCCTCAGTGTTTTCTTTGTCGATGGCACGTGTTTCCGAAGTAATGCTCATGTATGTCCGGAAATAACCTCCAGACGGACCGTCCTATACCTGCCTATTGCAAAGTTTGGCAAAATCGTTTCGTACATTTTGAGTGACGTAGGCCCAACTGTACAGTATACGGTGACGTAATTGTTGAAAAGGACCCTTCCTTAGTTCAGGTATAAATCGGTAAAGAGCATCCTTCGAGTTAGAAAAAGATTTCTTCAAACTGTTTGAATTGTGGTCGATGGCAGCATTTACGAAGTGAAAAATTTTGAAATTGTTTCATCATTTTAATAAAATATATTGCTCACGCATTTAATGCTCACGAGGACTCTGGTCTGCGGGCAGAATCAGATAAACAACAACAACAACTATAAATGCTCAAAAATGGGCATAGCTCAAAGTGTTAGGCAAATGACAAGTTCTCTCATTAAGAACAAATTTTGTTTATTAATTTGGCATTAGGTTTATATGGAAAGGAACGAAATTTCTCACATTTAATGTAACATTTAACGATTCAGATTCTCACGGGAATTCACCCAAAGGCAGATGGAGTTATGTCCATTTTCATAAGTAAATACTAGCCGTGAAACGTTCTCACGGCGAAAAGGGGTGCAAAAAGGGTTCCTGGAGTGGAAATCAGGTCGAAATCCTGGCAAAAACGTATCAGGTCAATTTTCGTCCAAGGTGTTTCCTCGATTTTGTGGGAAATCTATATGAAGAGCGATGGGATGTAGGGTTGAAAGTGAAGCAGATGCATTGGAACTTCTTCCCACGCCTTCGGGATCCATAAGGCATCCTGTAGGGCGACTGGTGTCTGCTATACCCCTTTTGTCAACCCGGGATCTACCTGTGATGCCTTTTGAAGGGTTTTATTTAAAACGCAAGACATGTGTAAAGGAAGCGGAAAGATTAGAGGAAATAGATATGAGTATTGTATTTATGATGCGTATTGAATTGAAAATTTTGTCGTAATAGTTATTGAGAACTATTTGACAAAAAAAACATTTTGGAGAAAAAACAATTTTTTGAAAAACAAACACAAGGTTTTTTTTGTAGAAAAACAAGGTTTTTTTGTAGGAAAAACAAGGGTTTTTTTTTTGTAGAAAAAACTAGTTTTTTTGGATACAAGGTTTTTTTTAAACAAGGTTTTTTTTGGGAAAACATTTTTTAAACAAGGTTTTTTTCAAAGTTATATTTAATGCCAACGTTTCGCTCGATTTGTCAAGTATCCTCAGGGCTAAAAATAAAGAATGACAAAAATAATTGATTATTCACATCATGAAAGATTTTTTAAAATAGGAACGAAACCGTGTAAATAAACCGGTGCTTGTCCATTATCAAACCGATAACCAATGTTGTTGTTGTTTTCTAATTTTTGTCTTACACCGACAAAAATTGGAAAAACATGCCAAAACTCGTTATTTCCAACCTACTGTCATTAGACAATTGTAAAAAAGGCCAAAACTCGTTATTTCCAACCTACTGTCATTAGACAATTGTAAAAAAAGTCAAAAATAGTCATTTTCAACCTCTTGTCAATAGAAAATGGGAAACACAGGCAAAAACTCGTTATTTTCAACCTCCTGTCAATAAAAAATTGAAAAAAAAACAGTCCAAAAATCTTTACTTTTAACCTGTCAATAGAAAATTGGAAAAACAGGCGAAACTCGTTATTTTTATCTTCCTGTCAATAAGTTGCTGATAGAAAATTGGATAAGAGGGCCAAAACTCGTTTTTTTAACCTTCTGTCAATAAAAAATTGGAAAAACTGGCCAAAACTCGTTATTTTCAACCTCCTGTCAATAGAAAGTTGAAAAAACTGGACAAAATTCGTTATTTTCAACCTTCTGTCAATAGAAAATTGGAAAAACTGGGCAAAACTCATTATTTTTACCACATGTCAATAAAAAATTGGGAAAACAGGCCAAAACTCATTATTTTCTACCACCTGTCAATAGAAAATTGGAAAAACAGGGCAAACTCGTTGTTTTCTACCACCTGTCAATAAAAAATTGGAAAAACAGGCCAAAAATCTTTATTTTCTACCACCTGTCAATAAATTGTTCCATGTCCTGAGAATGCCAGCTCGAATTACATAGGATGATTGCGTTTTCTCAGCCTTGGCCGAGACCGTGCAGCGAAGAGCGTTGCACAAGCAGTTCAAAAGAGATCCGACCAAGTCAGAGTCACGGTCACTGGCTCGTGAAACACTGTCTGCCAGCTCCGCCCATTGTGCACAGTCGCTCGCTGATCTCCGAGAATCCGACCTTCGACGAGGCACATTCCCGATCTGGATTATGATGGATGTTGGTTTGGGAGGATTTGCAGCATGAAATGTGCTAATGGTTGCCAGTTTTTTAGGGGAATTGCCCTCAGAAGCACGTGGAGGACCCTGAAGTACAACAAGGCGTCACTACAGATAGGATAGTACGCTTCGAATAACCTCCTCCAGACTCTAAGGGTCTGTTTGGACAGGCAGTCCCGGACTACTCCAGGACTAGTTGCTAAAAAAGGAGTGCGATTGGATAAACGACTTCTCGAACAAATTCATCCAATGGCTTGAACTTGACTCAAAAACCCATTATGTAAATTATTTCTATTCTTTCGGGGTTTCGGGACGTTTAAATGCACCCAGCACGAGCCTGGAATAATCACCAATACCTAAACCTGGCTAGGCTCTGCTACCAATTATTCTCCAGCCTATACGACAAAGGTCTAGCTCAACCGACTGGTTCTCGAAAGGGTTAGGTAAGCGAAGAAGCAACGGACAACAAGAAAAAGTGGGGACGTCTCTAGCGGGTGTTCGAACGGAGCATTCGAGCCGGCACCGAAGCATGGGGGGTACCTGTCGAAGAAGAAGAAAAAGAAGTTGCGCAGCCGTCCCCCTCCAGGAGGACCAATCAGTGGCTCCGATCCTGCAGGATGGGATCCAGGACTCCTGCCGGCCCCAAACGAGTCCTTCCCTTCCCCGTCTTCCCGGTGGAGCCGAAGAGGGTCATCGAGAGTCAAGGCTACGCGGCTTCGCTTGGCCGGAACGTGAAACCAGCTTCTCCGATGTCAAGGACATTACTTGATCTTTTCTCCATACTGTCCATTTGGAATTTCGACGTCCGCGGAATCCTTGACCAAGTTGTTTTTTCTTTATTTTTTTGAGAGAGCTACCTCTCCAGAAGAGAAAAAACCGTCAAAATAATGGAATACAGCCTCACAAAGGAGCGAGAGATATTGCGGGCGATACTGACCAACTTTGATTTTGACGAAGAGGTCTGCCAACTCAAAAACTGCATCGCTGATCATGCAGGCGAAAAATACATCAAAATAATCCAAAAAGTCGATAATTTGTCGTCGGAACGCCTCAACGTTATAATGTCTGAAAATTCTGTCTTGCAAAAATATTGATTTCGAAATTGCCACTCTCCGGCGGTACTCGAACCTGCCACATTCTGCTCTAACCTCACATTCGGCAGGAATTGCTGTAGAATGGGATTTCCGTACTTAGAAATCAATGCACTATACAAAAAAGTCGTAACAGTTCCTAACCGACCGTTAAAATCTCCCAATATTGATCGACCATTCAAATCACCTGCTCTAGCTGTACGTCTATTAATTAGCGAAGAAAATTTTTCTTAAATTATTCGATCCTTCCATTAATTGTAATTTATATGAGACATTTTTCGATTTGTAACACAGGTAATTACCAACAGCAATCCGATTCTTTGTATTTCCAATTTCCTCGATAAATTCTCTTGAAAATTTCGCATTTTTTTCAACCGATCGTTTTCGAACCTCATACCCGGAAAATAACGACTAGCCATCAGCTGTTGTCGGTAATAGGTATTCTGTCTAACAATAGTACGTAAATTGGTAGTCAGCCGTTATACGCCCGGCGGAGCAGCCTTGGAGCGACGATGACGTCCGAAAACCTCTTTCTTTTTCCGCCCGGCCATTTTTCGCCGGCTTTAACCTGCCAGGCGTCACGCAATCATTTTCCGCCAATAATAATGGCGAGGGTAATTGCAGGGTTGGCGATTTGGAAGATTCGGGTGGAAAAAATGACGAAAGCCATCTTGCCGTTCGAGCTTTTTAAACCCCGAGGGTTTTTTAGGGTCGGCAAGATCGGTCTGGGGAAACCGCATAACCCTAATAACGGCCCTTTTTTTACACGAGAGCCGTAGAAACAAGAGCGGGATCGGATTCCCCGTAGCAGGTAGATTTTCTACTGGAGGAACACAAATCTGAGCCCTGCGGGAAGACTACGCCCGCGTTCGAAAGAAAAAGTTTGTTTTAGCTTTAGGGTTTGAAATTCGAAATGTCCGGTTGAAAGATAAATTATCGAAAATGGTCTACCTTTTGAATCAATACCGTATTCTCATTATCGGACAGAATTCATCGCAACGAATAAGCAGGAGCGAACGGAATAAGAAAATTCCTTCAGAAAATACTCATTTTGCGCGGAAGGAACAAACTAGGTATAAGTAAAACGTCATTTCTATCGAATATGAACTAAAAAAGGTCGCATCTACTCGAGGAAACCGCCGTAATTCGAAAGAATCCCGTTTAAAACTCCTTCGGACCCACAAACGAACGGCGATGCCGAACGTAACAATCGCATCGGAAAGGAAGTGCTGTTTATGCGGGAAGTTGCCGCACGGATGTTGGCGATGTTGATGGAAATACTGTGAGAAGCCAGTCGGGCCAGGAGCTGGGAATGCAGTCAAGTCAGCTCCCCCCACCCCCTGCCCCTGCCCGGGAGAGGTCACCTTGAGAAGAACTTGAGCGTCACGGTCTCACCTCCTATTACGAAGCGGAGTCACCTCTAAGTAACCGTTGACTAGTGGTCCTAATATCTGTTCACTTCCACTCAGCTGTTGTTTCCCGAACGAAGAGCGGAGGTGAATTAGTTGTTGTTGTTGCTCTGCAGTTGTTATTTTTCAACCGGAGTGTAAATAGTTTGTAATTTTTGCATCGAACGCTGCTGTACCAATAAGGTGATTTAGCAGCGATTAAACATCACAATCCTAGAAAATTTTCGCTCCATTTTGCAAAAAAAAAAAAAAAAAACACTGAAGTTTGGAGTTTTGATTGTCTTGAAGAGCCACAATTTGTATTTTGGGTAGTTTCAAGAGCAACTTTGGCACCCTGGTCATGGGAATATCAGGGTTGCCAAAGTCCGCTCCGAAGCGCATTTCAAATCTAACTATTCAAAAAGTGAGATGCTCCATTTTGTAGAAAAAGACACTGAAGACCGAAATATGGGATTTTACAGGCAAATAAACCGTTTTACGGCATTGACATTTGGCAAACAGATCACTTTGTTGTTGTTTTTGTTTTGTTGTTTTGCTGTTTGTTATGCAATTGAAAACTTTGATAACCTAGACACTGAAGACCGAAATATGGGATTTTATGGGCAAAAAACCGTTTCACGGCATTGAAATTTGGCAGACAGATCACTTTGTTGTAGTTGTTATTTTGTGTTTTGCTGTTGTTGTTTTGTTGTTTGTTATGTTGTTAAAAAATCGGATAATCAACTCAAATATGACCAAAGAAGACCAAAATATGGGATTTTACGGGTGAAAATTTTTTTACAGCATTGACACTTGGCAGACAGATCACTTTGTTGTTGTTTTGTGTTTTGTTGTTGTTGAAAAATCAGATAATCTAGACACTGAAGACCGAAATATGGGATTTCACTAGAAAAAAACCGTTTTACGGCATTGACATTTGGCAGACGGATCACTTTGTTGTTGTTGTGTGTTTTGCTGTTGTTGTTTGTTATGTTGTTGAAAAATTGGATAACCTAGACACTGAAGACAGAAATATGGGATTTTACGATCGAAAAACCGTTTTACAGCATTGACATTAAATGTCAAATTTTGGCGGACGGATCACTTTGTTGTTGTTGTTGTTTTGTCTTTTGCTGTTGTTGTTTTTTCGTTTGTCTCATGCTGAGGGTCGTGCACGATAAAATCACTTTGTTTCAAGTTCGAGTCAAAATGCCTGTTTACAACCTCATCAAGAGAGATAACAGCATAATTAGTGAATCAAGGACATGGAAATACTAGGGATAGCTGATGTCCTTAGTTTTGTCGGTCTGTGCATTTTTCACTGTCAAAACTCGAAAAATTCGAAGCAGTCGGAGATTTTAATAATTTTGAACACTTTTAAATCTTCAGAATAACCACTATTACATAAAACGAGCCCATTTTCCTTATAGTGAGTTTTTTAAATAGAGCCCAAAGCCTTCCATAAATTAGTCCGGCCGAGTCCGAACGGAAACTCGGCCTAATAGATTTTCTGTCCGACGAACCTGCCGCTTCCTACATTGCTCAACAATCCCGACTTGCAGGTGTTCTTTACTACCATTCACAGAATCTTGGGCAAGCGATTGAAAAATTCCAAATGCTCGACTCGAGATTCGATCTCGATTTTGTAACCGAGTTATCGGATTACGAGTCGTCGAATTCTAAGTCAGCGTATATCGGGTTTTTCTTTGTTAGATCGTCACAAATTCTTGAAATATTCTCAAGCGCGCACAAGCATTTGACAATGATAAGGATATGAGCTGATCATACGCTCTTGATCCTTATCAAGTCGTATTTTTTGCCCGATCTTCAATCGGTAGGTTGAATACGGCAAAATCCCAGCTGGATATCGGGTATTTTTAGATCGTCACAAATTCTTGAAATATTCTCGAGCGCACGCAAGCTTTAGACAAAGATAAGGATACGAGCTGGTCGAACGCTCTTGATCCTTATCGAGTCGTAATTTTTGCTTGATCTTCAATTTATCGATAGGATACGGCAAAATCCCGGCTGGATTTTGATTTTTTTCGTTTGATCGTCACAAATTCTTGAAATATTCTCGAGCGCATCCACGCTTTCGACAAAGATAAGGATACAAGCTAATCGTACGCTCTTGATCCTTATCAAGTCGTAATTCTTTCAATCTTGATTGATAGATTGAATACAGCCAAACCCCGTCACAAATTCTTGAAATATTCTCGAGCGAGCTCAAGCATTCGACAAAGATAAGGATACAAGCTGATCGTACGCTCTTGATCCTTATCGAGCCGTACTTTTTTCGATCTTCGATTGATCGATTGATCCGGCGAAATCCCGGCTGGAAAACCGAATAAAACGCGAACGAGGCCGTCCAATGGAAGGACTGCTCTCCGAACGGCTCTCAAAGTCAGGGCCCAAGGACGCGAAAGCCGCCGGTTCCCAAGGGGTTCCGAACGTCTCGAAGAACCGGGTCAAGTTGTTTGTTCGGCGGTTTCAAGAGCACGGCCTGTCTCCCAGGTCACACGTGTAAAGAGAATATCAAGGTTGCCGAAAAACGCGCGTCCACCGCCTGAAGTCCAGAAGATGCTACTCAAAATTTACCATTTCGAAAGACTTTGCATATCTTTGTTAAGAAATCGTCCGAAAGTGATTGGTATAGTTCAAAAATGTCCGATACCGTCTGAAAATGTCCAATATGGTCAAAAATGTCTAATATGGTCGAAACCGATATGATCAAAAATGGTTTAATATGGTCAAAAATGTCTTGTATGGTCCATTAATGTCCGATATGATCGAAAATTTCCGATGTGGTCGAAAATGTCCAATATGATCGAAAATTTCCGATACGGTCGAAAATGTCCAATATGATCGTTAGTGTCCAATATGGCCAAAATTGTCCGATATAGTCGAAAATGTCCGAATTTGTCGAAAATGTCCAATATGATCGTTAGTGTCCAATATGGCCAAAATTGTCCGATATAGTCGAAAATGTCCGAATTGGTCGAAAATTTCCGATGCGGTTGAAAATGTCCAATATGATCGAAAATTTCCGATACGGTCAAGCGTGTCCGATTTGGTCAAAAATTTCTGATACGGTCGAAAATTTCCGATGCGGTCGAAAATGTCCAATATGATCGTAAGTGTCCAATATGGCCAAAAATGTCCGATATAGTCGAAAATGTCCGGTTTGGTCGAAAATGTCCAATATGATCGAAAATTTCCGATACGGTCAAGAGTGTCCGATATGGTCGAAAATTCCTGATACGGTCGAAAATGTCCAATACGGTCGAAAATGTCCAATACCGTCGAAAATGTCCAATATGATCGTAAGTGTCCAATATGGCCAAAAATGTCCGATATTGTCGAAAATGTCCGATTTGGTCGAAAATTTCCGATGCGGTCGAAAATTTCCAATATGATTGTAAGTGTCCAATTTGGCCAAAAATGTCCGATATTGTCGAAAATGTCCGATTTGGTCGAAAATTTCCGATGCGGTCGAAAATTTCCAATATGATTGTAAGTGTCCAATTTGGCCAAAAATGTCCGATATTGTCGAAAATGTCCGATTTGGTCGAAAATGTCCAATACTGTCGAAAATGTCCAATATGATCGTAAGTGTCCAATATGGCCAAAAATGTCCGATATTGTCGAAAATGTCCGATTTGGTCGAAAATGTCCAATACGGTCGAAAATTTCCGATGCGGTCGAAAATGTCCAATATGATCGTAAGTGTCCAATATGGCCAAAAATGTCCGATATTGTCGAAAATGTCCGTTTTGGTCGAAAATGTCCAATACTGTCCAAAACTTCCGATGCGGTCGAAAATGTCCAATATGATCGTAAGTGTCCAATATGTGGCCAATATGTCCGATATTGTCAAAAATGGCCGATTTGGACGAAAATGTCCAATACGGTCGAAAATTTCCGATGCGGTCGAAATTGTCCAATACGATCGAAAGTGTCCAATATGGCCAAAAATGTCCGATATAGTCGAAAATGTCCGATTTGGTCGAAAATGTCTGACATGATCGAAAATTTCCGAGTCGGTTGAAAGTGTCCGATGTCGTCAAAAATTTCCGATACGGTCAAAAATGTACAATATGGCCTGAAAATGTCCGGTGTGGTGAAAAAGTGTCCGTTATGGTCAAAAAACGTCTAATACGGTTTGAAAATGTCCGATATAGCCAGAAAATTCCGGGTATAGTCCAAAAATTGGAAAAACTATCCTAAACTGTCCAAATTGATCCAAAACTGTTCGCAGTTGTCCGAAACTGAAAATGTCCGAAATAGTCCGACGCTGTCGAAAATTGTCGTTAAATGCCATCAACTTTTTACAATTGTTAAAAACTGCCAAAAACGGTTCGGAACATTCTAAAGCTTATCGAAATTGTCCAAAACTGAGGGGAACTCTCTGAATCCCGAAAGGCAGTTGCCATAATCTGTAAATTTTTTGGCAATTCCGTATCAGGATTGTCATACATGACGTAACTTTTTCTTGCATATATGCAATTGTATATAATTCCGCTCCCTGGCAACAATATAAATACAAAATTGACACTATTTTCATAAGATTTGATTTGATTTACCTCGAGATCCTCTGTCGATTCGAGGGACCGGTTCATTTTTGATTCGTTTTATTTCCGAATGCACAACGAGCTCTTGGCGGCCATTGGCTTCGGGGCCCGGCCGAAAAAAACGATAAGTCCCAACCGAAATCGGCCGTTCACTTAGCGGCTTCTTTTCGGCAGGAAGGTTGAAAAAATAAAAAACCAAAGAGCTCCAAGGTCCCAGTTAATCGACCCCTCGAGCTTCTTTCGTTTGCCAGGGTACCTTTTAATTAATTATTACAACCCTCGAGGACCTTGTTAATTACATCGCGTAAGCGGAAAAATATATATTTTTAATGTAATAAAAAATAATAAATCGGATGGATCCGTTGTCAAAAAATAAATCGTTTTAACTACGATGCAAGCTGTACAATTTTCAAAATATGAATTTTCCGATTTATCGAAAAACGGTCTTCAACAAATGCGGATATTCTCGTTATTCAGGAAGGAATAGTGCAAGGTCGACCTCAACGATTGGTATCATGGCGTCGAAACTGCCCCAGTTGTCAGGACTGGTTTTCAAAACGAGCTCATACTCACGCATACGAAAAATTGGGTATTTACAAAAATGGCTGTTTGCCTGGATTATTTCATTACGGCACAACAACGTTTATATCAGATCGCTTGATTTTAAAACATTTTCAGTTCCAAAATCGGGCATTAGGTACCTACGTGTTTTTTCAAAATTAGCAAAATTTTTTTAAGCGATATTTCAACAACGGCTCAACCGATTTTGGCCTTGCAAAGCTTATTATTCCCTATTTTGTTGTAGAATTGATAAGAATTAGTGTTTAAAAATTTTAAATAAAAAATTTTTTTTTAATGTCACCAAATTGAAAATTTTATTATATCGTCTTATAGCGCACTTAGCTATCCCTCAAAAGAGCGTATGCAGTTTGTCTTATTTAAATCGGTTCAGCAGTCAAGCCCCAATACGTAATTTTGCAAAAAACCCTGACATACACTAACAGCCGACCCTTGCTGACAGGTCTGGCTAAAAAAATATTTTTCTTCCTATTTTGAGATTCTCAAATTGAGAAATATTGTAAAATATAAACACAAAATTTTCGTTTTGAAAATCGTCGTATTTTGGAGCTTGTATGTTTTCATACCAACAGTTGACCTCCTGTTGCCAATATAACTGCAATTGCACAATACAAAGGTTGTTTGTCACATATGTGCGGGTAATTATTCACTCAAGGCTGAAGTTAACTGTTCCACAGTAGCTGGAACTAGTCGTGATTTCATTTCAATGACCGTAGGAAATCGCCCGGCCGCAGGTGTCCGACAAAGAACAAAACTGAACCAATTGCAATTCACCGTGAAGGATTTTCCAATTGTTTTTCAAGGATATCGAACCGTAAAGGTCCTGGAAGACATAAGTAATTTCCTTAAGATACATTTAAAGATAAAAATTCGTCGAATAAAACTCACAATTTTTCAGGCGCTTATATATTCTCGAATAATTCTGTAAGTTTTGTACAGTTTAAAGCTTTTTTGCGCCCTTTCTGTTGAAAATAGCAGCTGCGTCGTTGTCCTACGAGCAACAACAGCAAAAAAACTCCGAAAATAATTGTCAAAGAAATCGCGCAAGGGCGGGCCCGTCGTAAAATCCGAAAACACCTGCGCCCACCTGGGAAAAAGAGGACGAAATTTTGGCCCACGTGATTGGGCAATCCTTTGAAAGGCAGGTGGGCCCCAAAAACGAAATCAAAATTAACCACTTCGTCGACTTCAAGGTTAGGGTCACGATGCTTTCTCACTTGTTGCCACCTGCTGGAATGGATTTTCGTCGATTTTCAAAGCCGCCAACGTTTCTCGTGATTTGCGTGGGCGCTGCCGAACAATGGACTCCGACCTACGTCCGAGGATGACAATGATGGATAATGAAACGATTTTGTCGAAACGAAGGAATCGATTTTTCAACATTCGAGCATCAATTTTTGCCATCGATAGGAAACCGCAGTTTTTTTTTTTTTTTTTTTTTTTTTTAATAGTAGGTAGGTAAGGATTTTTAGAAAATTGCAAGGTGGTAAATTGGAGTGTTAGCACCTGAAGTGAATTTCTACTCACGCTATTTCTGTTGAGAGGGACGAGGGCTTACCTGAAACAGAGGAAAACAAAAAATTAATTTTTCATATTTGCACATGCATTATTTTTAGCTTGAAACTCATTATTGTAATTGCACTGCAATATTTTACCGTTTTTCTCATCACTGTAAACACGCAACTATTCTCTGTGAATTTTCAAGAATCCCTAACATTTTCTAAAACTTCCGGAATTTTCTATAAAATTAATGAAAATTATTTTATTCAAGGAATATAAAAAGATAGAAATTACAGATAAATGAAGAAAATTATTTTTAAAATTGGCATTGGCATGCTCAGATTTCGCATTTTAGTTTATTAATCTATATTTTCCGCAATGGAACAAAAAAAATTTTCTTAGATCGGTTAAATGATTAAAAATTTAAACAAATCTTCGAAAACTCCGGAAGACGCGATTACCCGTGGAAGATCGGATAAAATTGTCAGTCAAGCTTAGGCGGTCTACCGTTAATGTAGAATAATCTAAAACGATCTAACGGAGTAAATCGAATAATTTCCTCGTCGAAGTCATTTGTCAGTTCTTATCCTCGATTTAAAAGTAAAAAAAAATCCGAGTTTCATGTCATTTATTGACCCAGATCTATGGAAGTATGAACGGAGGGGAAAAAAACGAGGAAACAAACCGAGAGGATTCGTGTCACGGTTCGATACCTAATACGACGTATGCAAATGAGAGTCCTTCGCCTTGTTAATGGAACTCAAAAAAGCCCGAATCGATTCAAGCGTCTGTACAAGTGAGAAAAAATTATCAATTTTTCGAGCGAGCAAAAGGATTTGCAGTTTATCGATAAATAGGTTATAAACGCGAGCCTTGAATACACGATATATTTTTAATCCAAAGAACTTTTGGATATTGAGCTGCCATTGATCGTCAAGGATCACTTTTGACTTGCAATATTTCAACTTGTCACTTGCAACTTGTCACATGCAACTTGTCAACTGCAGCTTGTCACTTGCAACTTGTTACATGCAACTTGTCACTTGTAACTTGTCACTGTAACTTGTCACTGTAACTTGTCACTTGCAACTTGTCACTTGCAACTTGTCACTTGCAGCTTGTCACTTGCAACTTGTCACCCACAACTTGGCACTTAAAACGTGTCACATGCAACTTGTCAACTGTAACTTGTCACTTGCAATTTGTCACTTGCAACTTGTCACTTGTAACTTGTCACTGTAACTTGTCAACTGCAGCTTGTCACTTGTAACTTGTCACCTGCAACTTGTCACATGCAACTTGTCACTTGCAACTTGTCACTTGCAACTTGGCACTTAAAACGTGTCACATGCAACTTGTCAACTGTAACTTGTCACTTGCAATTTGTCACTTGCAACTTGTCACATGCAACTTGTCAACTGCAGCTTGTCACTTGCAACTTGTTACATGCAACTTGTCACTTGTAACTTGTCACTGTAACTTGTCACTGTAACTTGTCAACTGCAGCTTGTCACTTGTAACTTGTCACCTGCAACTTGTCACATGCAACTTGTCACTTGTAACTTGTCACTGTAACTTGTCAACTGCAGCTTGTCACTTGCAACTTGTCACTTGCAACTTGTCACTTGCAACTTGTCACTTGCAACTTGTCACTTGCAACTTGTCACTTGCAACTTGTCACTTGCAACTTGTCACTTGCAACTTGTCACTTGCAACTTGTCACTTGCAACTTGTCACTTGCAACTTGTCACATGCAACTTGTCAACTGCAGCTTGTCACTTGCAAATTGTTACATACAACTGGTCACTTGCAACTTGTCACCTGCAACTTGTCACATGCAACTTGTCAACTGCAGCTTGTCACTTGTAACTTGTCACCTGCAACTTGTCACATGCAACTTGTCACATGCAACTTGTCAACTGTAACTTGAAACTTGTCACTTGAAACTTGTCACTTGCCACATGCAACTTGTCAAATGTAACTTGTCAACTGCAACTTGTCACATGCAACTTGTCAACTATAACTTGTCACATGCAACTTGTCACTTGCAATTTGTCAGAAGTTGCAAGTGACAAGTTGCATGTGACAAGTCGCATGTGACAAGTTGCAAGTGACAAGGTGCAAGTGACAAGTTGCAAGTGACAAGTTACAAGTGACAAGTTACACTTGTTACATGCAACTTGTCACTTGCAACTTGCAACATGCAACTTCTTACATGTAATTTGTTACTTGCAACTTGTCATTTGCAACTTGTTGCTTGTAATTTGTTAGGTACTGGTTACTTGTGACTCGTCGCTTGTCACAAGTCACTTGTTACTCGTGAATTTTTATCAAATAACAATTTTTCAATGTTCGTTTTTAAATAACAAATTCTGTCACACGTGACTAAACGTGTTACCCGTTCCTTGATATTTGTTACTTAATAATTGTGACTTTTTATATTATGTTACTTGTTGCATGTTACTAGTCAATAGTGATTCTTAACTTGTGACTATAGCTCTCCTTCGCCAACGTCCAATAAGAGGAGATTACTCAAATTGATTTTTCTTCCGAATTTTTTCGAAATTCAAATTCTCTCGCAACGCTTCTTGGTAATCAATCATCAATCGATCATTAATGGACCAAGGAGGATACGAATAGTGAAAGTGACTCCAACGGTGGCGCTAATTGCGCGAGCGGAAATTCGCCAAGGGAAATACCCCGATCGTTATAAAATCGTAAAATCCAATAAAATCCCGATTAGCTTGGAAAACATTCGAATTTGCGAAACGACCGTGCCCCAAGTCAATGTCCCCGTTCACATACCTGTTGTCCCAAAATTTGGAAAAACGGCTTCATCTGGTGACGTCTAATCGCCGATATTAAATATTTTAAAAATATATTATATTAAAAATATAATATAGATATTAAAAATATAATATACCTAGATATTAAATTTTTTTTTTAATTTTTTGTTGTTATTGTGAGTAGGTACCTACCTAGTTATTTTTTGGAAATTTTTTATGATGAAAATTGATGAAAACTCTCATTACAAAAAAGCCTTGATATTCTTCAAAAATGTGTAAATTGTCAATTCTCTTTTTTGTATCGTGCAAAAATGTGGTTGAGTAAAAAAAATTTATTTTTGTAAAAAAAAAATTATTTTTGTCGAGTCAAATTTTGGAAACGACTAAATTTTCAGTCACCGGACGATACAGGTAAAATCCAGTAGCGCCTACCGGAGTCATTGGAATTCGCCCGGCATCCCATAACAGCTACTGCAGGTGTTAACATTCTCAATACGAGTTAACCCATTCTGAGCAAGTCGTGACGAGCGACAAGGACGGAACAAGGCAGATCCAGACCTAGAATTGTACTGCCTTGTTTGTACATCTGTTCTAGGCGGTAATAGTTGAATCTAGCTCAAGTTGGCCTTGCCGAGGAATGGTCGAAAACGACTTGGTCGAGAAATGCCGTTTTTGAAAAACTCGAAGTTTTTTCAAGAATTGGATCGTTCGAGGTCCTTGGTCAAGTTTAGCCGATGTGGCAAGGTAAGTCCTGACCTTCGTTTTACGGACGTTCTGGTCCCGATAATCGAGGTTATTTTCCAGGTCTCTCTTCAGTTGAACTAGACAATAATCATTGCCTCATTATGACTTGCAACGATTTTTGATTTTTTTTTTTCCAAATAATAAAATATTATAAATTTGAAAAAAAAATTAAAAATCCAATTTAAAATCGAATAAAATGTAAAAAGCAATTTTACCTCGATTATTGCGCTAGCTGGGGAGGAAAACGATGGACAGGAACTGATATTTCTGATAGACAAAGAAAGACAACGTTTCGGCGGCTCCCATTAGCGTAATATGTTTATGTCCTTAAGGATCTCTTAAGGTCGTTGACAGATCCGGAGGCGCTGGTAATTTCGAATTATTTTCGGATTTCGAAAACTAGCGGACTCGAAGGAAGGTGATGACCGTTAGTAAGGAATATTCCCAATCAAGGTTGAACAGCTAATTAAATTGAAATTCATTAATTTTTTTTAGGAAAGTGAGAAAATCTTATTTTATTATTACTTTTCGAATTGATCATCACGGTTGTTGATGTTCTGAATTTTTCTGGCGAATTCTGAATCGAAACATAATTTTTTTAATTATTACATGCCTAATTAACAATCAAGGATAGAAAGAAAACGGATTATTGGGGACGAGGTCGTTTCAAGTGGAAAATATCGTCTAAGGTCGCCAAGGATATGGTCATGTTCGGCTATTTAGTCGATCAACGTTTCCTTCGACTGGTTTCGCTAAGGATGACACCGGAACGAAAGTTGAGGAAATTCGTCGCACTGCCGGACAATCAAGGATAACACAGAATACTTCCACACTTTAGCATGGAAGTATTATTATTTTTTGCTTTGAGAGGCCAATTTTGGTCAGAAAAGCCAAGTTCGAGAAATCGTCATTTTTCAAAGTTTTATAAGTCGCAAACGGATGAAGATAAAAACAATTTGAAAAATGGGTCTTTCAGGAAATTTTATCAGCTTTATTTTTCATAGGGATAACTTTTTTCGTAGGATGCGTAGTTTTCACGTAAAAGGCGAAAAAACAAATGAAGTCCAATGTTCCGGCAGATTTTGGCCTTCAAGAAGTTGGCATTTTCAAAAGTTCTCTAACTCACGAACGTATGAAGATAAAAACAATTTGAAAAATGGGTCTTTCAGGAAATTTTATCAGCTTTATTTTTATAGTGATAACTTTTTTCGTAGGATGCGTAGTTTTCACGTAAAAGGCGAAAATAACAAATAAGGTCAACGTTTCAGCAGTTTTTGGCCTTCAAGAAGTTGGCTTTTTTAAAAGTTCTCTAAGTCGCGAACGGATGAAGATAAAAACAATTTGAAAAATGGGTCTTTCAGGAAATTTTATCGGCTTTATGTTTTATACGTATAACTTTTTTCGTAGGATGCTTAGTTTTCACGTAAAAGGCGAAAATAACAAATGAGGTCAACGTTCCGGCAGTTTTTGGCCTTCAAGAAGTTGGCATTTTTCAAAGTTCTCTAACTCACGAACGGATGAAGATAAAAACAATTTGAAAAATGGGTCTTTCAGGAAATTTTATCAGCTTTATTTTTTATGATGATAATTTTTTCCGTAGGACGCGTACTTTTCATGTAAAAGGCGAAACAAATGAAGTCCAATATTCCAGCAGTTTTTGGCCTTCAAGAAGTTGGCATTTTTAAAAGTTCTCTAAGTCGTGAACGGATGAAGATAAAAACAATTTGAAAAATGGGTCTTTCAGGAAATTTAATCAGCTTTATTTCTTATGTGGGTAATTTTTTTCGTAGGACGCGTACTTTTCATGTAAAAGGCGAAACAAATGAAGTCCAATATTCTGGCAGATTTTGGACTTCAAAAAGTTGGCATTTTTCAAACTTCTCTAAATCACGAACGGATGAAGATAAAAATGATCCAAAAAATGGGTATTTCTGGAAATTTAATCAGCTTTCTTTTTGTTGGAAATATTTTTTTTCGTAGGAGGCGTACTTTTCATGTAAAAGGCGAAAAACAAAAAAAGGTCGAAATTCCGAGTTCTTGCTACGGTTCTGGTGTAGGGTCGGGGGCATTTGGTGTAGGTATTTACCTCCTAAACTTCTACATTTGGCACCCCTTTTTTGAGGATTTTGACTGAAGAAAAAAAAACAACAGAATAATAGAAAAAAATCCTCCTGTAAATTTTGCAGTTGAACGATTTTTCCTGAAATTCAACATTTGGAAAATGCCATATGCTTAGATGCCGATTTGATAAACAATTTTTCTCGATCCTTTACCCAAATTGGCTAGTCATCGTTTGTGTGTTGAGAATATCTTTCGCAGACATGTTCTTTATATCCAGATCAAAGAATCCTTCGCGGAGTCGTGACTGGATGACTCGTCTGCGGGAAAACTGGTCGGCCTCTCCCTCGCGTATTTCCATCTTCGTTACTCTCGAATCTTCGCCTGTCTCCCTCGCAATCGCGCCAGATCACGACCGCGATTCCCTACCGTCGAAGGTCATTGTTCTCCGATTTCATGTGGCAGCAATGCTTTAATGATATGGACAGTGATGGATGGGCAAACATAAAACGTCCATTTTGAAAAATTAATGTCGCCAAACCTGCCGTCGTTTGCGGTTTATTTTGGTTTATAGGGATGAAAAATCGATTTTTGAATTTGAATTTTTGCTCCCATATTTCACCGTGATCGAGAAATCTGGAGGCCGAAAAGAATTATTTTCTGAAATTCCCGGAAAACCTTTTATTTTAAGGTAAATAAATTACCTGGAAAATGCATAAAAAATTCCAAAATGACATCACCATGAAAATCCACTTTTTCCAAATTTAATCAATACGTTGATTTTTGTAGGTATTTTTGCGTCAACACCTGTTGATTTATGCCAGAAATTATCGATGAAAATTCTATAATTTCTTTAGCAATTTTTCTTAAGATTGATTTTGATTTTTTCAGTGGATTTTTCATGGATAGTGAGTTTTTTTATATTTTTCCACCCAAGCCTTAGAAAATTGGCAATTGCTTCTTTTATGTACCTACCCAATTGCCACTTACCTACATATTTTTTCTTCGAAATTTAACTTAACTTTTTTTGAAGGGTCAAAAATTTTTTTTCAATATTTAATATTTGTTTTCAAACGAGTTTTGATCAGTAAAAATCAATCGATTTAGGGGGTGAACATTTTCAGGAATTCACGAGGAATCCGAAGAGCCCGAAAAATTCGAGATCGGTCCAATAGGACACCTTCAAATTGGCAAAAGCGTGAAAAAGAAGAAATCACTATCGAAAAAATGGGCACGAATTGATTCGGAAAATCATCCCCTGAAATGTCCGGAAAAAACATCTTATCTTACGGTAAATCAGGCGAGGAAACTGGGAAAAATACTCAAAAACATCTAAAACCTCGGCGACACTTTCAAAATGAGCTATTTCTGGTTTTTTTTTTCAAAAAAACCTCAATCACGTCGAGAGTGAGATAATCGGCAATATATCTCCTGGACCAATGAACATTTTCGAATCAGTCCAGATTGGTGCACCTGTTCGACAGATAAAGGGGGTAGTTTTTTATCGGTCCAGTGACTCGAAAAACAAAGCACCGATAGGGGAGCTAAAGGGGCTACAGGTGGATTTCCACCCTCCTGGTCGACCTTTACAATGGGGATGGGGCCCTTCATGCACTACTGGCCCCCATCACGAAGATTGTATGATAATATAATTCAGGTACATATATAGGTATAATACATTACACTCTAGCAGGTTGTATTGTAATGGAAATTGCTGATTAAATCATCGTCAAATTTTGACGATACGAATGTATGCAAAAAAATGAAAAATTTGTTAATCACTAAAAAAATGTATATAAAAATGTTTTAAAAAATACTGTGGTATAATATACTGGTTGATTTATATTATAAATGAACAAAAGTCTGATTAAAATAAAATAGACCCATGGAAAACTAAAAAAAAAACGAGAGAAAATACCCTAAGAGCTATTTTTGATCAATCAAAAACATTATAAAAAAATATTTGAGTATAATATACTGATTGATTTGTGTTATAAAAGAAAAATGTCTGATAAAAATGAAATAGACGCATAAAAAAGTAAAAAATAAAAATGAGAAAGAAATTATCTTGAAAGCAATTTTTTAAATGATGAGGAAGCTGTACTAAATAGCTCATTACCAAGGACAGCTCCTAATTTTGAAGTTGCTGCCTTCATTTTATTTGGACTTTATGATCAAAAATTAATTGAATTTTTTAATTTGTATTAAATATTAATAGATTACATAAGAAATAAAAATAATAAAAAATAGATATAAAATGTAAAATAATATATAACTTAAAATAAATTACTAAATTTAAAATAAATGGAAATAAATATAAAATTAATATAAAAATAAATATAAGATAATAAAAAATATGGATATAAAATAATATAAAAAACTGAAATCTAAAATTAATTGATACTTTTTTTTATTTATAGATATTAAATATAAAAAATATTAATGAATTACGTAAGAGATGAAAAGAATAAAAAATAAATACAAAATATAATAGTAATATAAAATAATATAAAATAAATTATTAAATATAAAATAAATGAAAATAAATATATAATTAATATAAAAATAAATTAAAATAAATTTAAAAATAAATATAAAATAATATAACAAAATATAAATATCAAATAATATAAAAAACTGAAAAAAAAGGATTTTTTTTATTTTAATTTTTTTTTTTTGTTTTTTGGAGTCTGTTTTATTTTTCTCATTCCTCACCTTTTAGTCATGTTAGAGAATAATTGAAATGAGAGAATACTTTTAAACGAAAAATATAGAACTTAAAACAATTTTCTCAGTTTTTCTAAAAATTTTACCCACCAACCATTAATTTTTTGAAAAGAAGGTATTTTATACATAACGTGCTGTTTTTCGAGAATTCAACAACGTGAAATTTTTGTAAAATAGTAACCCATTTTTTGTACTATCCCGAAAGACGCCCTTGAAGCCTCAACATTCGGCGCTTGAAACTCAAAAACCAACAATTTTACGACATTTCCACGAGGGTGCTAATAACACTTTACTAGGGGTCTGTTTGCAGGTATAGTTTGTTGGGGTTGGAAATCAAAAGGTGCCGCCTGGAAGGAAAAGGCAGTAAATCACACTTATCCTTCCTTCAATGCCGTTCCTAGCAGGGATTTCATTTCCAGATTCACTTTTGAAAATTGCTTTTCCGAGTCAGGTACTGTCGGTAAACAGTGAGATTCCGTCGGGCTAAGAAATTTTCGAAGAAACGGAAACGGGGAAATGTCCTAATTTTAAATCTTAATAGCATAATATGCTATTAAGATTTAAAATTAGGACATTTCCCCGATAGATATTATCTATCGATTGAAAAAATTATCAAAATTACTATTATTAATTAGTGATAAATTCATGTTAGAATTTGGCCATTGGTGTGTCAAGATTTTGTCAAAACAGTCATCATACATCAGTAGTTACTTAAAAAGTCAAAACTCACAAAAAGAAACGCTGAAATAATGGCGATCTTGAAAAATTGAGCGTCCCATGACTTTGACCTGATTTTTTGATATTTCAACTGATTGTTAGAGAGCTAAAACTACCTTAAGTTTATTGGAAATTTAACGCTCTTTCCAATGGTATTCAAATTTTTGCGATTGGTCCAATTTTTAAGGGACTTATGGCCATTTGACTAAAACTAAGTCGAAAACACGAAAGAAAACTTTGTTTCAAAAAATTTATTTTTTAAAGCGTCCGGTAGGAGGTGCCAGGTTCGAATCCTGCCTGAGAGGAAAACTTTTTGCCATTTTCCGATTGATATTATTCACGTTAAATAATGGCTTTATTGCAATATTGGAGTACGAAAGGGAACAGAAAATCGTATTAGTCAGCCGAGCGGATTGTATCCTTTTTTCCTCGCATTCAAGGACATTCTCCGGCCAGACACATAAAATGAGCGGCTGCATTTACCGGCGAGATTTATCGCTCTTAAAGAAGGGAGGGAATTTATCCCGCGCTGGGGGAAATTCAGGCAAGGAGGGATTTTTAGATTGTGATTCCACCGTTTGAGAAGAGACGGCGAATAAGGAATTGTTCGGAGGAGATTCCCTTGACACGAAATCGGTACGTAAGTCGATACCAGATGTCAGTGGCTGCCTACGTGCCGTTCGAAATAGGTAATACCATCCGCCGGGTCACGAAGGAAAGTTCAAACGCCCTTAAAAAGTCGGAATTTAAAAATTAATTTTTGGAAATGTAAAAAAACCAGTTTAGAATGCGGATTTCGGCCTGAAAACTCAACCAATTTGAACGTTTTAGGGGTGAAAAATATTTGGCAGACTCCAACGAATCTATGGAGCACCTTGAAATCCAAATTCGATAAGGGGTACCTTCCGAAAATCGCCAAAAACTGAAAAAGGAAAAATCACTTTCTAATTTTTCAGGGTTGAATGATATACTATTTAGCATTTTTAATAAGATTGATTAGGTAATTTTTTTTCTTAAGAACGAAAACACGGATGCGTCATAATTTCAAGAAGGATCGAGGGACGAAATTCGGAAAAATGTCGCCCGGGGTTTTCGGGGAATTTTTCAATCCGCCTGCTCTGCACGTGTGTCCTTTTGGACCCGACAGACGGAATAACGGCATTTTCGAGGAAGTCCCTCGGGAGAAGAAAGTGAACCGCCATTGGCTACCCTAAATCAACATCGCCACATGACGTCTACAGGAAAACAACCCTTCGGAACGTTTCAGATTTCCGAACGAGGAGATTTACTCCGGAATATTTTGGTTAAAACGCCAATTTTTGATGGATATAAAACGAAGGGTGGGGGAAGAAGAAATTTTTTATCGGTAAGAGTTAAACATTGAAGCTTGGGCGTCGCCGAAAAAACACGATTACTGTCAAAAACCAAGTTTTTCTGCATTCAAACACCGATTACTCCTCTAAAAATGGGATAAATTTAAAAATGACTATACCATTGGAAAGCTGACATTTTGGGCCAGTTTTTACCGGATCGCGCGGAGGAGTTTTCCGTTTTTTCGTAGTCCTAAACGAACGTTGAAAAAATGATAATTTTTAAAAATTTAGCATTTCTCAACTTTGTACCAATTATTTGCCTACTTTACTTGATACTAGAAATCTGAAAATACATTAAGCTAATGGGAAATTTAACGGCCTTTCCAACGGTACCCTCGTTTTTGTAATTAAATTAAAATCTAAGGGACCTATGGCCATTTTACTGAAATAAGGTCGAAAATACGAAAGAAATCTTTGAAGCAAATAAAGTGTACTTTCTCGAGGGGTCACAAAAAATTTTATGGAACAGAAATTGAAGCAAATGAGCTAAAGAATCGATCAATTTGAGGAAGAAAAGCTTAAGCCTGAAAAACCTGTATAAAATAGAGTAAGAGATGAGTACAAAACAAGAGGACCCCGCCGTCTTCCATGGTCGACTATTTTCCGACTTTGGCCTAATTTTTTAAAATTTTAACTCATTTTTAGGAAGCTGCTTATAACGTAGCCTTATAGAAAATTTAACGCTCTTTCCAATGGTACCCTAATTTTTGGAAATAATTCAAAATTTGAGGAACTTATGGCCATTTTACTGAAATAAGGTCGAAAATACGACAGAAATCTTTGAAGTTAATAAAGTGTACTTTCTCGAGGGGTCACAAAAAATTTTATGGAACAGAAATTGAAGCAAATGAGCTAAAGAATCCACCTCTTCCAAGGAAGACAAAGAGTGGTGCCTAGGGGCTGCGAGGCGAGGGCGAGAAGTGCGACGCTCGCCTCGAGGGCGGCAGGGTACGCCCGGGACAACTTCGGCTTGAAGAGGTGGTGTACTCGAATTTTTACATGAAAAGCTGCTCAATAATGGGAAGCTTACCACAAAAACGAGAACCTACCTTATCTCGGCTGAAGGGCCAACGGAAAACTGGCATTGTTTTCACCCTTACCTTACAGGACAGATTACATCAGCCGACATTGTTATCGTCACGATATCAAATCGGAAAGTTTCAGCGTCATAGGATAACGTTAATTTTACATCATTGAATTGAAAGCGTCCGCCGGCTTATCTTGAATAAACTGTTTACACACTGACGCGTTAGGGGAGTTTCTTTCCCTAAACTCAAAGTCTACTAGGTACAGGTTGGTCATGTAACTCAAAAAATGTGAATTTTTTCGGGTCGGAAATTTGAATTTGAGACATTTTCACGGGTGATACAGCTTTTTACGGAGAATTGGATTTTTTAATGGCGTAGAAATCGAAAATTTTGGAGTTTTCGTCTTCAACTCGTAGGAACGAAATTACGGCTCACTGAAAAATTTGTAATTTCTGGCCAAAAACGTGAAAATTGATTGAGCCCCGAGCCGCTAGGCGCTTACATGGCGAAAAAATTGACAAAATTAATAAATCATTCTTAAAAAACGTCATCCAAAAAATTTTAAACTGACCAATCGTCGAAGAATAGTAAACCTGGACACTCGACACATTCAAAAGCTGCACGACGACTGGCAAAAATTGCATATCGGCATAAAAGTGAATCCAATCAAGTCATTAAGGGCTCATTTGGGCGATAATTACTTTCGAGGCCACTAGGTAGCCCCCCACTGGTATGCTAAGGGATGTTTTTAGGTCAACATACTTAAGTGGGGATAAGGGATAATACGCCGAGGTATGACTTTCTACCTGAACCTTATTAGTTCTTAGAATAAGTCGGAAACGTCGTGCCTTCCGACGAACGACGAGGTTTTAGAAAATCGGGGAAATTCCAGAACTCAGAAGATATTTAACTCGATTTCTTCAAATCCGGATTTTGGGGTCGATTCTCTAGCTCATTTGCTACAATTTTTGTTCTTCAAACTTTTTTGCAGGCTCCAGAAAAAATAGGTTTTTTTTTTGGTTCAAAGTTTTTTTCTCTTTTTTTTATTCAGTCCTAGTAAAATGGCCATAAATCCCTTTAATTTTGAGTTAATTTTAAAAACAAGGATACCGTTGGAAAGCCTGTTAAATTTCCTATAAACTTACCATATTTGCAGATTTCTGACAACATGTTAACCGAGCGAAAAATTGTGCCAAAGTTGAAAATCCGGAAACATAGTGCCTTCGACGAACAACGAGTTCAGAAAATCGGGGCAATTCCAGAACTCGAATTTCTTCAAATCCGGATTTAGGGGTCAATTTTTGAGCTCAATAGCTACAATTTTTGTTCAACAAACTTTTTTGTGGGCCCCAGGAGAAATAGGTTTTTTTTTGGTTCAAAGTTTTTTCTCTTTTTTTATTCAGTCCTAGTAAAATGGCCATAAATCCCTTACATTTTGATTTAATTTGAAAAACAAGGATACCGTTGGAAAGCCCGTTAAATTTCCTATAAACTCATTATATTTGCAGATTTCTAACAGCATGTTAACTGAGCGAGAAATTGAGCCAAAGTTGAAAATCGCCGAATTTTTAAAAACTCCCCATTTTTTCAACGTTTGTTTAGGAATAAAGAATCTTCCGCGTATTTACCTTAATGTTAGAAAGCTGCAAATATCGTTAAATTGCAGGAAATTTAATGGGCTTTCCAATGGTATCCTCGTTTTTGTAATTACTTCATAATTAAAAGAATTTATGGCCGTTTTACTGAGACAAAGCCGAAAACACCGAAAGATTCTTAGAAGCGAAAAAAGTCCGCTTTTTTATGGGCACACAAAAAACTTTATGAAACAAAAATTGTAGTAGATGGGCTAAAGAATCAATATCTTTAAGGAAGTTAATCATAAAGTGAAGTCCCTGAATTGTAGAGATATTATTTTTCGACAATTTCTCAAAACTGGCGTCAAGAGAACAATGTCTATTCATTTTCAGCATGTTTGTTGAGAAATTTTTCAAAAATGTTAACTACATGGAAGTACTTTGTGCCAACTCGTTAGACTTTTCCGCATTCAAGGGCTCGCCCTTATTTTCAGGACTAATTGGGCAAATATCGTGTTATTCTTGGTAATTTTCTGATCGTTATCGCGAGCTGACAGATAACGGAATTAACATTCGACCGGCTTCCTAGTCAATAAAAGCGCACAATGCGCTATCGGGAGTCAGATACGGATACAGTAAATATAGATAAAATATTAGCAATTTTTTATAAGCTCGTTAGGCATTGAAATATTGAGAATTCGGGAATTTTCTATTGTTATATTGGGAAATTTAGATTTTGAGATCAAGAACGCTCAAATCGGTTAATTTTTGTGGCCAGGAAAAAATGAAATGTAACACTAAAAGTGCTAATATGCCGGAAGTACTGTGAGTTATCACAATTCCGATTGAACGGGCTGATAGATCTTTCTGAGGCGATTGCAGCTCAAAAAAATTCGAAAAAAGGTTAAGAATCGAGAGAGATATGGCAAGTTTTGTAAATCACAGCGATTAACACGGAAGGACACACAGACACTTATTCAGGAAGTGATTCTGAGTAAAAGTGTATGAATAAATTTTCTAAAGCTCAAATTTTTGATTTTAGGACGATTAAAATTAGTGAAAAGCTTATTTCAGGACAAAAAATCGCAATATCAAAACAACATTTTTATACATAAAGTTCGTAAGCCAGTAAAAAACATCTACGTAGGTATTTCAACATTATTCGCTCTTCCACTTTTGAAATCCCAAAAATGGGGATGTGATTCTATAAATTTACTCCATGGAATTCCTTCAGTTCTGCAGTCTAGAGAGACATTGTAGCTAACTAAAGAACTTAAGTCATTTAGGAAAATTTTGGATTTTTTTCTCAAACTTACCATTAGCATTTTTGTTGACGATCAAAGAGAGCGGCTCGGGCGAGCCGGGCGGGCTCAGCTCCTCTCTGCTCTTCTGGGCCTCGAGCAACCGGAGCTGCTGCTGCTGCAGGCGATTTTTGATCAAAAATATTTTCGGCATGTTTCACTCGCGTCTGCGCACGTCACGACTGCCGCGGACGCGGACGGAATCGCCGCGAAAGTCACTGTCCTTCGATGACGGGAAAAAACAACGAAAATTCCGCTCTTTTCCACAATTTACAAAATTCACTGAGGGGAAGAAAAAAAATTGTTTTTTTTTTCAAAAAATAAAAATCGGCCCCGAAATCCTTCGGCCTCTCAGCGCCAAGGGCAGAACCGGACTGAGCGGCTGAACCTGAGGACCGTTGTTCGGTGGCCAAGGTTGCCCCGGGGCAAGGGGGGCCCAACGGGGCGCGGGGCGACCGCTAAATGGAGGGGGAACCGCTCGGCTCGTGAAGGCACTCGGCCACCTACGGTCCTCCCTTCTTCGGGTCCGGCCCCGTCTTCGGATTCCTCGGCCCCCTTCCCCCTGTGTCCCGAGAGGGGACGCCATTTTGACGCTCCGAGTCGCGCGCTGGAACGAGCGAATCGCCGGCGGAATACTGGAACGGTACTGGAACGACGCCGTACTGGAACGAGAGCGGTCGCCGGCAAATCTTATGGTGGTCGCAGAAATCAAAAAAATACTCAAACTCAACTCATCCTCAAATCAAACTCAACAACTCATATTCATGATAAAAGTCACAGTCGCATAGGTACTAATAGTCAACGCATACGCATAGTCAAACTCAAACTGAAACTCATACTCAAATTCAAACTCATAATGATACTTAAACAGCTCAAGTATCATTATGAGTTTAAGTTAAACTATCACTAAAACGCATCCTCTACTCATAATCAAACTCAAATTCAAACTCAAACTGACACTCATACTCATGATCAAAATCATAGTCGTATACTCAGTCAAATATATACAAAGCATACAAAGTCAAACTCAAACTGGAATTCATAGATACTCGTTATCAAACTCATAATGAGATTCAAACTATTGCTAAAACTCATACAGTAATACTCAAATTGAAACTCATAATCGAACTCAAACTGACACTTCAAATTCAACGCGAGTTTGAGTATGAGCTTGAGTGTGAGTTTGAGTAGGTATGAGTTAGTGTATGATTTTGAGTATAAGTTTGAGTATGAGTATGAGTTTGAGTATGAGTTTGAGTATGAGTTTGAGTATGAGTTTGAGTATGAGTTTGAGTATGAGTTTGAGTATGAGTTTGAGTATGAGTTTGAGTATGAGTTTGAGTATGAGTTTGAGTATGAGTTTGAGTATGAGTTTTAGTACGAGTTTGAGAGTATAAGATTGAGTATGAGTTTGAGTTTGAGTATGAGTTAGAGTATGAGTATGAGTTTGAGTATGAGTTTGAGTATGAGTTTGAGTATGAGTTTGAGTATGAGTTTGAGTATGAGTTTGAGTATGAGTTTGAGTATGAGTTTGAGTATGAGTATGAGTATGAGTTTGAGTATGAGTTTGAGTATGAGTTTGAGTATGAGTATGAGTTTGAGTTTGAGTATGAGTTTGAGTTTGAGTATGAGTTTGAGTACCTATGAGTTTGAGTATGAGTATGAGATTGAGTATGAGTTTGAGTATGAGTTTGAGTATGAGTTTGAGTATGAGTTTGAGTTTGAGTATGAGTTTGAGTATGAGTTTGAGTATGAGTTTGAGTATGAGTTTGAGTTTGAGTACCTATGAGTTTGAGTTTGAGTATGAGTATGAGTTTGAGTATGAGTTTGAGTATGAGTTTGAGTATGAGTATGAGTTTGAGTTTGAGTACCTATGAGTTTGAGTATGAGTATGGGTTTGAGTATGAGTTTGAGTATGAGTTTGAGTATGAGTTTGAGTATGAGTTTGAGTTTGAGTATGAGTTTGAGTATGAGTTTGAGTATGAGTTTGAGTATGAGTTTGAGTTTGAGTATGAGTTTGAGTATGAGTTTGAGTATGAGTTTGAGTATGAGTTTGAGTATGAGTTTGAGTAAGAGTTTGAGTATGAGTTTGAGTATGAGTTTGAGTATGAGTATGAGTTTGAGTATGAGTTTGAGTATGAGATTGAGTATGAGTATGAGTGTGAGTTTGAGTTTGAGTTTGAGTATGAGTTTGAGTTTGAGTATGAGTTTGAGTATGAGTTTGAGTATGAGTTTGAGTATGAGTTTGAGTATGAGTTTGAGTATGAGTTTGAGTATGAGTTTGAGTATGAGTTTGAGTATGAGTTTGAGTATGAGTTTGAGTTTGAGTACCTATGAGTTTGAGTATGAGTATGGGTTTGAGTATGAGTTTGAGTATGAGTTTGAGTATGAGTTTGAGTATGAGTTTGAGTATGAGTTTGAGTATGAGTTTGAGTATGAGTTTGAGTATGAGTTTGAGTATGAGTTTGAGTATGAGTTTGAGTATGAGTTTGAGTATGAGTTTGAGTATGAGTTTGAGTATGAGTTTGAGTATGAGTTTGAGTATGAGTTTGAGTATGAGTTTGAGTATGAGTTTGAGTATGAGTTTGAGTATGAGTTTGAGTATGAGTTTGAGTATGAGTTTGAGTTTGAGTATGAGTTTGAGTTTGAGTATGAGTTTGAGTTTGAGTATGAGTTTGAGTATGAGTTTGAGTTTGAGTATGAGTTTGAGTATGAGTTTGAGTTTGAGTATGAGTTTGAGTATGAGTTTGAGTATGAGTATGAGTATGAGTTTGAGTATGAGATTGAGTATGAGTATGAGTTTGAGTATGAGATTGAGTATGAGTATGAGTGTGAGTTTGAGTTTGAGTATGAGTTTGAGTTTGAGTATGAGTTTGAGTATGAGTTTGAGTATGAGTTTGAGTATGAGTTTGAGTATGAGTTTGAGTATGAGTTTGAGTATGAGTTTGAGTATGAGTATGAGTTTGAGTTTGAGTACCTATGAGTTTGAGTATGAGTATGGGTTTGAGTATGAGTTTGAGTATGAGTTTGAGTATGAGTTTGAGTATGAGTTTGAGTATGAGTTTGAGTTTGAGTATGAGTTTGAGTATGAGTTTGAGTATGAGTTTGAGTATGAGTTTGAGTATGAGTTTGAGTATGAGTTTGAGTATGAGTTTGAGTATGAGTTTGAGTATGAGTTTGAGTATGAGTTTGAGTATGAGTTTGAGTATGAGTTTGAGTATGAGTTTGAGTATGAGTTTGAGTATGAGTTTGAGTATGAGTTTGAGTTTGAGTATGAGTTTGAGTTTGAGTATGAGTTTGAGTATGAGTTTGAGTTTGAGTATGAGTTTGAGTATGAGTTTGAGTATGAGTATGAGTATGAGTTTGAGTATGAGATTGAGTATGAGTGTGAGTATGAGTTTGAGTTTGAGCATGAGTTTGAGTATGAGTTTGAGTATGAGTTTGAGTGTGAGTTTGAGTATGAGTTTGAGTATGAGCATGAGTTTGAGTATGAGTTTGAGTATGAGTTTGAGTGTGAGTTTGAGTATGAGTTTGAGTATGGGTTTGAGTATGAGTTTGGGTATGAGTTTGAGTATGAGTTTGAGTATGAGCTTGAGTATGAGTTTGAGTATGAGTTTGAGTATGAGTTTGAGTAGGAGTTAGAGTATGAGTTTGAGTTAAAATTCGAGTTTCAGCGTGAGTTTTACGTCGAAAACTGTGTCGTAGTTCGATTATGAGTTTCAGTTCGACTTTGACGTTTAGTTTGGTTGAGTTCAACAACGCCAAATAGTGGTAACCAGGATGTTCTGCGAATCCGGCACTGATCCAGCTGTAATAATAATGGCTATATTAAAAATGTATTATTTATTTGTATCTCTCATATTGTTGCAGAATTGTTTCGCGTGATTGGTTTATTTCTAGGGTGGGGGTTATAAATCCCACAACCGACAACACATGTTTTGACAATGGGCAAATTTAACCGACGGCAGATGTTCTTTACGGCAGGCGGTCGAAAAAGTTCGGCAGTTCCCAAGGTCAATGTCGAAGGAAAGGGGAAAAATGAAGATTTAAGCATCTGCCGGCGGGACTTTGGGACTTATTTTCGAGGGCAGGTGCATTTTGTGATTTGGGCCCCTTCGGAATATCAGGCGGATTAATCCTGACAATGGATTTCGTGTCCCGCGGGGCCTATCATTTTGAAAATTGAGGTTTCGTTATGGCGGAAAATAATAAACCAACAGCTGGTAAATGTTGCAACGTTTGGTTACGAATATTGAATAAGAGCGCCAGCTGGCGAAATTTGAATGTACAAAGCGTTTTTTGAGCGCCTATTTTATTGGCAATCAACACTTTGAAAGAAAATGAAAGATTTTGATTTTAGGGTTTTGTGTCAACATTATCATCAAGGCCGAGGGAAAATAAGGTTAATTTTTGGCGAAAAGGCATCAAGGGTGTATAGCACTGCGTCTACGCGGCCGTGCGTCTCATTTTCGACGCTTTGACGGGAGAAATTTTTTCAACGCAGCGCCGCATTCCCTGCCCTAAGACCCAGTGGCGGCCTGGCGGCTCATCGCCGAACTTCAGGTTCTCGATATAGCCGATTGACCGCTTTTAAGGACCTTGAGGGCCTTGAGGGCCTTGAGGGGCTTGAGGGCCTTGAGTGCTTGAGACAACTTGGGGGGTTCTTCTTTGTTGTGCCTAATCTTGAATAGTTGTGGCACAAAAAAAAAGAACCCCCCAAGTTGTCTCAAACCCTTATTTTATCGATTTTTAACCCAAGTGTCCACTACTGTTGTCATGTCCGCTATTGGTGCTTTTCCCTTATAGATCAATAAATGGAAAAATGAAGTGCAATAAATTCCAATGAATGAATCGCTCGCAAAACCATTAACAATTTTCGGTGATGGTTATCCAGCCAAGTCCCAGCGGTCGAATACCTTGGCCATTGAAAGTGTTCACTTTTCAAATCACGCTCCGCCAAGCTCTGTGTGCGACTGGAATAACAAATGGACGCATGCGTCGTCGGTTGAAAAAACGTTCGTTCGTCGTGTACGGTGAAAATAAAAAAACCGTTAGCAAACGAAGAGGAGACGCCTTTTGTTTTCAATCGGCCTCCTACGTCTGGGTTGTAAAAATCAATATCATTGAGGTTGGAGTCGAAGAAAATCCCTCCAAAGATGATGAATATTTATTATCCTCGCATGACAAGCGCTTAAATGTCTGCCATCTTCGGCCATCATTCCTGCAAGTTCACAGGTCATCGCCGGGTGCGCTGGTCGTGGCTCGAAAAAGGCAGAAATTATTACCGGCAAGTTAGGAAGGTGAAAATTGAAAAATACATCGACATGACATGTCGATGTGTTTTTTTCAATTTATCGATACATTTACAATCGATACATACAATCGATGTATTTTTTTAAATTTATACATACAATCGATACATACAATATACATACAATCGATGTATTTTTTTCAATTCTATCAATACATGTACAATTGATACATACAATCGATTTTTTTTTCAATTCATCGATACATATACAATCGATACATTGTATTCGATAAATACAAAATACCTACATTAACAGAGGAAAATACAATAATGATGCATCTATTGATTGAAAAATTATGATATTGCGAATTATCAAAGAAATACTGGTGCATGGATTGAGTAAAAACATCGATAAATCGATTTATGAGTGAAAAATGGAGATACGTATATATCATGTATACATTTATTTATACATTTAAGATTTAAGATTAGTTCGAACTCAGATCAGTTCGAACTCAGAGCAGTTCGAACTCAGATCAGTTCGAACTCGGATCAGTTCGAACTCGGATCAATTCGAACTCGGATCAGTTCGAACTCGGATCAGTTCGAACTCGGATCAGTTCGCACTCGGATCAGTTCGAACTCGGATCAGTTCGAACTCGGATCAGTTCGAACTCGGATCAGTTCGAACTCGGATCAGTTCGAACTCGGATCAGTTCGAACTCGGATCAGTTCGAACTCGGATCAGTTCGAACTCGGATCAGTTCGAACTCGGATCAGTTCGAACTCGGATCAGTTCGAACTCAGATCAGTCCATAACATACATCTATCGATTGAAAACATACGATAGATCGATTTATTGAAAAAATACCAGTGTATCGATTGAGCGAAGAACATAAATTGATACATGAGTGAAAAATTTGGAGATGCGTATGAAAAAGTATTGATGAATTATACTGGTGTATCGATCAAGTGAAAAACATTGATAAATCGATAACATACATCTATCGGTTGAAAACTTAAGATGTATCGAATTATCGAAAAAATACTGGTGTATCGATTATGGGGAAAACATCGATAAATTTATTCACGAGTGAAAAGTAGAGATATGTACGAAAAAGTATTGATGTATTCTTTAAGTGGAACTATCGATGTATCAATCGAGTGATAACATCAATGCATCGATATATTTCAATCTCGATGCATCGTTTTGTTAGAATTAGAAAAAAAATAGAAATATTGATGTATCAACTAAGCAGTATCAATATATCGTTTCAGTTCATATCTCAACGTGTCGATTCAGTTAAAATTTTGATGTACCTATCGATTCAGTTAAAATTTCGATGTATCGATTCAGTTAAAATTTCGATGCATTGATTCAGTTAAAATTTTGATGTAGGTATCAATTGAGTTGAAATCTCATTATACTAATCTAGGGAAAATATTGACCGATCATTAAATCAAATTTTGATTTAAGATCTCGATGTGATAGTGTCGGTGAATTCTAGTGAAACTATCGTTTTATCGATTGAGTAGCAATAAATATGTATAAATCAATAAATTTCAGAACCAATGCACGGATTGAAAAGAAATATTGATGTCACAATTAATTGATTTTAATATATGTATCGATTCAGCTCGATTTTTGATGTATCGATTTAGCTAATTCAATAAATCGATTCAGATGAATTCAATGTATAGATTCAGCAGAAATTTCGATGTATCGATTCAGCTGAAATTTCGATGTATCGATTCAGCTGAAATTTCGATGTATCGATTTAGGTGAAATCTCGGTGTATCCATTAAGGGAAAATGTTGATTGATCGATTGAGCGTAATGAACGATACATCGGTTAGAACATGGCGCTATTATTCTATCTGTGGAATACATTGAATATAATTACATCGCTTTACCGATTGAGTGGAAAAATAGTAAATATGTATCGATTGTTTTTGTTACTGTCAATCTTATTGGATACCGCCCGGTGCATTACCACCCGCAACCAGGTTATCCAAACGTCGCGAATCAATTTTCAAAATGAGTTTTGAAAAACTGCCCAGGGCTGAGCCAATATGTCGGCTGGCATAAAAAAATCTGCAAATCCTCCGTCCATCTGTACTGACCTGTCAATCCGGTAGGTACTTACCTACGAGCACAATAGACATCGTGGTTAGAACGTCCTCGCCATATGTCCACGTCCGTGGCCAATCAGAAATGACTTCTTCCAGAACAACTTTTTTGATTTTTCTCGTAGCTGAGCTATAAAAAATGAGGATTCGAAGCTCCCCATTTTTTTGGCAATTTGTCATAATAAATTTATCATAAATTGAATTAAATTAAAGTTTAAAATTAAACCAGTGGTGCGTAGATAACACACAATACTTCCATATTTTGAAACGTAAAATTGTGACAAAATTTGATCATATTTTGACTGCTTTTGAAAGTGTTTAGGTCAAAAATATCAAAAAATTCAGTATTAAAATTTTAAAATTCGCCCAAAATGAAAAAACGCCACATTTTCGGAATGTAAAAAATATCCACATATTCTGCAAGGTAAAACGAAGATTTTGAGACCAAGAACGCTCAAATCGGTTAATTTTTGCGGCCGGAAAAAAATAAAATAGAAAACACTAAAAATGCAAATATCTCAGAAGTACTGTGCGTTATCCAAATTCCGATTAAACAGGGTGTTAGGTCTTGCCGAGACAAACATTTCAGTTCAAGAAATTTGAAAAAAGGTTGAGAAATGAGGGAGTTATGGCCATTTTTGTAAATGACCACAGACGGACACACGGACACACGGACAGACGGACACACGGACACACAGACACACGGACACACAGACACTTGTTCAGGAAGTGATTCTGAGTAAATGTGTATAAGAAAAAGTTTTTTCTGAAGCTCCGTTCCGATTCTCGATTTTAGGACGATCACAATACTTCCATTTACTCTGTAAATATGGAAGTAAAAATTAAAATTAAAATAAATTTATTGTAATAAAATTTATTAATTTAATTGCCCTCGAATACACGGCCAAAAATTAGCGTTTTAACCTGCAAAAGAAAAAGTCCGAATTTCGTTTAACCTTGAGTCCGTTAGATCATCCGAAGTGGGGGAATGTGAAATTCGCACTTCGAAGTTGCGGTGGGACCAGGAAGCTCGATCACTTACATCCAGCAGATATGGGTTTATTAAACATTACTTTTTAATTCGTTTTTAAATCGTCAAATTTCTTTAATAGCTTTTCATCCCATGGCTGTTAACCAACATAATTTCAACTGCATAAGTCCTCGCTTCCATCGTGAACTTCTCACAGCAAAACACAATGGAGGCCATTTTCCTGCGTTTTGTATATAGATACCTAACAGTATATTCTCGTTTTATAAAGGAAAATAGCCCCTCGCGGGGGTCCTGTTCGAAGAATAGGTAGACTCACAATGCATAGTAGCATTTACCTATTCCATGAGATTCCACCTGTTAGAATGTAGAAGGAAGGTAGCGTGGAAAAATTAGCGGTACCCGCTTCCCTGCGTCACATGACATCATAGCTAATATCGTGGAAGCACAACACAACAAAACTCAATGCAGCAATAACTCCGCTACAAATAAATTCGAAATGTTCAAAAAATTACGGATTTTGAACTTCATTATTTTTCAAAAGACAGGTGCTATTCTAACTTGAAATTTAGCCCTGAACACGCCCATATATATAAATTTATAATATTTGCAAAGTACCTAGGTACCTACATATTTTTACTTCCATATTTACAGAGTAAATGGAAGTATTGTGATCGTCCTAAAATCGAGAATCGGAACGGAGCTTCAGAAAAAACTTTTTCTTATACACATTTACTCAGAATCACTCCCTGAAAAAGTGTCTGTGTGTCCGTCTGTCCGTCTGTCTGTCTGTCCGTGTGTCCGTCTGTGGTCATTTACAAAAATAGCCATAACTCCCTCATTTCTCAACCTTTTTTCAAATTTCTTGAACTGAAATGTTTGTCTCGGCAAGACCTAACACCCTGTTCAATCGGAATTCGGATAACGCACAGTACTTCCGATATATTTGCATTTTTAGTGTTTTCTATTTTATTTTTTTCCGGGCACAAAAATGAACCGATTTGAGCGTTCTTGGTCTTAAAATCTTTGTTTTACCTTACAGAATATGTGGATATTTTTTATATTCCAATAATGTGTTGTATTTTTATTTTGGGCGAATTTTAAAATTTTAATAGTGAATTTTTTGATATTTTTGGCCTAACACCCTTAAAAGCAGTCAAAATATGATCAAATTGTGTCTCAATTTTACGTTTCAAAATATGGAAGTATTGTGTGTTATCTACGCACCACTGGTTCAACATTAACATTCACAAAGTAGGTTATTATTTAGTTATTGCCATTTTTACAAAGTACCTACCTCTATTTAGACTCAATATTTACAAAGTACCTATTTTGAGACAGTAATATTTACAAAGTAGGTAATTTTATTTAGACATTAATATTTTTAAAAAGTACCTAATCACCTACCTATTTTTCAACATTAACATTCACAAAGTAGGTACCTTTATTTAGATATTGCCATTTTTACAAAGTACCTACCTTTATTTAGACTCAATATTTACAAAGTACCTATTTTGAGACAGTTTTATCTACCAAGTAGGTACCTTTATTTAGACATTGGTATTTTTAAAAAGTACCTAGGTACCTACCTATTTTTCAACATTAACATTCACAAAGTAGGTACCTTTATTTAGATATTGCCATTTTTACAAAGTACCGACCTTTATTTAGACTCAATATTTACAAAGTACCTATTTTGAGACAGTAATAATATTATTAGAGTAATAAAATTATTGAGACAGTAATAACCAGTAAATAATAACCAGTAAATAATAATAATAACCAGTAAATAATAATAATAATTAGATATTATCCACCAAGTAGGTAGGCACCTAACTTTATTTAGACATTGATATTTTTAAAAAGTACCTGGGTACCTATCTATTTTTCAACATCAATATTCACAAAGTACCGTTATATAGATATTGCCATTTTTACAAAGTAGCAACCTATATTTAGACTCAATATTTACAAAGTACCTACCTATTTTGAGACAGTAATATTTACAAAGTAGGTACCTTTATTTAGACATTTGTATTTTTACAAAGCACCTCTATTCAGGCTTTATTATTTGCAGAAATCAAGCAATTATATGACAAAATTTGGTTAGTCAGGCTGTTGCAGGTTTTGCAGAACCTTCAGAATAGCTAACATAAAATCTCAAAATTGGTCAAAAATCTAGTTTTTTGAAGAAAGAAATAAGTACCTGCAGGAAACATTCTAAGCCCATCAACTTTAATATGGGCGTGTTCAGCGTTAAATTTCCAGTACTAATAACAAATTATTGAATAAATTTCATTTTTTCGCCGAGCAGAGTACCCTATTTTGAAATGGCGCGGATTTCGCTCGCTACATGTCGTTGGCTGTTCGTCCATGTATTTTTTTTTCTTCTTCGTTCGCACTATTTTCGCCTTCTCTCCGCTCATCATCTCTCAAGTCGTTTCTGGTCCATAATTCTGATCTACAACCGCGAAGAAGGAAAAGAACCCTGAGATTCACCGAGGCGGCGAGTCTTTAAAAAGAGTTTTGAAAAACCGCAACCGTGAACTGCGCATGCCCGGAACAAGTGCCAGCGCTAACAAGCCGACAACGTCATTAGTGGGCATCTCTGGAACGAGCAACGACACTTGAATCGAGAAATATTGAGTCATCTTAAAGAAATTTTGTACGGTGTTCTCCGGGAGGAACGAAAACTTCGTTTTTCGAAAATTCGTAGGCAGAGTTTCGAAACGGACGCGTGGGTCGGAAAGCTAATAAATCCAACGTTCTCCAGATTTGGCCTCTTGGGAATTTTTATCGTGTCAGTGTCAAAGTAGGTAATAAAAGAAAAAAAAATCCGCGACTTTGACACACTTTCCGTAAACAGCTTGGAGAATAATGAATACGAATCGACGTAGATCCAGCGAAGGCTCATCCTCGGCTTACCTAACGCTGTTGGTACCTAAATACATATCCCTATCTTGTAAATAAATCCTAACTACCGGTATTTAGTACCAGCAAAGTACCTGCATTTAGGCCTTAGGTAGGTAGGGGAAGTGGGGGTAAGATGGCGAACCTAAGCTTCTAAGATTTTTTCTAGGCTCTGTGAGCAGCCAGGCGAGTTGTAAATGGAACTATTCGTTTTAGTGATTACCCTAGTACAACATACATTTTTTTCAAATTTTACATTCAACTGAAAGATGTCAAAAAAATAAATTTTCGGAAAAATGTAAATTTCGCCATCTTACCCCACGTTGTGGGTAAGATGACGAGTGGCCCGGGGTAAGATGACGAATGGGGGGTTAAGATGGCAAATTGACAAAAATTTGAACGGAAATCATACAAACTTTACTCAAAACAGAAATTTAGACGAAGTAGAACTATAAAATCTTCAATTAGGGGCGCAGAGGTCACATTTCCACTGCTGATGAGCGGCTTCTTCTCGTTCCAACCATTATCGGTTTTCAATCGATCCCTGCAAGACAATTAATTATTAAGAGAAACAGTGTGTTTAGAATGGTGTAAAATTGTGATTAGATACATAATTCACAATCAAAAAGTAATGTGGGGGTAAGATGACGATACCCCAAACCTTTCGTCATCTTACCCACACAGAAATTCGTCATCTTACCCCAGCCTACCATATTTTTTTGAAACTGGTGCATCAACATGCAGCTTCAAAGCAAACGACTTCATTTTCCAGTGAAATTGTAGCTTACGAATTGTAGATTCGGAATATTGAAACGTGAAATTCAAATGACTTACCAAAAAATCGTAGTCGCTTAGGAAAAGTGGAGCAAAAGTTACATCACACATCTTCGAAATCGAACTTTGTTGTAACTACCATGTTTCGAGACGGGGGCGCGAATGTCCGCCGTTGACTTACGAGTAGGACCACTACAGGTCACTGGTGACGCTGGAACGGTGTCTCTAACTATTTTCAATCAGGAGAAAATCACAATTCGTCATCTTACCCACCTCGTCATCTTACCCCATCTTCCCCTACTATTTGCAAAGTACCTTACCTGGATTTGGGCGTTATTGTTGAGGAAGTACCTATATTATTAGACAGTAATGCGTACAAAGTACGTAAATATGGCTTGGCAGTAATATTAAATATTACTGTAAATTTTACAAAGTACCTAGGTACTTATTTTAAATATAATTAAATTTCAAGTTAATTAAATACAATTAAACATAAATTAAATACCTAAATAATGATAATTAATAAGTAACAAATGAAATCATAAATTGATGAATAAACAATAATAATAAATAAAAAATAAATTAAATGCATAAATAAAAATAATAAATTAAATAAGTTTAATTAAATATAATTAAATTTACAAAGTATAATATATATAATTTAATAATGTCTAATATTAACAAAAAAGTTTTTTTTTTCTATACAAAATACGTACCTCTATATGGTTAGGAAGTAACAAAGTAGGTACCTATATTTAAACATTATTTGCAAAGTACCCACCTATATTTAGACCGACCTATTTTTATCGTGTACAAAGTACCTTAACTTTGACTCCCTTAAGTACTATTTAATAATTAATACTACCTTACCATTAATATTAACCAACTAATTAAAAAAATTTAATTATTAACCATTAACATTACCATTAATGTGTAGTAGTAAATACCTTAACTCAAGTACTATTTAACCAATTATAATTTAAATGTACTTATATTTGAAAATTTGCTTTTAAAAAAGTGCCTACCGAAATTCAGTCATTAATATTTGCGAAGTACTTACCATCCTGTACTTAAACATTAATATCGGCAAAGTACCTCTTAGATAATAACATTAAATATTTTTTATTTTATTAAATATTGAAAAATGTAAAAAATTAAATACAAATGTTATTATTATTAAATATTTTGTTAATATTAAATTTTTAAATTTTAAAAAGTACCTACCGATCTAAAGTGTGCGAAGTGTCTACTAATAAAGTGGAGCAAAGACATGGGACAATGTACGTATGTTTGAACATTTGCTTCTAACAAAGTACCTACCGAAATTCAGTCATCAATATTTGCAAAGTACTTACCTACCTGTCCCATGACATTAATATCGGCAAAGTACCTCCTACCTCTTCTTAGTAATATTTAAAAAGTACCTACCAATTTAAAGAGTTCGTAGTGTCTACCGATAAAGCAGAGCAAAGACATGGGACAAGGTACGTATATTTGAACATTTGCTTTTAACAAAGTACCTACCTAAATTTAGTCATTAATATTTGCAAAATACTCACCTACCTGTACTTGGACAATAATATGAGCAAAGTACCTCTTCTTAGATAGTAATATTTAAAAAGTACCTACCTATCTAAAGTGTGAGTAGTGTCTACCAACGATGCAGAGCGGAGACATGTTCTCGTAACTGCCTCCATGATCGCACCACGATGACTCGGCGCTTGCTAGAATTTTCCTAGAGGATTTTTTTTCATCTCGACTTAACGATTCGATGCTGAAGTGCCTTAGACATTCCTGCACCGTCTAGCAACAGCAAAAATAAACACACGGCGAAGTCCTCGGTAATACAGCCGGCCATCATGACGGACAGGTTTGTACGTAGGTAAATGCGCCGGGCTGCGTCAGCTTAGCAGCGGTGGACAATTACGCGTCAAGAAGTTTTACAGCTTGAAATATCTCGGGAGTCTGAATAGAAGTTTTATCATAGGGGAAGGAGGTAAGTTCCCTTACGGAGATGAACCTGAATATTTTCAAAGGTACCTTTATTTAGACGTTAATATGTTGTTGTTGTTGTGTATCTAAAGTCTGCCCGCAGACTCGAGTCCTCGTGGGCATTGCAGTTGTACTCCACGGCTCCAGCAGTGGTCAGCTCCAACAATCAGCGTTCTGAAACCTTTTATTTATTTTTTTTTTGTATTTTTTTCATTATTGTTTTTTTTTTTAAATTTTATTTTTAATTAATTTATTTTTTTATATTTTATTTATTTATTTATATTTTGATACCGGTTTCTTCTAGGTTTTCAGCCAGTCGGATTAGAAATTCAGGGTTTTTCATGCTTCTTTGGAGGAAGAGTTGAATTCTTTCTGCTCGAAGTTGTTGAAGGTTTTGTTGATTTTTTTTACAAAGGTGATGCCAAATCTTGCGATAACGTCAAATCTTGCAACAACGTCAAAATTTGATGAAATATTTAATATTGCAACAGCGTCAAATCTTGTGATAACCCAAGTAAAGTCAGTTACACCCTATTGATGGCCGTATGAGGGGCGATGAACGTGGCTTGGAAAAGCAAATGAAATTTATTGGGTCCAACACTGGCACCACCTCGACTAATCTTCTTACCCCCCCCCCATCATCAAAGGTGTGTGGCCGACTTTGAATTTAGGTATGCCGTTGGTACACCCGCAAAACTCTAGAGAAATAATCACATTCGCTTCCGGTTAGACTTTTTAAATATTTTTTTTAACCTATAAAATCATATTTTTTCGGGTAAATTTTCGGGAGAGGTATATAAGAAGGCACTGTTTCGAATTTCAAATCATCGGCAAAATCCCGGAGGCCGCACTGCCCTAAATCTCCGGCGTCCAGGATCCGCCGGCCTTAGCAGTGACAATGGCGCTACGAATGGCGCACTCTGGCAAAGGACGGTGAACTTTGGAGCTGCGGGTGGTTGAGCACAAGGCGGCCTAACTGTACACTCTGGTCTTCTCTCGGTTCCCAGCGGAGCGAGTCGAGTCTGCGAAAAACCGCTGAACTGAAACGACGAAATTGTTCTCTAGGATAGGCACTTGAGGATTCCTTGCCGAATCTCGAGCTGCCTGCCTTGGATTTGATAAGGCCAGCCGATAAGAATGAGGATTTACCGAATATTCGAAATTCGGCAGCGACGATATTTGCAAAGTACCTGCATTCGGACTATAGTATTTACAAATTGCCGCCCCGTATTTAGACTTACAATGTGCAAAGTTCCAGCATTTAGACGTTAACATTTACAAAGGACCTATATTTAGCCATTAATATTTACAAAGTACCTTTATTCAGACGATATTATTTATAATGTAGGTTCAAACCTATATTTGTACGTTATGATGAGCAAAGTAACGGTATTGAGACGTTAAAGCTTCTAAAGGACCTATATTTAGCCATTATTATTTACAAAGTACCTTCATTCAGACGATATTATTATAAGAATGTAGATTTTCCGAATATTCTAAATTCGGCAGCGGCAATTTTCAAGACACTTTGCAAAGTACCTGCATTCGGACGTTATTATTTGCAAATACCTGTATTAAGACGTTAATATTTACAAAGTACCGCCCTGTATTTAGACTTACAATGTGCAAAGTTCCAGCATTTAGACGTTAACATTTACAAATGACCTTCATTTAGCCATTAATACTTACAAAGAACCTTCATTCAGACGATATTATTATAAGAATGTGGATTTTCTGATAATTCGTAATTCGGTTACCGCATTTTCGAAGACGATAATATTATTTGCGGAGGACCTCCATTCAGAGATTAAAATTTTTGCAAAGTACCTACATTCAGACGTTATTATTTGCAAATACCTGTATTAAAACGTTAATATTTACAAAGTACCTGTACTAAGGCGCTAGCATTTATACAGTGAGTGTTTTTTAGCCATTAATGTTTGCAAAGTACCTACCTACATTTAGACGTAAACATTTATGAAGAACCTGCATTACTAATTACGAAGTTGACTTTGATCTCGAAGTTGAGTTTGATCTCGAAGTTGAGTTTGATCTCGAAGTTGAGTTTGATCTCGAAGTTGAGTTTGATCTCGAAGTTGATTTTGATCTCGAAGTTGACATTGATCTCGAAGCTGAGTTTGATCTCGAGTTGATTTTGATCTCGAAGTTGAGTTTGATCTCGAAGTTGATTTTGATCTCGAAGTTGACATTGATCTCGAAGTTGAGTTTGATCTCGAAATTGAGTTTGATCTCGAAGTTGAGTTTGATCTCGAAGTTGAGTTTGATCTCGAAGTTGATTTTGATCTCGAAGTTGACATTGATCTCGAAGCTGAGTTTGATCTCGAGTTGATTTTGATCTCGAAGTTGAGTTTGATCTCGAAGTTGATTTTGATCTCGAAGTTGAGTTTGATCTCAAAGTTGAGTTTGATCTCGAAGTTGACTTTGATCTCGAAGTTGACTTTGATCTCGAAGTTGACTTTGATCTCGAAGCTGGGTTTGATCTCGAAGTTGACTTTGATCTCGAAGTTGACTTTGATCTCGAAGCTGGGTTTGATCTCGAGTTGACTTTGATCTCGAAGTTGACTTTGATCTTGAAGTTGATTTTGATCTCGAGTTGATTTTGATCTCGAAGTTGAGTTTGATCTCGAAGTTGATTTTGATCTCGAAGTTGACATTGATCTCGAAGTTGAGTTTGATCTCAAAGTTGAGTTTGATCTCGAAGTTGACTTTGATCTCGAAGTTGACTTTGATCTCGAAGTTGACTTTGATCTCGAAGCTGGGTTTGATCTCGAAGTTGACTTTGATCTCGAAGTTGACTTTGATCTCGAAGCTGGGTTTGATCTCGAGTTGACTTTGATCTCGAAGTTGACTTTGATCTCGAAGTTGATTTTGATCTCGATGTTGACTTTGATCTCGAAGTTGACTTTGATCTCGAAGTTGACTTTGATCTCGAAGTTGACTTTGATCTCGAAGTTGATTTTGATCTCGATGTTGACTTTGATCTCGATGTTGACTTTGATCTCGAAGTTGATTTTGATCTCGAAGTTGACTTTGATCTCGAAGTTGATTTTGATCTCGTTTTGACTTTGATCTCGAAGTTGACTTTGATCTTGAAGTTGATTTTGATCTCAAAGTTGAGTTTGATCTCGAAGTTGATTTTGATCTCGATGTTGACTTTGATCTCGAAGTTGACTTTGATCTCGAAGTTGACTTTGATCTTGAAGTTGATTTTGATCTCGAAGTTGACTTTGATCTTGAAGTTGATTTTGATCTCGAAGTTGACATTGATCTCGAAGTTGACTTTGATCTCGAAGTTGATTTTGATCTCGATGTTGACTTTGATCTCGAAGTTGACTTTGATCTCGAAGTTGAGTTTGATCTCGAAGTTGATTTTGATCTCGAAGTTGACATTGATCTCGAAGTTGAGTTTGATCTCAAAGTTGATTTTGATCTCGATGTTGACTTTGATCTCGAAGTTGACTTTGATCTCGAAGTTGATTTTGATCTCGATGTTGACTTTGATCTCGAAGTTGACTTTGATCTCGAAGTTGAGTTTGATCTCGAAGTTGATTTTGATCTCGAAGTTGACATTGATCTCGAAGTTGAGTTTGATCTCAAAGTTGAGTTTGATCTCGAAGTTGACTTTGATCTCGAAGTTGATTTTGATCTCGAAGTTGACTTTGATCTCGAAGTTGATTTTGATCTCGTTTTGACTTTGATCTCGAAGTTGACTTTGATCTTGAAGTTGATTTTGATCTCAAAGTTGAGTTTGATCTCGAAGTTGATTTTGATCTCGATGTTGACTTTGATCTCGAAGTTGACTTTGATCTCGAAGTTGACTTTGATCTTGAAGTTGATTTTGATCTCGAAGTTGACTTTGATCTTGAAGTTGATTTTGATCTCGAAGTTGACATTGATCTCGAAGTTGACTTTGATCTCGAAGTTGATTTTGATCTCGATGTTGACTTTGATCTCGAAGTTGACTTTGATCTTGAAGTTGATTTTGATCTCGAAGTTGACTTTGATCTCGAAGCTGACTTTGATCTCGAAGTTGAGTTTGATCTCGAAGTTGATTTTGATCTCGATGTTGACTTTGATCTCGAAGTTGACTTTGATCTCGAAGCTGGGTTTGATCTCGAAGTTGACTTTGATCTCGAAGTTGAGTTTGATCTCGAAGTTGATTTTGATCTCGAAGTTGACATTGATCTCGAAGTTGAGTTTGATCTCAAAGTTGAGTTTGATCTCGAAGTTGACTTTGATCTCGAAGTTGATTTTGATCTCGATGTTGACTTTGATCTCGAAGTTGACTTTGATCTTGAAGTTGATTTTGATCTCGAAGTTGACTTTGATCTCGAAGCTGACTTTGATCTCGAAGTTGAGTTTGATCTCGAAGTTGATTTTGATCTCGATGTTGACTTTGATCTCGAAGTTGACTTTGATCTCGAAGCTGGGTTTGATCTCGAAGTTGACTTTGATCTCGAAGTTGACTTTGATCTCGAAGTTGATTTTGATCTCGATGTTGACTTTGATCTCGAAGTTGACTTTGATCTCGAAGCTGGGTTTGATCTCGAAGTTGACTTTGATCTTGAAGTTGATTTTGATCTCGAAGTTGACTTTGATCTCGAAGCTGACTTTGATCTCGAAGTTGAGTTTGATCTCGAAGTTGATTTTGATCTCGATGTTGACTTTGATCTTGAAGTTGATTTTGATCTCGAAGTTGACTTTGATCTTGAAGTTGATTTTGATCTCAAAGTTGAGTTTGATCTCGGAGTTGATTTTGATCTCGATGTTGACTTTGATCTCGAAGTTGACTTTGATCTCGAAGCTGGGTTTGATCTCGAAGTTGACTTTGATCTCGAAGTTGACTTTGATCTCGAAGTTGATTTTGATCTCGATGTTGACTTTGATCTCGAAGTTGACTTTGATCTCGAAGTTGACTTTGATCTCGAAGTTGACTTTGATCTCGAAGTTGATTTTGATCTCAAAGTTGAGTTTGATCTCGAAGTTGATTTTGATCTCGATGTTGACTTTGATCTTGAAGTTGATTTTGATCTCGAAGTTGACTTTGATCTTGAAGTTGATTTTGATCTCGAAGTTGACTTTGATCTCGAAGTTGACTTTGATCTCGAAGTTGACTTTGATCTCGAAGTTGATTTTGATCTCGATGTTGACTTTGATCTCGAAGTTGATTTTGATCTCGATGTTGACTTTGATCTTGAAGTTGATTTTGATCTCGAAGTTGACTTTGATCTTGAAGTTGATTTTGATCTCAAAGTTGAGTTTGATCTCGAAGTTGATTTTGATCTCGATGTTGATTTTGATCTCGAAGTTGACTTTGATCTCGAAGCTGGGTTTGATCTCGAAGTTGACTTTGATCTCGAAGTTGACTTTGATCTCGAAGTTGATTTTGATCTCGATGTTGACTTTGATCTCGAAGTTGACTTTGATCTCGAAGTTGAGTTTGATCTCGAAGCTGGGTTTGATCTCGAGTTGACTTTGATCTCGAAGTTGACTTTGATCTTGAAGTTGATTTTGATCTCGAAGTTGACATTGATCTCGAAGTTGACTTTGATCTCGAAGTTGACTTTGATCTTGAAGTTGATTTTGATCTCGAAGTTGACATTGATCTCGAAGTTGACTTTGATCTCGAAGTTGATTTTGATCTCGATGTTGACATTGATCTCGAAGTTGACTTTGATCTCGAAGTTGACTTTGATGTCGAAGTTGACGTTGATCTCGAAGTTGATTTTGATCTCGAAGTTGACTTTGATCTCGAAGTTGACTTTGATCTCGAAGTTGACTTTGATCTCGAAGTTGAGTTTGAACTCGAAGTTGACGTTGATCTCGAAGTTATTGTTAATTGTTATTTACAAAGTACCTTTGTTCAGACTTTATTGTGTACAAATTGCCTACCTGTACTTAGACGTTATATTGCAAAGTACCTACTACCTATTTAGTACCTATTTAGACTTTATTATTTTGACAGAATACCTGGGTGTAGACGTTTTTAATGTTGACGAGTACCCAGAGGTTTAATAATATCGTCTTTGTTGATACTATTATTATCGTTGGCCTGAGCGCTTTCGCCCGAACGGCCTTCCCCAATCCCCGAGGATTGTCGGCTATCCTGCCGTCGTGAGGCTGATGGCTTTTGGCCTTGTTCGAAAATTCAGTACCAACTTTCAAACACCAAATATGGCGTAACATTTTCAAAGGTGTTGAAATTAGTTTAAAAAAATTTGAATCGCGAGTTCGCGCATTGAAGTGAAAACCAAAACAACCGATAATGCTGTCTTTATTATAAAATAATTAATTAAATAATAAATATCAAATTAATTAAATAATAATTATTAAATTAATTAAATAATAATTATTAAATTTTAATTTTCATATTGAACGATAATTATTTAATTTTAATATGGGACTTTAGGGTTGAAAATAAGAATAAGACTTCCGACTTGGCAAACTTTCACGTTCACAATATTTTTGCCATCGTTATCGCCGACGATCGGGAAAGTTTACCAGACCTGGCCTAGTTTTGTAACGGAAATAGGAATCCGCCAAAGCGACAATTCCATTGGGCATTAGTAATGTCGAATCGCGGTTTTCTATTTAAAACAATCGACACTACATATTCCAATTATTCTATTTACGAATACAGGAAGGCAACGTTGACAAATCCCACGTTCATTTCGGCAGGGGCGGAAATTTCGGACTGGTATTTGTCATTTGGACCAGCATTATGACCATTTGGGTGAAGTTTGGTTGATAATGTAGAGCAGAACTGCCACGAATTTTTTTTTTCGTAATTTGAACAGCTGCAATGCCATGAAACGTTACAAAATGTATTACCATGCATTGCTTACATATTGGTGATACTTAAATGGGGCAACTAGTAGTAAAATATCTGTGGTTCACCCAGAAAAAATTTGGAAAACAATTCACCCAAAACAATTTTGGTGAATTTTGATCAAACATATAGCACAGCTGCCATGAAACGTTTTTTTTTTTGTAATTCGACCAGTTGCAATGGTGCAATTGGTGGTAATTAAATGGTGCAATGGGTGGTAAATAAATGGGGCAAATAGTAGTTATCAAAATAGTAAATAGTTAAAATAATAGTAGTCAATAATAAAAGTCAAAATAATAGTCAAAATAGTTTAAAAAAAAGCAAATAGCGGAGGAAAGCACCCAAAAGTGGACCCCTCCCCCTAAAGTGGACCCCTGACGTTTTGGCTCAGCGATTCACCCAAAAAAAAATTTGAAAAAAATTCACCCAAAAAAATTTGAAAAAAATTTACCCCAAAAAAAAATTGAAAAATTCATCCAAAAAAATTTAAAAAAAATTCACCCAAAAAAAATTTTGAAAAAAATTCACCCAAAAAAATTCAGCCCCAAAAAAATTGATAAAAATTCATCCAAAAAATTTGAAAAAATTCACTTGAAAAAATTTTGAAAAAAATTCACTCAAAAAAATTTGAAAAAAATTTACATAAAAAAAAAATTGAAAACAATTCATCCAAAGAAAATCCCCCAAAAATATTTGATAAAAATTCACCCAAAAAAAATTGAAAAAATTCACCCGAAAAAAATTGAAAAATATTCACCCAAAAAAAATTTTGGGGGAATTTTGATTAATTTTTTTTAAATATTTTGTTATTCAACCAGCTGCAATGCCATGAAACGTCCCTAAATTTATTATACATAATATGTAATATTATGGTGATCACTATATGATATTGGTGCAATTGGCAGTAATTAAATGGACAATCGGTGTTCGAGATATCAGATAGCAGATTCTGCTATTACGACATTTCATGAAATGTTCGATTTCAACGGTGCAACGTTTTGCGTCGCAATTCTCATGTCCTTGGACTTGACTGGGATGGGCAAAGATGAGCCGGGCTGGATCTTCTCGAGGAAAATTCCGCCACTCGTGGGAGGATTGTCGGTCTCATTGGTCTCAGCTAAACGCTATAATTCCAGTGAGACGTACGACTGAACTAGAAACAGAACTACTCATATATTTTTCTAAATTTGGAAATTCCAAAATCCGTATGAAAATGGCCTGCTGAGGCACATACTTGGATGATACTTCGTCAAAGCAAAACCTACTGGGATCGGAGTGCCGATAGTCGAAGGAAGGGAGCGGAGTGAACGAAGCCGCAGAACAAAGTTCAAGGCCAAGGTGGCAATAAAGAGAGATCAGGCTGCCACCATTGAGCGGCGGACAACTTGTACAACGTAATCCGACCCGTAGTTACAAAGGGACATCCTCTTATTAGTGTTATTAAATATTTAAATGAATTTTATTATCAATTTTATTTTTAATATTATTATTTAAGCCCTACTAGGTACCTATTATTTTGTTTTTATTATTATTTTATTTTTATTATTATTTTATTTTATTATTTATTTTATTTTTATTATTTTTTTAAATTTTATTTTTAATTTTATTTTATTTTTTATTATTATTTTATTCTTATTATTATTTTATAAAATTGTTTTTATTAAGTAATTCGTGATTGAAGGCCTTGTTGATTATTAACTCCTCCGCTACGATAATTTCAGTTTGATTTGGGTTATCGCTTCGATATCGGGCGACGACGGAAAATTAAACCAAACCTATGGCAGGAATGTTATTATTTAAGGAACTATAATATCGACGGAGGGGCAAATATAAATGATTTCAAGGTAAAGCTTTATCAGCTGTGGCCGTCATGAGTTAAATAATTATACCTAAGTTAGGTAGAGGAAAATCGAATACGGGGAAAACGGTTTTTCCCAATTTTGAAAATGATGATTTTATTTTTTTTCGCATTTCAAAAACTATTCTTGGGTAAATGTGTATGAATAACTGTTTGCTCTGAACGTTCTCCAAATTTTTTAATTTTATGTTTCGATTATTATAAAAATAGTTAAAGTAGGCAGGCTCCCATTGATTTCAGATTTATTTATTTTTATCTATTTTTTTTTTGCAGAAACGATTATTCATTTTTTCGATATTTTTTAACGCGCCGTACTGCAGCTGTAGTTGATACCAATTTGTACCTAATTGTTAACCTTCCGTCATTTTCTCTTTTCCTCCCGGCCGGGACAGGGGAGAGAAAAGGCGGACGGGTCTGCAATAAAAACCGGCCAGGAAAAGGAACCGGTCGGCTGCGGTCGTTATTATCCAAATTTGGAAAGACCGCTCGAGTTATCATCCTCTGCAATTTATCGACCAGATGCGGAGACAGATCTGGAATAAATCGATTGGAGAATATCATTGAAGATCGAGTATCATTCATGAAGTATCAATCATACCTCTTCATGCGGTCTAAATTTGTGTTTCTTCCAAATTTACAGAATAGTGGAAGTACTGTAATCATGCTGAAATTGAAATATCGGATCGGAGGTTCAGAAAATTTACTCGTACACCTTATTTAGCTCAGGATCAGTTTCTGAACAAGTGCGGGCGCGTTTTTGCGTCCGTCCTTGCCATCAAGAATAGTTTCCCTTTTTTCCCCGTTTGTAGGGATAATTTGGTACACAGCAGGCGCCGAACCCTCAGAAATACACTACTAGTCTTCTCGCTTTTCAAAAAATGCGATATCTTCCTTGATTCTCAACCCTTTTTCAAACTTTTTGCACTGGAATGTTTGTCTAAGCAAGTAACATCATCCTGTTTAGCCAGAATTTTTGATTTTTATTTTATCTACAAAAATGAAACCGATTTTGTTGTTCTTGGACTTGAAATGTTTGTTTTGCGTTGCAGGTTATGAGGATTTACATTCTAAACGTACTTTGATTTTAGACTGGTTTTAAAAGTTGCAAAAAAAACATGAATCGACGGAAAAATTCTAAAATTAAATTTTCCGCTTTAAGCTGAACAAGGGGGTGGGGCAAACATTTTTTATTCGGATTGTACACTATTTGAACAAAAAACTAACATTTCAATATGTAATGGTTTTTTTTCTCTCAGTACCTACGACTAACAATGGTTAACTAAAATTAGCGAATTTCAAATTAAACCAGTGGTGCGTAGATAACACACAATACTTCCATATTTTGAACGTAAAATTGTGACACAATTTGATCATATTTTGACTGCTTTTAAGGGTGTTTAGGCCAAAAATATCGAAAAATTCAGTATTCAAATTTCAAAATTCGCCCAAAATAGAAAAACGCCAGTTTTTTGGTACATAAAAAATATCCACATATTCTGCAACGCAAAAGAAAGATTTTAAGACCAAGAACGCTCAAATCGGTTCATTTTTGTGGCCGGAAAAAAATAAAATAGAAAACACTAAAAATGCAAATATCTCGGAAGTACTGTGCGTTATCCAAATTCCGATTAAACAGGGTGTTAGGTCTTGCCGAGACAAACATTTCAGTTCAAGAAATTTGAAAAAAGGTTAAGAAATGAGGGAGTTATGGCCATTTTTGTAAATGACCACAGACGGACAGACGGACAGACGGACTAACGGACTAACGGACACACGGACACACGGACACACGGACACACAGACACTTGTTCAGGAAGTGATTCTGAGTAAATGTGTATAAGAAAAAGTTTTTTCTGAAGCTCCGTTCCGATTCTCGATTTTAGGACGATCACAATACTTCCATTTACTCTGTAAATATGGAAGTGGGTCGTTTCAAAATTTTGGTACATTTTGGGGTTCGGGATTGACGTGTTTAAAAAGTGGATGGAAAATGATTTTCCCCACATTTTTGGATTAACATATCAATAAGTAAATAATCCCTGCCAGGGTGCCACTTGGGGAGTGTATACTTTTCAAGATATTGATTTTTGGAAAAACAACCATTCTAGGGAGGGGAGTCGAGCCAGTGCAGCTTTCTTCTGCTTCCTCTGGATCGGAGTCAATTTTCTCCTCGGAGCCTGTGGCATGAACGGAAATTCAGAAAAAGTATGAATTTTAGAGAACATTTTCCAAATTCGAGCGAACGCAATAGCTTAATTTTCGTCGAAAATTCGCGTTAGAAGATCAACGAAATGCGAAATTGGAATGCATATGAGTGGGGAATAGCATGTTGACATCAGAATGCAGCGGTCGGTGGTTGAACTTCTCGTGCAACTCTCTCCATAGCATCCCTAGACAACTGAATTTTACCACATTGTCTAGGGAGGGAAAATCTAGGGAGGGTGTTTTCCAGACTCATTATGGCGCCGAGGCTACCTCACCGTCTTTTAGATTTCATTCGAATTATTTTTCAATTCACTACAAAAGAACACACACAGTATGAAAAGAAACGAAAGTATATTAATCACCATGATTATTTTGATGTGGGCGAGGTAGGGTGCACCTTGGTGACCACGCACAAACTTTCCGAACTTTTAACTGAGCTCCCGGTTCTGTGACTACTAATAAGAATCGGAAAAAACTCCCCAGAGTAGCCAATATGACAGCGTAACTCGGCAATGGGTTCAAAGTGAAAAAATCTGTCCGGTCTTCTTCTGGCGGGTATTTCAAACTGTTGTCTAGGGAGGGTGTAAAAATCTGGTGACAAGTATAAATATTGTTGCTACAGCTACTGTGCGCCATCAATGGTGTTCTTTTTCCATTTATTGCAAGCACAGGTATGTATAAACCAAGATTTGGAGCCCAATTTTTTTTAAATCAAGAAGCCTACTGTTTAGTAACTGCCAAAGTAGTCAACCTACCCCAAGTGACATGTCTAGGGAGGGAGTTTTTGCATATAAATACGTAAGTTTCATACATAAGCATAATTTATTTAGGCACCAAATCCAGTGGTCCGCATTCCCATCTTAAAGTCCAATTGCATAAAAAAAAACCAGATCTGTAGGTATCATAGTTTGGTCAGAAACCTAAAGTGACACGAATTGTACCAAAATTTTGAAACGACCCAAGTAAAAATAAAGCTGGGAACGAAAATACCCATTCTGAAAATCGAGCCTAATTTCTTCGAACCGTAACATTTACGGTAATAATTATTACAAAATGTTACATTCTTCTTCCGCTTCGCAACAACACTGGGAACCATTCCAGCGGTAATACCCGGTACCACGCAATCTGTGGTGTAGTGCCCGGCGTTGGTGGCTCGGATGGCAAAAAAGGATACAGTTACTTTTCTGATCGAGCTTGGGAACTGTGTGTCTGTAGTGGTCGACTGATAATGGCCGTCCGCTGATAATGGCGGTGGGAGGCGGATTCGCGTCCGGAAAACTCTTCTGGGAGAGCCGTGAACTTCTGTAATTTCGCCCTTCCCGCCGGTTCACATTGGGCGGGAATTCCGGGCGGGAAAACAGCGTTTTCGACGCAGTGGTCCGACAAACTGAAATTTTCGAAACTGTCCGAAAATGTCCAATATTTTCCGTAATCGGCCGATGTTGTTAGGAACTGTCCGCAATCGTCCGAAAGTGTCCGAAATAGTATACCAAATTGTCCGCAACTGGTCAATATCGTCCGAAAATGTCCAATGTTGTCATAAATTTGCTGAGACTGTTAGGAACTGTCCGCAATCGTTCGAAAGTGTCCAAAATAGTGCAAAACTGCCAGTAACTGGTCAATATCGTCGAAAAATGTCCAATATGGCCCAAAATTGGTCGATATAGGTCCGTAAGTGTCCGCGATAGTACGAAATTGTCCGCAACTGGTCAATATCGTCCAAAAATGTCCAATATTGTACCGAAATAATCCCAAATTGCCCTATATTGACGGAAACTGTTCGCCATGTTACAAAAGTGTCCAAAACAGTGCAAAACTGTCAGTAACTGGTCAATATCGTCCAAAAATGTCCAATATGGCCCAAAATTGGTCGATATAGGTCCGTAAGTGTCCGCGATAGTACGAAATTGTCCGCAACTGGTCAATATCGTCCAAAAATGTCCAATATTGTACCGAAATAATCCCAAATTGCCCTATATTGACGGAAACTGTTCGCCATGTTACAAAAGTGTCCAAAATAGTGCAAAACTGTCAGCAACTGGTCAATATCGTCCAAAAATGTCCAATATGGCCCAAAATTGGCCGATATAATCAGAAACTGTCCGTAATCGACCGTAAGTGTCTGCGATAGTACGAAATTGTCCGCAACTGGTCAATATGGCTCGAAAATGTCCAATATCGTCCAAAAATGTCCAATATGGTCAGAAATTGGTCAATATTGTTAGAAACTGTCCAAAATAGTACAAAATTGTCCACAACTGGTCAATATCGTCCAAAAATGTCCAATATTGTACCGAAATAATCCCAAATTGCCCGATATTGTCGGAAACTGTTCGCCATGTTACAAAAGTGTCCGAAACAGTACAACATTGTCCGCAACTGGTCAATATGGCCCGAAAATGTCCAATGTTGTCATAAATCTGCTGAGACTGTTAGGAACTGTCCGCAGTCATTCAAAAGTGTCCAAAACAGTGCAAAACTGCCAGTATCTGGTCAATATCGTCCAAAAATGACCTATATGGCCCAAAATTGGCCAATATAGTCAGAAACTGTCCGTAAGTGTCCGCGATAGTACGACATTGTCCGCAACTGGTCAATATGGCTCGAAAATGTCCAATATCGTCCAAAAATGTCCAATGCGGTCCAAAACTGGCTGATATAGTCAGAAAATGTCCGCAATCGTCCGAAAGTGTCCGCGATAGTACAAAATTTCCCACAACTGGTCAATATGGCCCGAAAATGTCCAATATCGTCCAAAAATGTCCAATATTGCTCGATATTATTAGAAACGGTCCGCAATCAATCCAAAAGTGCCCTGCTCAAATCCTGATTCTACAAAGTTGTCCACAACTGGTCGATACCTTCCAAAAAGGTCCATTAATGTCCAAAATAAAGCGATTTAGTCGGAAACTGTCCGGAATCGTCCAAAACAGTCCAAAACCGTTACTGATCTACTCTGTAAAAGTCAAAAAGTCGTAACTCGAATTTCGTTTCTTCGTCGCTATGTGAACGGGGCCTCTTTCGAGTCTATCCTCGTTCTTCTGTTCCACCCGCAACCGGTCATCAACCGCGGGCGACGTCAATGTTCTTTTCGCCTTTTGAACACCAAGGATCCACCAAAAGAGGGGGCCACTCCATTTTCTTTTCTTCGCAATCCGATGAAAACTGATTTTTCGCCTTTTTTATCGAATCGTACCCTTTTTTTTGAACGGTAAACCGACGGATTACAATGGCGAAAAATGCGACGGTATGCTCGATTTCTGATCGGAGGTGCGAAAGGATAGACCGGATCATGTTTTGTTGTCAGCTGCATGAAAAATTTTCAAAAATGAAGTAGGTACCAAAAAATAATGTACTTATTTTCGGGAATTAACCTTAACTTGAGAAGCCGACTCTTGTAATCGCAGGGTGAGGGTGGGTCGGTTACGAGTTGAAAATTACTTACCTGAAATAGGAGCAAAAAATTGAACATCTGTTGCAGCGATGGGCCATTTAGTTAGTAAACGACCGAGTATGACTGATAATGTTCTAGTAGGTAATTGGGTTTTTAAAATTGAGAAAATTCTTGGGAAAAATTGTCCTCGGATGCACGAAAACTGTCCTCTATTCTCCAAAAGTGCCTGAAAATGTCCGAACTTGTCCAAAGCTGTTCGGCATTCTCAGAAACTGTTCAAAACTGTCCGAAATTGTCAAAAACTGTCTACGACCGTCCGAAACTGTCCAAAATCTTCCGAAACTGTCCGGCATAGGCCTTAAAGTGTCCGATATCGTCCAACTTAGTCCGCAGCTGTCCGCCATTCTCCAAAATGGTCTGAAACTGTCTGTAGGTGTCCAAAATTGTTCAGCATTCTCAAAAACTGTGTGAAATCGTCCGAAACTGTACGCAATTGTCCAAAAGTTGTCCGCCATTGTCCAACATAGTTCGAAGATGTCCGACATTTTGCAAAACTGTCTACCATTGTCCAAAAGTGCCCGAAATTGTGCAAAACGGTTCGAAATTGTCCAAAACTGTCCCGCATTCTCAGAAACTGAGTGAAATCGTCTGAAACAGTCCGCTATTGCCCAAAAATTGTCCGAAATTGTTCAAAACCGTTCAAAAATGTCAAAAACTGTCCACGACCGTCCGAAATAGGCCAAAAGTGTCCAATATTGTCCAGCAGGGTCCGCCATTCTCCGAAACTGTCCAAAATGGTCTGACATAGTCCGCAAGTGTCCAAATCTGGTCGAAACTGTCTAATATTGGGCGATGCTGTAAGAAAACCGTCCGAGATTCTTTAAAACCGTCCAAAACTGTCCGGTAGTGGCTGAAATCGTCCAAAAACGTCTCAATTGTCTTTAATTGCTCGAAAATGTTTGAAATTGCTGGCGTTTTATATTGGCGGATTTAATTTCGGTCAGATACCTACTGCCCATCTTTTTACTATTTTCCGGAACCAAAAACTCGGTTTTACAAAATTTGACGATTTACGGTTTGACACGATTACGCCAAGATCTGTTCGGAGTCGCGGCGTTCCGAGTTTCATTTCAGACCCTCGTCCAGATCTTCCGGTTATTCCTGTTCCCTGCCCCGGTCGTCCGTCTCACGACTTGATGTCCCCCCGATGTCCTCAGATGTTTTTCATCGAAGCACGCCATTGTACCGTTGGTACCGACATCGGGAAACAGGAAAAAAAAATCGAAGACAAATTCGTATAATTTTCGAGTCTTTGAAATTGCGATTTTGCACGAACCGTCGCAAAATATATGGCAATTACCCCCAAGTATCGAGTTGAGGACGATTTGGAAAATTCGGATTCGGGTTAGTAGGATTTTATTTTTAGTCGATCGACAATCCTTGATCTTGAGTCGTAAGTCGATTTATGTAACGTCGTGAGACTATGAATCATTGATAGAAATCCGACAAAACAGCTTGAAGGTGAAAACGGTCAGAGGAAAACGGAATGGAACGGCTGTGGAAACGGGAAGGGGAATTGTGAGGAAGATCCTGAGCCAAGGCCATCGCCGACTCTTCACGAAGACTTCGCTAGGATTGATTAAAATTTATAAAAGCGGTCTCAAAAAAAGAAGAAACTCGAGAAAAATTGGTCGTATCGGATAAAATGATTCGTTAATAGGCGCGAAACTGTCCGGAATTCCCCGAAATTGTCTGGGAGTGTTCGGAACTGCCCTAGACAGTCCGGAACTGTCCCGGATCGTCCGGAACTGTCCGGCAGAGGCCGAATGTGTTTGAAACTGTCTGACATTGTCCGAAAGTGGCTAAAACTGGTCAAAACTGTCAGCAATGAGTCGATGTTGCCAGAAAACTGCATGAGATTCTCTAAAACTGTCCGATAGTGTCTGGAATTGTTCAAAAATGCCCCGAATAGTCTGCAATGTCAAATCCAAATGCCGAATCAGTTCAAAACTGGCCAAAATTGTCCTCAACCGTTCAAAACCGGCAGAGGTCAAAAGTGTCCGATATCGTCCACCATAGCCGAAACTGTCCCGAATCGTCCGAAACTGTCCGGCGAGGCCAAAAGTGTTCAAAACTGTCGGACATTCTTCAAAAGTGTCCAAAACTGCCAAAACGGTCCGCTACGAGTCGATGCGTCAGAAAGCTATCCGTGATTCTCCAAAACCTTCCAAACCTTTACGACATTGTCTGAAATTGTCCCAAAGTGTCCCAAATCATCTGTAATTCCTGGAAATTCCCAACATTTTATAAAACCGTCCAACCATGTCCAAAATTCTCCAAAACTGTCCAAAGGCGTCTGAAAATGTCCGTAATTGTTCAAAACTGCTCGGAATTGTCTAAAAAATGTCTAAAATTGTCCAAAACTGTTCAGAACTGTCCGGAACTGTTCAGAACTGCCCGGAACTGTTCAGAACTATCCAGAACTGTCTGCTATTGGCCAATGTTGTCAGAAACTGTTGGCAACTGTCCAAAACTATTCGAAACCGTCCAAAACTGTTTGAAATTGTCTAAAACTGTTTGAAATTGTCTAAAACTGTTCAAAACGGTCCAAAATCGTCAGACACTGTTTGGCAATATCCGAAACTAACAACCTAGTGAATATTATCAAGTGTGTGCACAGCCCATCTTTCCTTACCTTGGTTTAAGACATTTTCAAATCACGGGTTTTAAAAATTTCGGGTTTCCTCCCGATAAGTTGAATGTTGATTGAGCAAGAGTTTTGCAATATAAGTTGAGTTTGTCCGGCAAAAAAAAGTAGGGTGCCTGACTTCGGGAAAAAATCTCCAAAAAGTGTATTCCCTCTTATTTTATTCGAGGGAGCCGAACAATGACGTAATTTCTCATACATCTATTCTCAGAAATGACAATGCTCATGACCGCAGCGGAATAAGCTCGGCAGAAAATTAATGATAACCCTTCAGATTTGAAAAATTGAGAACCTCTGATTATGTGCTGGAACTCCTCCGCTTCGGACTGGCGCGGAATTGAATGGGAATTATGAGGTTATCGACTTCATGACATTGTTCGCCATTCGCTCGCCATTCAAGGCCGGAATCGGGAAATCTCGATGTATCGATGTAGATATCCGAAATGGAGTGTTCCTCTGGATGAACATAATCTCACCATAATCCAGGTGGCACTTGCAGGTAAATTATCAATACTCAGGTTTCACTTGAGCTGCGATTTGAATTTCAAATGCGGTCGTCTCTTTCGATGTAAATGTGAGAATTGTTTCCAAGATTGAAATTTTAGGCGATTTTAGACCGTTCCGATCCTTGGTTTTAGGACGATTCCAATACTTCCATTTACTCTGTAAATGTGGAAGTAAAAATTAAAATAGTCCTCGCTCCACTCCCATAATTTTCGAAATTTAGTGCCTACGCAAAAATCCACTTTCGGGTTACTTGTTCCTTGTTAGCTACCGGCGATTTTTGTTTCGCCAGAGCCACTACACGGTTAACATTTCCCGAGTGAACAGTCGGTTGAATCTCTTGTTAGCCGCTAATGGTAAACTCAGGTCAAGGGACAAGTTCCGTTGCGCGTTTCCTTCCGCTGGAATTTCGAATCGGTGGATTTGTGAGGTTTTTTTATACAGCTAAGTTGGAAAATATATGAATGGGAATTTTTCAAATTAATTTGAGGATTTTTCACAATCATTTGTGAGTTTTTCCAATCATTCTGAGAACTTTTCCTATCAATTTGAGAATTTTCCAAAAAAGTTCGGTCGGAAAACTCTCAATTTGGTTCAGAAAATTCTCGATTTGATTTAGAAAATTCTAAATTCGTCTTGGAAATCCATAACCTTCCTCGTATTATCCACTTTCACGGACATTCAGCCGTCTAAAGCTTAAAAACTACGAGCCGTTAAAAAAATCCACATTTTTTGCCTCGGTCGTGCCCTAGACGGTCGGCCTCCCACTCGAGCGTTCGCCCTTGGACGTCCTGCGCCCTTTAACAGTTTTTACCTCCGTTTAGCCCTAACTGAGAGTGAAACCGATTGCGCAACCGACTGGCGTATAGAAACAGAAGGTAAAAACGTCCAAACAAAGGGGAAACAAGGGCTTTTCGGGTAATAAAACCTGCGAGATGATTGGCCAGCGCCATATGCCAAGCAGGTCGGCCTTTGGCAAAGGAGTGCGTGCGTAGGCGTAACCTTAAAGGCGAAGCGGCGTTCACACGGCGAGCGTGAGCTGACTGCGGAAACATAAAAACCTTTACATTCCTTATCCGGCAGAAGGTCGTAAAGGGACGATTATCCCGGGGAAAAAATCATTGCTAAAATACGAATTACC